>CAUVYP010001303.1:612500-1181000 GCA_963556195.1 Sepiola atlantica
AAAACGCACTAAATTTTGTTGATGTTTTGTGTATTCAGTTTGTATCGACATATCTCCGGCAGTAAAACAGCTGCACTTCGTAAACTGGGTACTTCAGTAGTTAATGTGTCTCCGCGGTTGTCTGCAAAGTTTCGTTGCACAATTCGAATAAATTTGGAAGTTATAAACAAAAGCGATATCAACTTTAAAACGCGCTAAATTCTGTTGATGTTTTGCGTATTCAGTTTGTATCGACATATCTCCGGCAGTACAAAAGCTGCACTTCTTAAA
Organism: Sepiola atlantica; assembly: GCA_963556195.1. Classification (NCBI taxonomy): domain Eukaryota; kingdom Metazoa; phylum Mollusca; class Cephalopoda; order Sepiida; family Sepiolidae; genus Sepiola; species Sepiola atlantica. The sequence continues at coordinate 612,771 of CAUVYP010001303.1, forward strand.
CTTTGTACTTCAATAGAAAAGGCCTATCCGCGACTGTCTGCAAAGTTTCGTTGCACAATTCGAATAAATGTGGAAGTTATAAACAAAAGCGATATCAACTTTAAAACGCGCTAAATATTGTTGATGTTTTGCGTATTAAGTTTGTATCGACATATCTCTGGCAGTACAAGAGCTGCACTTCTGAAACTTGGTACTGCAGTAGAAAAGGCCTATCCGCGACTGTCTGCAAAGTTTCGTTGCACAATTCGAATTAATGTGGAAGTTATAAACAAAAGCGATATCAACTTTCAAACGCGCTTAATTTTGTTGATGTTTTGCGTATTCAGTTTGTATCGACATATCTCCGGCAGTGCGAGAGCTGCACTTGTGAGACTTGGTACTTCAGTAGAAAAGGCCTGTCCGCGACTGTCTGCAAAGTTTCGTTGCACAATTCGAATAAATGTGGAAGTTATAATCAAAAGCGATATCAACTTTAAAACACGCTTAATTTTGTTGATGTTTTGCGTATCTAGTTTTATCGATATATCTCCGGCAGTACAAGAGCTGCACTTTTGAAACTTTGTACTTCAGTAGAAAAGGCCTATCCGCGACTGTCTGCAAAGTTTCGTTGCACAATTTGAATAAATGTTGAAGTTATAATCGAAAGCGATATCAACTTTAAAACGCACTAAATTTTGTTGATGTTTTGCGTATTCAGTTTGTATCGACATATCTCCGGCAGTACAACAGCTGCACTTCTGAAACTGGGTACTTCCGTAGAAAATGTGTCTCCGCTGTTGTCTGCAAAGTTTCGTTGCACAATTCGAATAAATGTGGAAGTTATAAACAAAAGCGATATAAACTTTAAAACGCGCTAAATATTGTTGATGTTTTGCGTATTAAGTTTGTATCGACATATCTCCGGCAGTACAAGAGCTGCACTTCTGAAACTTGGTACTTCAGTAGAAAAGGCCTATCCGCGACTGTCTGCAAAGTTTCGTTGCACAATTCGAATAAATGTGCAAGTTATAAACAAAAGCGATATAAACATTAAAACGCGCTAAATTTTGTTGATGTTTTGCGTATTCAGTTTGTTTCAACATATCTCCAGCAGTACAAGAGCTTCACTGCTGAAACTTGGTACTTCAGTAGAAAAGGCCTATCCGCGACTGTCTGTAAAGTTTCGTTGCACAATTCGTATTAATGTGGAAGTTATAAACAAAAGCGATATCAACTTTCAAACGCGCTAAATTTTGTTGATGTTTTGCGTACTCAGTTTGTATCGACATATCTCCGGCAGTGCGAGAGCTGCACTTCTGAGACTTGGTACTTCAGTAGAAAACGCCCATCCGCGACTGTCTGCAAAGTGTCGTTGCACAATTCGAATAAATGTGGAAGTTATAAACAAAAGCGATATCAACTTTAAAACGCGCTAAATTTTGTTGATGTTTTGCGTATTCAGTTTGTATCGACATATCTCCGGCAGTTCGAGAGCTGCACTTCTGAGACTTGGTACTTCAGTAGAAAAAGCCCATCCGCGACTGTCTACAGAGTTTCGTTGCACAATTCGAATAAATTTGGAAGTTATAAACAAAAGCGATATCAACTTTAAAACGCGCTAAATTTTGTTGATGTTTTGCGTATTCAGTTTGTATCGACATATCTCAGGCAGTACAAAAGCTGCACTTCTGAAACTTAATACTTTAGTAGAAAAAGCCTATCCGCAACTGTCTGTAAAGTTTCGTTGCACAATTCGAATTAATGTGGAAGTTATAAACAAAAGCGATATCAACTTTCAAACGCGCTAAATTTTGTTGATGTTTTGCGTATTAAGTTTGTATCGACATATCTCCTGCAGTACAAGAGCTGCACTTCTGAAACTTGGTACTTCAGTAGAAAAGGCCTATCCGCGACAGTCTGCAAAGTTTCGTTGCACAATTCGAATAAATGTGGAAGTTATAATCAAAAGCGATATCAACTTTAAAACGCGCTAAATTTTGTTGATGTTTTGCGTATTCAGTTTGTATCGACATATCTCCGGCAGTACAAGAGTTGCACTTCTGAGACTTGGTACTTCAGTAGGAAAGGCCTATCCCCGACTGTCTGTGAAGTTTCGTTGCACAATTCGAATTAATGTGGAAGTTATAAACAAAAGCGATATCAACTTTCAAACGCGCTAAATTTTGTTGATGTTTTGCGTATTCAGTTTGTATCGACATATCTCCGACAGTTCGAGAGCTGCACTTCTGAGACTTGGTACTTCAGTAGAAAAAGCCCATCCGCGACTGTCTGCAAAGTGTCGTTGCACAATTCGAATAAATGTGGAAGTTATAAACAAAAGCGATATCAACTTTAAAACGCGCTAAATTTTGTTGATGTTTTGCGTATTTAGTTTGTATCGACATATCTCCGGCAGTACAAAAGCTGCACTTCTGAAACTTGGTACTTCAGTAGAAAAGGCCTATCCGCGACTGTCTGCAAAGTTTCGTTGCACAATTCGAATAAATGTGGAAGTTATAATCCAAAGCGATATCAACTTTAAAACGCACTAAATTTTGTTGATGTTTTGTGTATTCAGTTTGTATCGACATATCTCCGGCAGTACTACAGCTGCACTTCTGAAACTGGGTACTTCAGTAGTTAATTGTCTCCGCGGTTTTCTGCAAAGTTTCGTTGCACAATTCGAATTAATGTGGAAGTTATAAACAAAAGCGATATCAACTTTAAAACGCGCTAAATTTTGTTGATGTTTTGCGTATTCAGTTTGTATCGACATATCTCCGGCAGTACAAAAGCTGCACTTCTGAAACTTGGTACTTCAGTAGAAAAGGCCTCTCCGCGACTGTCTGCAAAGTTTCGTTGCACAATTCAAATAAATGTGGAAGTTATAAACAAAAGCGATATAAACATTAAAACGCGCTAAATTTTGTTGATGTTTTTCGTATTCAGTTTGTTTCAACATATCTCCGGCAGTACAAGAGCTTCACTTCTGAAACTTGGTACTTCAGTAGAAAAGGCCTATCCGCGACTGTCTGTAAAGTTTCGTTGCACAATTCGAATTAATGTGGAAGTTATAAACAAAAGCGATATCAACTTTCAAACGCGCTAAATTTTGTTGATGTTTTGCGTATTCAGTTTGTATCGACATATCTCCGGCAGTACAAAAGCTGCACTTCTGAAACTTGGTACTTCAGTAGAAAAGGCCTATCCGCGACTGTCTGCAAAGTTTCGTTGCACAATTCGAATAAATGTGGAAGTTATAATCAAAAGCGATATCAACATTAAAACGCACTAAATTTTGTTGATGTTTTGTGTATTCAGTTTGTATCGACATATCTCCGGCAGTAAAACAGCTGCACTTCGTAAACTGGGTACTTCAGTAGTTAATGTGTCTCCGCGGTTGTCTGCAAAGTTTCGTTGCACAATTCGAATAAATTTGAGAGTTATAAACAAAAGCGATATAAACTTCCAAACGACCTAAATTTTGTTGATGTTTTGCGTATTCAGTTTGTATCGACATATCTCCGGCAGTTCGAGAGCTGCACTTCTGAGACTTGGTACTTCAGTAGAAAAAGCCCATCCGCGACTGTCTGCAGAGTTTCGTTGCACAATTCGAATAAATGTGGAAGTTATAAACAAAAGCGATATCAACTTGAAAACGCGCTAAATTTTGTTGATGTTTTGCGTATTCAGTTTGTATCGACATATCTCCGGCAGTACAAAAGCTGCACTTCTGAAACTTGGTACTTCAGTAGAAAATGGTTTATCCGCGACTGTCTGCAAAGTTTCGTTGCACAATTCGAATAAATGTGGAAGGTATAAACAAAAGCGATATCAACTTTCAAACGCGCTAAATTTTGTTGATGTTTTGCGTATTAAGTTTGTATCGACATATCTCCGGCAGTACAAGAGCTGCACTTCTGAAACTTGGTACTTCAGTAGAAAAGGCCTATCCGCGACAGTCTGCAAAGTTTCGTTGCACAATTCGAATAAATGTGGAAGTTATAATCAAAAGCGATATCAACTTTAAAACGCGCTAAATTTTGTTGATGTTTTGCGTATTCAGTTTGTATCGACATATCTCCGGCAGTACAAGAGTTGCACTTCTGAGACTTGGTACTTCAGTAGGAAAGGCCTATCCCCGACTGTCTGTGAAGTTTCGTTGCACAATTCGAATTAATGTGGAAGTTATAAACAAAAGCGATATCAACTTTCAAACGCGCTAAATTTTGTTGATGTTTTGCGTATTCAGTTTGTATCGACATATCTCCGGCAGTTCGAGAGCTGCACTTCTGAGACTTGGTACTTCAGTAGAAAAAGCCCATCCGCGACTGTCTGCAAAGTGTCGTTGCACAATTCGAATAAATGTGGAAGTTATAAACAAAAGCGATATCAACTTTAAAACGCGCTAAATTTTGTTGATGTTTTGCGTATTTAGTTTGTATCGACATATCTCCGGCAGTACAAAAGCTGCACTTCTGAAACTTGGTACTTCAGTAGAAAAGGCCTATCCGCGACTGTCTTCAAAGTTTCGTTGCACAATTCGAATAAATGTGGAAGTTATAATCAAAAGCGATATCAACATTAAAACGCACTAAATTTTGTTGATGTTTTGTGTATTCAGTTTGTATCGACATATCTCCGGCAGTAAAACAGCTTCACTTCGTAAACTGGGTACTTCAGTAGTTAATGTGTCTCCGCGGTTGTCTGCAAAGTTTCGTTGCACAATTCGAATAAATTTGGAAGTTATAAACAAAAGCGATATAAACTTCCAAACGCGCTAAATTTTGTTGATGTTTTGCGTATTCAGTTTGTATCGACATATCTCCGGCAGTTCGAGAGCTGCACTTCTGAGACTTGGTACTTCAGTAGAAAAAGCCCATCCGCGACTGTCTGCAGAGTTTCGTTGCACAATTCGAATAAATGTGGAAGTTATAAACAAAAGCGATATCAACTTTAAAACGCGCTAAATTTTGTTGATGTTTTGCGTATTCAGTTTGTATCGACATATCTCCGGCAGTACAAAAGCTGCACTTCTGAAACTTGGTACTTCAGTAGAAAATGGTTTATCCGCGACTGTCTGCAAAGTTTCGTTGCACAATTCGAATAAATGTGGAAGGTATAAACAAAAGCGATATCAACTTTCAAACGCGCTAAATTTTGTTGATGTTTTGCGTATTAAGTTTGTATCGACATATCTCCGGCAGTACAAGAGCTGCACTTCTGAAACTTGGTACTTCAGTAGAAAAGGCCTATCTGCGACAGTCTGCAAAGTTTCGTTGCACAATTCGAATAAATGTGGAAGTTATAATCAAAAGCGATATCAACTTTAAAACGCGCTAAATTTTGTTGATGTTTTGCGTATTCAGTTTGTATCGACATATCTCCGGCAGTACAAGAGTTGCACTTCTGAGACTTGGTACTTCAGTAGGAAAGGCCTATCCCCGACTGTCTGTGAAGTTTCGTTGCACAATTCGAATTAATGTGGAAGTTATAAACAAAAGCGATATCAACTTTCAAACGCGCTAAATTTTGTTGATGTTTTGCGTATTCAGTTTGTATCGACATATCTCCGGCAGTTCGAGAGCTGCACTTCTGAGACTTGGTAATTCAGTAGAAAAAGCCCATCCGCGACTGTCTGCAAAGTGTCGTTGCACAATTCGAATAAATGTGGAAGTTATAAACAAAAGCGATATCAACTTTAAAACGCGCTAAATTTTGTTGATGTTTTGCGTATTTAGTTTGTATCGACATATCTCCGGCATTACAAAAGCTGCACTTCTGAAACTTGGTACTTCAGTAGAAAAGGCCTATCCGCGACTGTCTGCAAAGTTTTGTTGCACAATTCGAATAAATGTGAAAGTTATAATCCAAAGCGATATCAACTTTAAAACGCACTAAATTTTGTTGATGTTTTGTGTATTCAGTTTGTATCGACATATCTCCGGCAGTACTACAGCTGCACTTCTGAAACTGGGTACTTCAGTAGTTAATTGTCTCCGCGGTTTTCTGCAAAGTTTCGTTGCACAATTCGAATAAATTTGGAAGTTATAAACAAAAGCGATATCAACTTTAAAACGCGCTAAATTTTGTTGATGTTTTGCGTATTCAGTTTGTATCGACATATCTCCGGCAGTACAAGAGCTGCACTTCTGAAACTTGGTACTTCAGTAGAAAAGGCCTCTCCGCGACTGTCTGCAAAGTTTCGTTGCACAATTCAAATAAATGTGGAAGTTATAAACAAAAGCGATATAAACATTAAAACGCGCTAAATTTTGTTGATGTTTTTCGTATTCAGTTTGTTTCAACATATCTCCGGCAGTACAAGAGCTTCACTTCTGAAACTTGGTACTTCAGTAGAAAAGGCCTATCCGCGACTGTCTGTAAAGTTTCGTTGCACAATTCGAATTAATGTGGAAGTTATAAACAAAAGCGATATCAACTTTCAAACGCGCTAAATTTTGTTGATGTTTTGCGTATTCAGTTTGTATCGACATATCTCCGGCAGTGCGAGAGCTGCACTTCTGAGACTTGGTACTTCAGTAGAAAAGGCCTGTCCGCGACTGTCTGCAAAGTTTCGTTGCACAATTCGAATAAATGTGGAAGTTATAATCAAAAGCGATATCAACTTTAAAACACGCTTAATTTTGTTGATGTTTTGCGTATCTAGTTTTATCGATATATCTCCGGCAGTACAAGAGCTGCACTTTTGAAACTTGGTACTTCAGTAGAAAACGCCTATCCGCGACTGTCTGCAAAGTTTCGTTGCACAATTTGAATAAATGTTGAAGTTATAATCAAAAGCGATATCAACTTTAAAACGCACTAAATTTTGTTGATGTTTTGCGTATTCAGTTTGTATCGACATATCTCCGGCAGTAGAATAGCTGCACTTCTGAAACTGGGTACTTCCGTAGAAAATGTGTCTCCGCTGTTGTCTGCAAAGTTTCGTTGCACAATTCGAATAAATGTGGAAGTTATAAACAAAAGCGATATCAACTTTAAAACGCGCTAAATTTTGTTGATGTTTTGCGTATTCAGTTTGTTTCAACATATCTCCGGCAGTACAAGAGCTTCACTTCTGAAACTTGGTACTTCAGTAGAAAAGGCCTATCCGCGACTGTCTGTAAAGTTTCGTTGCACAATTCGCATTAATGTTGAAGGTATAAACAAAAGCGATATCAACTTTCAAACGCGCTAAATTTTGTTGATGTTTTGCGTATTCAGTTTGTATCGACATATCTCCGGCAGTGCGAGAGCTGCACTTCTGAGACTTGGTACTTCAGTAGAAATAGCCCATCCGCGACTGTCTGCAAAGTGTCGTTGCACAATTCGAATAAATGTGGAAGTTATAAACAAAAGCGATATCAACTTTAAAACGCGCTAAATTTTGTTGATGTTTTGCGTATTCAGTTTGTATCGACATATCTCCGGCAGTACAAAAGCTGCACTTCTGAAACTTGGTACTTCAGTAGAAAAGGCCTATCCGCGACTGTCTGCAAAGTTTCGTTGCACAATTCTTATAAATGTGGAAGTTATAATCAAAAGCGATATCAACATTAAAACGCACTAAATTTTGCTGATGTTTTGTGTATTCAGTTTGTATCGACATATCTCCGTCAGTAAAACAGCTGCACTTCGTAAACTGGGTACTTCAGTAGTTAATGTGTCTCCGCGGTTGTCTGTAAAGTTTCGTTGCACAATTCGAATTAATGTGGAAGTTATAAACAAAAGCGATATCAACTTTCAAACGCGCTAAATTTTGTTGATGTTTTGCGTATTCAGTTTGTATCGACATATCTTCGGCAGTGCGAGAGCTGCACTTCTGAGACTTGGTACTTCAGTAGAAAAGGCTTGTCCGCGACTGTCTGCAAAGTTTCGTTGCACAATTCGAATAAATGTGGAAGTTATAATCAAAAGCGATATCAACTTTAAAACACGCTTAATTTTGTTGATGTTTTGCGTATCTTGTTTTATCGATATATCTCCGGCAGTACAAGAGCTGCACTTTTGAAACTTGGTACTTCAGTAGAAAAGGCCTATCCGCGACTGTCTGCAAAGTTTCGTTGCACAATTTGAATAAATGTTGAAGTTATAATCAAAAGCGATATCAACTTTAAAACGCACTAAATTTTGTTGATGTTTTGCGTATTCAGTTTGTATCGACATATCTCCGACAGAACAAGAGCTGCACTTCTGAAACTGGGTACTTCCGTAGAAAATGTGTCTCCGCTTTTGTCTGCAAAGTTTCGTGTCACAATTCGAATAAATGTGGAAGTTATAAACAAAAGCGATATCAACTTTCAAACGCGCTAAATTTTGTTGATGTTTTGCGTATTAAGTTTGTATCGACATATCTCCGGCAGTGCGAGAGCTGCACTTCTGAGACTTGGTACTTCAGTAGAAAAAGCCCATCCGCGACTGTCTGTAAAGTGTCGTTGCACAATTCGAATAAATGTGGAAGTTATAAACAAAAGCGATATCAACTTTAAAACGCGCTAAATTTTGTTGATGTTTTGCGTATTAAGTTTGTATCGACATATCTCCGGCAGTACAAGAGCTGCACTTTCGAAACTTGGTACTTCAGTAGAAAAGGCCTATCCGCGACTGTCTGCAAAGTTTCGTTGCAAAATTCGAATAAATGTGGAAGTTATAATCAAAAGCGATATCAACATTAAAACGCACTAAATTTTGTTGATGTTTTGTGTATTCAGTTTGTATCGACATATCTCCGGCAGTAAAACAGCTGCACTTCGTAAACTGGGTACTTCAGTAGTTAATGTGTCTCCGCGGTTGTCTGCAAAGTTTCGTTGCACAATTCGAATAAATTTGGAAGTTATAAACAAAAGCGATATCAACTTTAAAACGCGCTAAATTCTGTTGATGTTTTGCGTATTCAGTTTGTATCGACATATCTCCGGCAGTACAAAAGCTGCACTTCTTAAACTTGGTACTTCAGTAGAAAAGGCCTATCCGCGACTGTCTGCAAAGTTTCGTTGCACAATTCGAATAAATGTGGAAGTTATAAACAAAAGCGATATAAACATTAAAACGCGCTAAATTTGTTGATGTTTTGCGTATTCAGTTTGTTTCAACATATCTCCGGCAGTACAAGAGCTTCACTTCTGAAACTTGGTACTTCAGTAGAAAAGGCCTATCCGCGACTGTCTGTAAAGTTTCGTTGCACAATTCGAATTAATGTGGAAGTTATAAACAAAAGCGATATCAACTTTCAAACGCGCTAAATTTTGTTGATGTTTTGCGTATTCAGTTTGTATCGACATATCTCCGGCAGTGCGAGAGCTGCACTTCTGAGACTTGGTACTTCAGTAGAAAAGGCCTGTCCGCGACTGTCTGCAAAGTTTCGTTGCACAATTCGAATAAATGTGATAGTTATAATCAAAAGCGATATCAACTTTAAAACACGCTTAATTTTGTTGATGTTTTGCGTATCTAGTTTTATCGATATATCTCCGGCAGTACAAGAGCTGCACTTTTGAAACTTGGTACTGCAGTAGAAAAGGCCTATCTGCGACTGTCTGCAAAGTTTCGTTGCACAATTCGAATAAATGTTGAAGTTATAATCAACAGCGATATCAACTTTAAAACGCACTAAATTTTGTTGATGTTTTGCGTATTCAGTTTGTATCGAAATATCTCCGGCAGTACAAGAGCTGCACTTCTGAAACTTGGTACTTCAGTAGAAAAGGCCTATCCGCGACTGTCTGCAAAGTTTCGTTGCACAATTCTTATAAATGTGGAAGTTATAATCAAAAGCGATATCAACATTAAAACGCACTAAATTTTGTTGATGTTTTGTGTATTCAGTTTGTATCGACATATCTCCGGCAGTAAAACAGCTGCACTTCGTAAACTGGGTACTTCAGTAGTTAATGTGTCTCCGCGGTTGTCTGCAAAGTTTCGTTGCACAATTCGAATAAATTTGGAAGTTATAAACAAAAGCGATATCAACTTTAAAACGCGCTAAATTCTGTTGATGTTTTGCGTATTCAGTTTGTATCGACATATCTCCGGCAGTACAAAAGCTGCACTTCTTAAATTTGGTACTTCAGTAGAAAAGGCCTATCCGCGACTGTCTGCAAAGTTTCGTTGCACAATTCGAATAAATGTGGAAGTTATAAACAAAAGCGATATAAACATTAAAACGCGCTAAATTTTGTTGATGTTTTGCGTATTCAGTTTGTTTCAACATATCTCCGGCAGTACAAGAGCTTCACTTCTAAAACTTTGTACTGCAGTAGAAAAGGCCTATCCGCAACTGTCTGTAAAGTTTCGTTGCACAATTCGAATTAATGTGGAAGTTATAAACAAAAGCGATATCAACTTTCAAACGCGCTAAATTTTGTTGATGTTTTGCGTATTCAGTTTGTATCGACATATCTTCGGCAGTGCGAGAGCTGCACTTCTGAGACTTGGTACTTCAGTAGAAAAGGCTTGTCCGCGACTGTCTGCAAAGTTTCGTTGCACAATTCGAATAAATGTGGAAGTTATAATCAAAAGCGATATCAACTTTAAAACACGCTTAATTTTGTTGATGTTTTGCGTATCTAGTTTTATCGATATATCTCCGGCAGTACAAGAGCTGCACTTTTGAAACTTGGTACTTCAGTAGAAAAGGCCTATCCGCGACTGTCTGCAAAGTTTCGTTGCACAATTTGAATAAATGTTGAAGTTATAATCAAAAGCGATATCAACTTTAAAACGCACTCAATTTTGTTGATGTTTTGCGTATTCAGTTTGTATCGACATATCTCCGACAGAACAAGAGCTGCACTTCTGAAACTGGGTACTTCCGTAGAAAATGTGTCTCCGCTTTTGTCTGCAAAGTTTCGTTGCACAATTCGAATAAATGTGGAAGTTATAAACAAAAGCGATATCAACTTTCAAACGCGCTAAATTTTGTTGATGTTTTGCGTATTAAGTTTGTATCGACATATCTCCGGCAGTGCGAGAGCTGCACTTCTGAGACTTGGTACTTCAGTAGAAAAAGCCCATCCGCGACTGTCTGTAAAGTGTCGTTGCACAATTCGAATAAATGTGGAAGTTATAAACAAAAGCGATATCAACTTTAAAACGCGCTAAATTCTGTTGATGTTTTGCGTATTCAGTTTGTATCGACATATCTCCGGCAGTACAAAAGCTGCACTTCTTAAACTTGGTACTTCAGTAGAAAAGGCCTATCCGCGACTGTCTGCAAAGTTTCGTTGCACAATTCGAATAAATGTGGAAGTTATAAACAAAAGCGATATAAACATTAAAACGCGCTAAATTTGTTGATGTTTTGCGTATTCAGTTTGTTTCAACATATCTCCGGCAGTACAAGAGCTTCACTTCTGAAACTTGGTACTTCAGTAGAAAAGGCCTATCCGCGACTGTCTGTAAAGTTTCGTTGCACAATTCGAATTAATGTGGAAGTTATAAACAAAAGCGATATCAACTTTCAAACGCGCTAAATTTTGTTGATGTTTTGCGTATTCAGTTTGTATCGACATATCTCCGGCAGTGCGAGAGCTGCACTTCTGAGACTTGGTACTTCAGTAGAAAAGGCCTGTCCGCGACTGTCTGCAAAGTTTCGTTGCACAATTCGAATAAATGTGAGAGTTATAATCAAAAGCGATATCAACTTTAAAACACGCTTAATTTTGTTGATGTTTTGCGTATCTAGTTTTATCGATATATCTCCGGCAGTACAAGAGCTGCACTTTTGAAACTTGGTACTGCAGTAGAAAAGGCCTATCCGCGACTGTCTGCAAAGTTTCGTTGCACAATTCGAATAAATGTTGAAGTTATAATCAACAGCGATATCAACTTTAAAACGCACTAAATTTTGTTGATGTTTTGCGTATTCAGTTTGTATCGAGATATCTCCGGCAGTACAAGAGCTGCACTTCTGAAACTTGGTACTTCCGTAGAAAATGTGTCTCCGCTGTTATCTGCAAAGTTTCGTTGCACAATTCGAATAAATGTGGAAGTTATAAACAAAAGCGATATCAACTTTCAAACGCGCTAAATTTTGTTGATTTTTTGCGTATTCAGTTTGTATCGACATATCTCCGGCAGTGCGAGAGCTGCACTTCTGAGACTTGGTACTTCAGTAGAAAAAGCCCATCCGCGACTGTCTGTAAAGTGTCGTTGCACAATTCGAATAAATGTGGAAGTTATAAACAAAAGCGATATCAACTTTAAAACGCGCTAAATTTTGTTGATGTTTTGTGTATTCAGTTTGTATCGACATATCTCCGGCAGTAAAACAGCTGCACTTCGTAAACTGGGTACTTCAGTAGTTAATGTGTCTCCGCGGTTGTCTGCAAAGTTTCGTTGCACAATTCGAATAAATTTGGAAGTTATAAACAAAAGCGATATCAACTTTAAAACGCGCTAAATTCTGTTGATGTTTTGCGTATTCAGTTTGTATCGACATATCTCCGGCAGTACAAAAGCTGCACTTCTTAAACTTGGTACTTCAGTAGAAAAGGCCTATCCGCGACTGTCTGTAAAGTTTCGTTGCACAATTCGAATTAATGTGGAAGTTATAAACAAAAGCGATATCAACTTTCAAACGCGCTAAATTTTGTTGATGTTTTGCGTATTCAGTTTGTATCGACATATCTCCGGCAGTGCGAGAGCTGCACTTCTGAGACTTGGTACTTCAGTAGAAAAGGCCTGTCCGCGACTGTCTGCAAAGTTTCGTTGCACAATTCGAATAAATGTGGAAGTTATAATCAAAAGCGATATCAACTTTAAAACACGCTTAATTTTGTTGATGTTTTGCGTATCTAGTTTTATCGATATATCTCCGGCAGTACAAGAGCTGCACTTTTGAAACTTGGTACTTCAGTAGAAAAGGCCTATCCGCGACTGTCTGCAAAGTTTCGTTGCACAATTTGAATAAATGTTGAAGTTATAATCAAAAGCAATATCAACTTTAAAACGCACTAAATTTTGTTGATGTTTTGCGTATTCTGTTTGTATCGACATATCTCCGGCAGTACAAGAGCTGCACTTCTGAAACTAGGTACTTCCGTAGAAAATGTGTCTCCGCTGTTGTCTGCAAAGTTTCGTTGCACAATTCGAATAAATGTGGAAGTTATAAACAAAAGCGATATCAACTTTAAAACGCGCTAAATTTTGTTGATGTTTTGCGTATTAAGTTAGTATCGACATATCTCCGGCAGTACAAGAGCTGCACTTCTGAAACTTGGTACTTCAGTAGAAAAGGCCTATCCGCGACTGTCTGCAAAGTTTCGTTGCACAATTCGAATAAATGTGGAAGTTATAAACAAAAGCGATATCAACTTTAAAACGCGCTAAATTTTGTTGATGTTTTGTGTATTCAGTTTGTATCGACATATCTCCGGCAGTAAAACAGCTGCACTTCTGAAACTTGGTACTTCAGTAGAAAATGGTTTATCCGCGACTGTCTGCAAAGTTTCGTTGCACAATTTGAATAAATGTGTAAGGTATAAACAAAAGCGATATAAACTTTAAAACGCGCTAAATTTTGTTGATGTTTTGCGTATTAAGTTTGTATCGACATATCTCCGGCAGTACAAGAGCTGCACTTCTGAAACTTGGTACTTCAGTAGAAAAGGCCTATTCGCGACAGTCTGCAAAGTTTCGTTGCACAATTCGAATAAATGTGGAAGTTATAATCAAAAGCGATATCAACTTTAAAACGCGCTAAATTTTGTTGATGTTTTGCGTATTCAGTTTGTATCGACATATCTCCGGCAGTACAAAAGTTGCACTTTTGAGACTTGATACCTCAGTAGGAAAGGCCTATCCCCGACTGTCTGTGAAGTTTCGTTGCACAATTCGAATTAATGTGGAAGTTATAAACAAAAGCGATATCAACTTTCAAACGCGCTAAATTTTGTGGATGTTTTGCGTATTCAGTTTGTATCGACATATCTCCGGCAGTTCGAGAGCTGCACTTCTGAGACTTGGTACTTCAGTAGAAAAAGCCCATCCGCGACTGTCTGCAAAGTGTCGTTGCACAATTCGAATAAATGTGGAAGTTATAAACAAAAGCGATATCAACTTTAAAACGCGCTAAATTTTGTTGATGTTTTGCGTATTCAGTTTGTATCGACATATCTCCGGCAGTACAAAAGCTGCACTTCTGAAACTTGGTACTTCAGTAGAAAAGGCCTATCCGCGACTGTCTGCAAAGTTTCGTTGCACAATTCGAATAAATGTGGAAGTTATAATCCAAAGCGATATCAACTTTAAAACGCACTAAATTTTGTTGATGTTTTGTGTATTCAGTTTGTATCGACATATCTCCGGCAGTAAAACAGCTGCACTTCTGAAACTGGGTACTTCAGTAGTTAATGTGTCTCCGCGGTTGTCTGCAAAGTTTCGTTGCACAATTCGAATAAATTTGGAAGTTATAAACAAAAGCGATATCAACTTTAAAACGCGCTAAATTTTGTTGATGTTTTGCGTATTCAGTTTGTATCGACATATCTCCGGCAGTACAAAAGCTGCACTTCTGAAACTTGGTACTTCAGTAGAAAAGGCCTATACGCGACTGTCTGCAAAGTTTCGTTGCACAATTCGAATAAATGTGGAAGTTATAAACAAAAGCGATATCAACTTTAAAACGCGCTAAATATTGTTGATGTTTTGCGTATTCAGTTTGTATCGACATATCTCCGGCAGTACAAGGGCTGCACTTCTGAAACTTGGTACTTCAGTAGAAAAGGCCTATCGGCGACTGTCTGCAAAGTTTCGTTGCACAATTCGAATAAATGTGGAAGTTATAAACAAAAGCGATATAAACTTTCAAACGCGCTAAATTTTGTTGATGTTTTGCGTATTCAGTTTGTATCGACATATCTCCGGCAGTTCGAGAGCTGCACTTCTGAGACTTGGTACTTCAGTAGAAAAAGCCCATCCGCGACTGTCTGCAGAGTTTCGTTGCACAATTCGAATAAATGTGGAAGTTATAAACAAAAGCGATATCAACTTTAAAACGCGCTAAATTTTGTTGATGTTTTGCGTATTCAGTTTGTATCGACATATCTCCGGCAGTACAGGAGCTTCACTTCTGAAACTTGGTACTTCAGTAGAAAAGGCCTATCCGCGACTGTCTGCAAAGTTTCGTTGCACAATTCGAATAAATGTGGAAGTTATAATCAAAAGCGATATCAACTTTAAAACGCGCTAAATTTTGTTGATGTTTTGCGTATTCAGTTTGTATCGACATATCTCCGGCAGTACAAGAGCTGCAGTTCTGAGACTTGGTACTTTAGTAGAAAAGGCCTATCCGCAACTGTCTGTAAAGTTTCGTTGTACAATTCGAATTAATGTTGAAGTTATAAACAAAAGCGATATAAACTTTCAAACGCGCTAAATTTTGTTGATGTTTTGCGTATTCAGTTTATATCGACATATCTCCGGCAGTGCGAGAGCTGCACTTCTGAGACTTGGTACTTCAGTAGAAAAGCCCATCCGCGACTGTCTGCAGAGTTTCGTTGCACAATTCGAATAAATGTGGAAGTTATAATCAAAAGCGATATCAACTTTAAAACACGCTAAATTTTGTTGATGTTTTGCGTATTCTGTTTGTATCGACATATCTCCGGCAGTACAAGAGCTGCACTTCTGAAACAAGGTACTTCCGTAGAAAATGTGTCTCCGCTGTTGTCTGCAGAGTTTCGTTGCACAATTCGAATAAATGTGGAAGTTATAAACAAAAGCGATATCAACTTTAAAACGCGCTAAATTTTGTTGATGTTTTGCGTATTCAGTTTGTATCGACATATCTCCGGCAGTACAAAAGCTGCACTTCTGAAACTTGGTACTTCAGTAGAAAATGGTTTATCCGCGACTGTCTGTAAAGTTTCGTTGCACAATTTGAATAAATGTGCAAGGTATAAACAAAAGCGATATTAACTTTAAAACGCGCTAAATTTTGTTGATGTTTTGCGTATTAAGTTTGTATCGACATATCTCCAGCAGTACAAGAGCTGCACTTCTGAAACTTGGTACTTCAGTAGAAAAGGCCTATCCGCGACAGTCTGCAAAGTTTCGTTGCACAATTCGAATAAATGTGGAAGTTATAATCAAAAGCGATATCAACTTTAAAACGCGCTAAATTTTGTTGATGTTTTGCGTATTCAGTTTGTATCGACATATCTCCGGCAGTACAAAAGTTGCACTTTTGAGACTTGGTACCTCAGTAGGAAAGGCCTATCCCCGACTGTCTGTGAAGTTTCGTTGCACAATTCGAATTAATGTGGAAGTTATAAACAAAAGCGATATCAACTTTCAAACGCGCTAAATTTTGTGGATGTTTTGCGTATTCAGTTTGTATCGACATATCTCCGGCAGTTCGAGAGCTGCACTTTTGAGACTTGGTACTTCAGTAGAAAAAGCCCATCCGCGACTGTCTGCAAAGTGTCGTTGCACAATTCGAATAAATGTGGAAGTTATAAACAAAAGCGATATCAACTTTCAAACGCGCTAAATTTTGTTGATGTTTTGCGTATTCAGTTTGTATCGACATATCTCCGGCAGTACAAAAGCTGCACTTCTGAAACTTGGTACTTCAGTAGAAAAGGCCTATCCGCGACTGTCTGCAAAGTTTCGTTGCACAATTCGAATAAATGTGGAAGTTATAATCCAAAGCGATATCAACTTTAAAACGCACTAAATTTTGTTGATGTTTTGTGTATTCAGTTTGTATCGACATATCTCCGGCAGTACAACAGCTGCACTTCTGAAACTGGGTACTTCAGTAGTTAATGTGTCTCCGCGGTTGTCTGCAAAGTTTCGTTGCACAATTCGAATAAATTTGGAAGTTATAAACAAAAGCGATATCAACTTTAAAACGCGCTAAATTTTGTTGATGTTTTGCGTATTCAGTTTGTATCGACATATCTCCGGCAGTACAAAAGCTGCACGTCTGAAAC
Source organism: Sepiola atlantica (assembly GCA_963556195.1). Lineage (NCBI taxonomy): Eukaryota > Metazoa > Mollusca > Cephalopoda > Sepiida > Sepiolidae > Sepiola > Sepiola atlantica. The sequence continues at coordinate 629,690 of CAUVYP010001303.1, forward strand.
TTGGTACTTCAGTAGAAAAGGCCTATCCGCGACTGTCTGCAAAGTTTCGTTGCACAATTCGAATAAATGTGGAAGTTATAAACAAAAGCGATATCAACTTTCAAACGCGCTAAATTTTGTGGATTTTTTGCGTATTCAGTTTGTATCGACATATCTCCGGCAGTACAAGAGCTGCACTTCTAAAACTTGGTACTTCAGTAGAAAAGGCCTATCGGCGACTGTCTGCAAAGTTTCGTTGCACAATTCGAATAAATGTGGAAGTTATAAACAAAAGCGATATAAACTTTCAAACGCGCTAAATTTTGTTGATGTTTTGCGTATTCAGTTTGTATCGACATATCTCCGGCAGTTCGAGAGCTGCACTTCTGAGACTTGGTACTTCAGTAGAAAAAGCCCATCCGCGACTGTCTGCAGAGTTTCGTTGCACAATTCGAATAAATGTGGAAGTTATAAACAAAAGCGATATCAACTTTAAAACGCGCTAAATTTTGTTGATGTTTTGCGTATTCAGTTTGTATCGACATATCTCCGGCAGTACAGGAGCTTCACTTCTGAAACTTGGTACTTCAGTAGAAAAGGCCTATCCGCGACTGTCTGCAAAGTTTCGTTGCACAATTCGAATAAATGTGGAAGTTATAATCAAAAGCGATATCAACTTTAAAACGCGCTAAATTTTGTTGATGTTTTGCGTATTCAGTTTGTATCAACATATCTCCGGCAGTACAAGAGCTGCAGTTCTGAGACTTGGTACTTTAGTAGAAAAGGCCTATCCGCAACTGTCTGTAAAGTTTCGTTGTACAATTCGAATTAATGTTGAAGTTATAAACAAAAGCGATATCAACTTTCAAACGCGCTAAATTTTGTTGATGTTTTGCGTATTCAGTTTATATCGACATATCTCCGGCAGTGCGAGAGCTGCACTTCTGAGACTTGGTACTTCAGTAGAAAAGCCCATCCGCGACTGTCTGCAGAGTTTCGTTCCACAATTCCAATAAATGTGGAAGTTATAATCAAAAGCGATATCAACTTCAAACACGCTAAATTTTGTTGATGTTTTGCGTATTTAGTTTTATCGACATATCTCCGGCAGTACCAGAGCTGCACTTCTGAAACTTGGTACTTCAGTAGAAAAGGCCTGTCCGCGACTGTCTGCAAAGTTTCGTTGCACAATTCGAATAAATGTGGAAGTTATAATCAAAAGCGATATCAACATTAAAACGCACTAAATTTTGTTGATGTTTTGCGTATTCAGTTTGTATCGACATATCTCTGGTAGTACAAGAGCTGCACTTCTGAAACTTGGTACTTCAGTAGAAAATGTGTCTCCGCGGTTGTCTGCAAAGTTTCGTTGCACAATTCGAATAAATGTGGAAGTTATAAACAAAAGCGATATCAACTTTAAAACGCGCTAAATTTTGTTGATGTTTTGGGTATTCAGTTTGTATCGACATATCTCCGGCAGTACAAAAGCTGCACTTCTGAAACTTGGTACTTCAGTAGAAAATGGTTTATCCGCGACTGTCTGCAATATTTCGTAGCACAATTTGAATAAATGTGGAAGGTATAAACAAAAGCGATATAAACTTTAAAACGCGCTAAATTTTGTTGATGTTTTGCGTATTAAGTTTGTATCGACATATCTCCGGCAGTACAAGAGCTGCACTTCTGAAACTTGGTACTTCAGTAGAAAAGGCCTATCCGCGACAGTCTGCACAGTTTCGTTGCACAATTCGAATAAATGTGGAAGTTATAATCAAAAGCGATATCAACTTTAAAACGCGCTAAATTTTGTTGATGTTTTGCGTATTCAGTTTGTATCGACATATCTCCGGCAGTACAAAAGTTGCACTTCTGAGACTTGGTACTTCAGTAGGAAAGGCCTATCCCCGACTGTCTGTGAAGTTTCGTTGCACAATTCGAATTAATGTGGAAGTTATAAACAAAAGCGATATCAACTTTCACACGCGCTAAATTTTGTGGATGTTTTGCGTATTCTATTTGTATCGACATATCTCCGGCAGTTCTAGAGCTGCACTTCTGAGACTTGGTACTTCAGTAGAAAAAGCCCATCCGCGACTGTCTGCAAAGTGTCGTTGCACAATTCGAATAAATGTGGAAGTTATAAACAAAAGCGATATCAACTTTAAAACGCGCTAAATTTTGTTGATGTTTTCCGTATTCAGTTTGTATCGACATATCTCCGGCAGTACAAAAGCTGCACTTCTGAAACTTGGTACTTCAGTAGAAAAGGCCTATCCGCGACTGTCTGCAAAGTTTCGTTGCACAATTCGAATAAATGTGGAAGTTATAATCCAAAGCGATATCAACTTTAAAACGCACTAAATTTTGTTGATGTTTTGCGTATTCAGTTTGTATCGACATATCTCCGGCAGTACAACAGCTGCACTTCTGTAACTGGGTACTTCAGTAGTTAATGTGTCTCCGCGGTTGTCTGCAAAGTTTCGTTGCACAATTCGAATAAATTTGGAAGTTATAAACAAAAGCGATATCAACTTTAAAATGCGCTAAATTTTGTTGATATTTTGCGTATTCAGTTTGTATCGACATATCTCCGGCAGTACAAAAGCTGCACTTCTGAAACTTGGTACTTCAGTAGAAAAGGCCTATCCGCGACTGTCTGCAAAGTTTCGTTGCACAATTCGAATAAATGTGGAAGTTATAAACAAAAGCGATATCAACTTTAAAACGCGCTAAATATTGTTGATGTTTTGCGTATTCAGTTTGTATCGACATATCTCCGGCAGTACAAGAGCTGCACTTCCGAAACTTGGTACTTCACTAGAAAAGGCATATCGGCGACTGTCTGCAAAGTTTCGTTGCACAATTCGAATAAATGTTGAAGTTATAAACAAAAGCGATATAAACTTTCAAACGCGCTAAATTTTGTTGATGTTTTGCGTATTCAGTTTGTATCGACATATCTCCGGCAGTTCGAGAGCTGCACTTCTGAGACTTGGTACTTCAGTAGAAAAAGCCCATCCGCGACTGTCTGCAGAGTTTCGTTGCACAATTCAAATAAATGTGGAAGTTATAAACAAAAGCGATATCAACTTTAAAACGCGCTAAATTTTGTTGATGATTTGCGTATTCAGTTTGTATCGACATATCTCCGGCAGTACAGGAGCTTCACTTCTGAAACTTGGTACTTCAGTAGAAAAGGCCTATCCGCGACTGTCTGCAAAGTTTCGTTGCACAATTCGAATAAATGTGGAAGTTATAATCAAAAGCGATATCAACTTTAAAACGCGCTAAATTGTGTTGATGTTTTGCGTATTCAGTTTGTATCGACATATCTCTGGCAGTACAAGAGCTGCAGTTCTGAAACTTGGTACTTCAGTAGAAAATGTGTCTCCGCGGTTGTCTGCAAAGTTTCGTTGCACAATTCGAATAAATGTGGAAGTTATAAACAAAAGCGATATCAACTTTAAAACGCGCTAAATTTTGTTGATGTTTTGCGTATTCAGTTTGTATCGACATATCTCCGGTAGTACAAAAGCTGCACTTCTGAAACGTGGTACTTCAGTAGAAAATGGTTTATCCGCGACTGTCTGCAAAGTTTCGTTGCACAATTTGAATAAATGTGGAAGGTATAAACAAAAGCGATATAAACTTTAAAACGCGCTAAATTTTGTTGATGTTTTGCGTATTAAGTTTGTATCGACATATCTCCGGCAGTACAAGAGCTGCACTTCTGAAACTTGGTACTTCAGTAGAAAAGGCCTATCCGCGACTGTCTGCAAAGTTTCGTTGCACAATTCGAATAAATGTGGAAGTTATAAACAAAAGCGATATCAACTTTAAAACGCGCTAAATATTGTTAATGTTTTACGTATTCAGTTTGTATCGACATATCTCCGGCAGTACAAGAGCTGCACTTCTGAAACTTGGTACTTCAGTAGAAAAGGCCTATCGGCGACTGTCTGCAAAGTTTCGTTGCACAATTCGAATAAATGTGGAAGTTATAAACAAAAGCGATATAAACTTTCAAACGCGCTAAATTTTGTTGATGTTTTGCGTATTCAGTTTGTATCGACATATCTCCGGCAGTTCGAGAGCTGCACTTCTGAGACTTGGTACTTCAGTAGAAAAAGCCCATCCGCGACTGTCTGCAGAGTTTCGTTGCACAATTCGAATAAATGTGGAAGTTATAAACAAAAGCGATATCAACTTTAAAACGCGCTAAATTTTGTTGATGTTTTGCGTATTCAGTTTGTATCGACATATCTCCGGCAGTACAGGAGCTTCACTTCTGAAACTTGGTACTTCAGTAGAAAAGGCCTATACGCGACTGTCTGCAAAGTTTCGTTGCACAATTCGAATAAATGTGGAAGTTATAATCAAAAGCGATATCAACTTTAAAACGCGCTAAATTTTGTTGATGTTTTGCGTATTCAGTTTGTATCGACATATCTCCGGCAGTACAAGAGCTGCAGTTCTGAGACTTGGTACTTTAGTAGAAAAGGCCTATCCGCAACTGTCTGTAAAGTTTCGTTGCACAATTCGAATTAATGTTGAAGTTATAAACAAAAGCGATATCAACTTTAAAACGCGCTAAATTTTGTTGATGTTTTGCGTATTCAGTTTGTATCGACATATCTCCGGCAGTGCGAGAGCTGCACTTCTGAGACTTGGTACTTCAGTAGAAAAAGCCCATCCGCGACTGTCTGCAGAGTTTCGTTCACCAATTCGAATAAATGTGGAAGTTATAATCAAAAGCGATATCAACTTTAAAACACGCTAAATTTTGTTGATGTTTTGCGTATTTAGTTTTATCGACATATCTCCGGCAGTACAAGAGCTGCACTTCTGAAACTTGGTACTTCAGTAGAAAAGGCCTGTCCGCGACTGTCTGCAAAGTTTCGTTGCACAATTCGAATAAATGTGGAAGTTATAATCAAAAGCGATATCAACATTAAAACGCACTAAATTTTGTTGATGTTTTGCGTATTCAGTTTGTATCGACATATCTCCGGCAGTACAAAAGCTGCACTTCGGAAACTTGGTACTTCAGTAGAAAATGTGTCTCCGCGGTTGTCTGCAAAGTTTCGTTGCACAATTCGAATAAATGTGGAAGTTATAAACAAAAGCGATATCAACTTTAAAACGCGCTAAATTTTGTTGATGTTTTGCGTATTCAGTTTGTATCGACATATCTCCGGCAGTACAAGAGCTGCACTTCTGAAACTTTGTACTTCAGTAGAAAAGGCCTATCGGCGACTGTCTGCAAAGTTTCGTTGCACAATTCGAATAAATGTGGAAGTTATAAACAAAAGCGATATAAACTTTCAAACGCGCTAAATTTTGTTGATGTTTTGCGTATTCAGTTTGTATCGAAATATCTCCGGCAGTGCGAGAGCTGCACTTCTGAGACTTGGTACTTCAGTAGAAAAAGCCCATCCGCGACTGTCTGCAGTGTTTAGTTGCACAATTCGAATAAATGTGGAAGTTATAATCAAAAGCGATATCAACTTTAAAACACGTTAAATTTTGTTGATGTTTTGCGTATCTAGTTTAATCGAAATATCTCCGGCAGTACAAGAGCTGCACTTCTGAAACTTGGTACTTCAGTAGAAAAGGCCTGTCCGCGACTGTCTGCAAAGTTTCGTTGCACAATTCGAATAAATGTAGAAGTTATAATCAAAAGCGATATCAACATTAAAACGCACTAAATTTTGTTGATGTTTTGCGTATTCAGTTTGTATCGACATATCTCTGGCAGTACAAGAACTGCACTTCTGAAACTTGGTACTTCAGTAGAAAATGTGTCTCCGCGGTTGTCTGCAAAGTTTCGTTGCACAATTCGAATAAATTTGGAAGTTATAAACAAAAGCGATATCAACTTTAAAACGCGCTAAATATTGTTGATGTTTTGCGTATTAAGTTTGTATCGACATATCTCCGGCAGTACAAGAACTGCATTTCTGAAACTTGGTACTTCCGTAGAAAAGGCCTATCCGCGACTGTCTGCAAAGTGTCGTAGCACAATTCGAATAAATGTGAAAGTTATAAACAAAAGCGATATCAACTTTAAAACGCGCTAAATTTTGTTGATGTTTTGCGTATTCAGTTTGTATCGACATATCTCCGGCAGTACAAAAGCTGCACTTCTGAGACTTGGTACTTCAGTAGAAAAGGCCTATCCGCGACTGTCTGCAAAGTTTCGTCGCACAATTCGAATAAATGTGGAAGGTATTAACAAAAGCGATATAAACTTTAAAACGCGCTAAATTTTGTTGATGTTTTGCGTATTAAGTTTGTATCGACATATCTCCGGCAGTACAAGAGCTGCACTTCTGAAACTTGGTACTTCAGTAGAAAAGGCCTATCCGCGACTGTCTGCAAAGTTTCGTTGCACAATTCGATTAAATGTGGAAGTTATATTCAAAAGCGATATCAACTTTAAAACGCGCTAAATTTTGTTGATGTTTTGCGTATTCAGTTTGTATCGACATATCTCCGGCAGTACAAGAGCTGCACTTCTGAGACTTGGTACTTCAGTAGAAAAGGCCTATCCCCGACTGTCTGTGAAGTTTCGATGCACAATTCGAATTAATGTGGAAGTTATAAACAAAAGCGATACCAACTTTCAAACGCGCTAAATTTTGTTGATGTTTTGCGTATTCAGTTTGTATCGACATATCTCCGGCAGTTCGAGAGCTGCACTTCTGAGACTTGGTACTTCAGTAGAAAAAGCCCATCCGCGACTGTCTGCAGAGTTTCGTTGCACAATTCGAATAAATGTGGAAGTTATAATCAAAAGCGATATCAACATTAAAACGCACTAAATTTTGTTGATGTTTTGCGTATTCAGTTTGTAGCGACATATCTCTGGCAGTACAAGAGCTGCACTTCTGAAACTTGGTACTTCAGTAGAAAATGTGTCTCCGCGGTTGTCTGCAAAGTTTCGTTACACAATTCGAATAAATTTGGAAGTTATAAACAAAAGCGATATCAACTTTAAAACGCGCTAAATTTTGTTGATGGTTTGCGTATTCAGTTTGTATCGACATATCTCCGGCAGTACAAAAGCTGCACTTCTGAAACTTGGTACTTCAGTAGAAAAGGCCTGTCCGACACTGTCTGCAAAGTTTCGTTGCACAATTTGAATAAATGTGGAAGTTATAAACAAAAGCGATATCAACATTAAAACGCACTAAATTTTGTTGATGTTTTGCGTATTCAGTTTGTATCGACATATCTCTGGCAGTACAAGAGCTGCACTTCTGAAACTTGGTACTTCAGTAGAAAATGTGTCTCCGCGGTTGTCTGCAAAGTTTCGTTGCACAATTCGAATAAATGTGAAAGTTATAAACAAAAGCGATATCAACTTTAAAACGCGCTAAATATTGTTGATGTTTTGCGTATTAAGTTTGTATCGACATATCTCCGGCAGTACAAGAGCTGCACTTCTGAAACTTGGTACTTCAGTAGAAAATGCCTATCTGCGACTGTCTGCAAAGTGTCGTTGCACAATTCGAATAAATGTGGAAGTTATAAACAAAAGCGATATCAACTTTAAAACGCGCTAAATTTTGTTGATGTTTTCCGTATTCAGTTTGTATCGACATATCTCAGGCAGTACAAAAGCTGCACTTCTGAAACTTGGTACTTCAGTAGAAAAGGCCTATCCGCGACTGTCTGCAAAGTTTCGTTGCACAATTCGAATTAATGTGGAAGTTATAAACAAAAGCGATATCAACTTTCAAACGCGCTAAATTTTGTTGATGTTTTGCGTATTCAGTTTGTATCGACATATCTCCGGCAGTGCGAGAGCTGCACTTCTGAGACTTGGTACTTCAGTAGAAAAAGCCCATCCGCGACTGTCTGCAGTGTTTCGTTGCACAATTCGAATAAATGTGGAAGTTATAATCAAAAGCGATATCAACTTTAAAACACGTTAAATTTTGTTGATGTTTTGCGTATCTAGTTTAATCGAAATATCTCCGGCAGTACAAGAGCTGCACTTCTGAAACTTGGTACTTCAGTAGAAAAGGCCTGTCCGCGACTGTCTGCAAAGTTTCGTTGCACAATTCGAATAAATGTAGAAGTTATAATCAAAAGCGATATCAACATTAAAACGCACTAAATTTTGTTGATGTTTTGCGTATTCAGTTTGTATCGACATATCTCTGGCAGTACAAGAACTGCACTTCTGAAACTTGGTACTTCAGTAGAAAATGTGTCTCCGCGGTTGTCTCCAAAGTTTCGTTGCACAATTCGAATAAATTTGGAAGTTATAAACAAAAGCGATATCAACTTTAAAACGCGCTAAATATTGTTGATGTTTTGCGTATTAAGTTTGTATCGACATATCTCCGGCAGTACAAGAACTGCATTTCTGAAACTTGGTACTTCCGTAGAAAAGGCCTATCCGCGACTGTCTGCAAAGAGTCGTAGCACAATTCGAATAAATGTGAAAGTTATAAACAAAAGCAATATCAACTTTAAAACGCGCTAAATTTTGTTGATGTTTTGCGTATTCAGTTTGTATCGACATATCTCCGGCAGTACAAAAGCTGCACTTCTGAAACTTGGTACTTCAGTAGAAAAAGCCCATCTGCGACTGTCTGCAAAGTTTCGTTGCACAATTCGAATAAATGTGGAAGGTATTAACAAAAGCGATATAAACTTTAAAACGCGCTAAATTTTGTTGATGTTTTGCGTATTAAGTTTGTATCGACATATCTCCGGCAGTACAAGAGCTGCACTTCTGAAACTTGGTACTTCAGTAGAAAAGGCCTATCCGCGACTGTCTGCAAAGTTTCGTTGCACAATTCGATTAAATGTGGAAGTTATATTCAAAAGCGATATCAACTTTAAAACGCGCTAAATTTTGTTGATGTTTTGCGTATTCAGTTTGTATCGACATATCTCCGGCAGTACAAGAGCTGCACTTCTGAGACTTGGTACTTCAGTAGAAAAGGCCTATCCCCGACTGTCTGTGAAGTTTCGATGCACAATTCGAATTAATGTGGAAGTTATAAACAAAAGCGATATCAACTTTAAAACGCGCTAAATTTTGTTGATGTTTTGTGTATTCAGTTTGTATCGACATATCTCCGGCAGTACAACAGCTGCACTTCTGAAACAGGGTACTTCAGTAGTTAATGTGTCTCCGCGGTTGTCTGCAAAGTTTCGTTTCACAATTCGAATAAACTTGGAAGTTATAAACAAAAGCGATATCAACTTTAAAACGCGCTAAATTTTGTTGATGTTTTGCGTATTCAGTTTGTATCAACATATCTCCGGCAGTACAAGAGCTGCACTTCTGAAACTTGGTACTTCAGTAGAAAAGGCCTATCCGCGACTGTCTGCAAAGTTTCGTTGCACAATTCGAATAATTGTCGAAGTTATAAACAAATCGATATAAACTTTAAAACGCGCTAAATTTTGTTGATGTTTTGCGTATTCAGTTTGTTCCAACATATCTCCGGCAGTACAAGAGCTGCACTTCTGAAACATGGTACTTCAGTAGAAAAGGTATATCCGCGACTGTCTGCAAAGTTTCGTCGCACAATTCGAATAAATGTGAAAGTTATAAACAAAAGCATATGAACTTTAAAACGCGCTAAATTTTGTTGATGTTTTGCGTATTCAGTTTGTATCGACATATCTCCGGCAGTACAAGAGCTGCACTTCTGAAACTTGGTACTTCAGTAGAAAATGTGTCTCCGCGATTGTCTGCAAAGTTTTGTTGCACAATTCGAATAAATGTGGAAGTTATAAACAAAAGCGATATCAACTTTAAAACGCGCTTAATTTTGTTGAAGTTTTGTGTATTCAGTTTGTATCGACATATCTCCGGCAGTTCAAGAGCTGCACTTCTGAGACTTTGTACTTCAGTAGAAAAAGCCCATCCGCGACTGTCTGCCAAGTGTCGTTGCACAATTCGAATAAATGTGGAAGTTATAAACAAAAGCGATATCAACTTTAAAACGCGCTAAATTTTGTTGATGTTTTGCGTATTCAGTTTGTATCGACATATCTCCGGCAGTACAAAAGCTGCACTTCTGAAACTTGGTACTTCAGTGGTAAAGGCCTATCCGCGACTGTCTGCAAAGTTTCGTTGCACAATTCGAATAAATGTGGAAGTTATAATCAAAAGCGATATCAACTTTAAAACGCACTAAATTTTGTTGATGTTTTGTGTATTCAGTTTGTATCGACATATCTCCGGCAGTACAACAGCTGCACTTCTGAAACTGGGTACTTCAGTAGTTAATGTGTCTCCGCGGTTGTCTGCAAAGTTTCGTTGCACAATTCGAATAAATTTGGAAGTTATAAACAAAAGCGATATCAACTTTAAAACGCGCTAAATTTTGTTGATGTTTTGCGTATTCAGTTTGTATCGACATATCTCCGGCAGTACAAAAGCTGCACTTCTGAAACTTGGTACTTCAGTAGAAAAGGCCTATCCGCGACTGTCTGCAAAGTTTCGTTGCACAATTCGAATAAATGTCGAAGTTATAAACAAAAGCGATATAAACTTTAAAACGCGCTAAATTTTGTTGATGTTTTGCGTATTCAGTTTGTTTCCACATATCTCCGGCAGTACAAGAGCTGCACTTCTGAAACTTGGTACTTCAGTAGAAAAGGCCTATCCGCGACTGTCTGCAAAGTTTCGTCGCACAATTCGAATAAATGTGGAAGTTATAAACAAAAGCATATAAACTTTAAAACGCGCTAAATTTTGTTGATGTTTTGCGTATTCAGTTTGTATCGACATATCTCCAGCAGTACAAAAGCTGCACTTCTGAAACTTGGTACTTCAGTAGAAAATGTGTCTCCGCGATTGTCTGCAAAGTTTTGTTGCACAATTCGAATAAATGTGGAAGTTATAAACAAAAGCGATATCAACTTTAAAACGCGCTTAATTTTGTTGAAGTTTTGCGTATTTAGTTTGTATCGACATATCTCCTGCAGTACATTAGCTGCACTTCTGAAACTTAGTACTTCAGTAGAAATTGCTTATCCGCGACTGTCTGCAAAGTTTCGTTGCACAATTCGAATAAATGTAGAAGTTATAATCAAAAGCGGTATCAACTTTTAAACGCACTAAATTTTGTTTATGTTTTGCGTATTAAGTATGTATCGACATATCTCCGACAGTACAAGAGCTGCACTTCTGACACTTGGTACTTCAGTAGAAAAGGCCTATCCGCGACTGTCTGCAAAGTTTCGTTGCACAATTCGAATAAATGTGGAAGTTATAATCAAAAGCGATATCAACTTTAAAACGCGCTAAATTTTGTTGATGCTTTCGGTATTCAGTTTGTATCGACATATCTCCGGCAGTACAAGAGCTGCACTTCTGAGACTTGGTACTTCAGTAGAAAAGGCCTATCCGCGACTGTCTGTAAAGTTTCGTTGCACAATTCGAATTAATGTGGAAGTTATAAACAAAAGCGATATCAACTTTCAAACGCGCTAAATTTTGTTGATGTTTTGCGTATTCAGTTTGTATCGACATATCTCCGGCAGTGCGAGAGCTGCACTTCTGAATCTTGGTACTTCAGTAGAAAAAGCCCATCCGCGACTGTCTGCAGAGTTTCGTTGCACAATTCGAATAAATGTGGAAGTTATAATCAAAAGCGATATCAACTTTAAAACGCGCTAAATTTTGTTAATGTTTTGCGTATTCAGTTTGTATCGACATATCTCCGGCAGTGCCAGAGCTGCACTTCTGAAACTTGGTACTTCAGTAGTAAAGGCCTATCCGTGACTGTCTGCAAAGTTTCGTTGCACTATTCGAATAAATGTGGAAGTTATAAACAAAAGCGATATAAACTTTAAAACGCGCTAAATTTTGTTGATGTTTTGCGTATTCAGTTTGTATCGACATATCTCCGGCAGTACAAGAGCTGCACTTCTGAGACTTGGTACTTCAGTAGAAAAGGACTATCCGCGACTGTCTGCAAAGTTTCGTTGCACAATTCGAATAAATGTGGAAGTTATAAACAAAAGTGATATCAACTTTAAAACGCGCTAAATTTTGTTGATGGTTTGCGTATTCAGTTTGTATCGACATATCTCCGGCAGTGCGAGAGCTGCACTTCTGAAACTTGGTACTTCAGTAGACAAAGCCCATCCGCGACTGTCTGGGGAGTTTCGTTGCACAATTCGAATAAATGTGGAAGTTATGATCAAAAGCGATATCAAATTTAAAACACGCTAAATTTTGTTGATGTTTTGCGTATCTAGTTTTATCGATATATCTCCGGAAGTACAAAAGCTGCACTTCTGAAACTTGGTACTTCAGTAGAAAAGGCCTATTCGCGACTGTCTGCAAAGTTTCGTTGCACAATTCGAATAAATGTGGAAGTTATAATCAAAAGCGATATCAACTTTAAAACGCACTAAATTTTGTTGATGTTTTGTGTATTCAGTTTGTATCGACATATCTCCGGCAGTACAACAGCTGCACTTCTGAAACTGGGTACTTACGTAGTTAATGTGTCTCCGCGGTTGTCTGCAAAGTTTCGTTGCACAATTCGAATAAATTTCTAAGTTATAAACAAAAGCGATATCAACTTTAAAACGCGCTAAATTTTGTTGATGTTTTGCGTATTCAGTTTGTATCGACATATCTCCGGCAGTACAAGAGTTACACTTCTGAAACTTGGTACCTCAGTAGAAAAGGCCTGTTCGCGACTGTCTGCAAAGTTTCGTTGCACAATTCGAATAAATGTGGAAGTTATAAACAAAAGCGATATAAACTTTAAAACGCGCTAAATTTTGTTGATGTTTTGCGTATTCAGTTTGTTTCAACATATCTCCGGCAGTACAAGAGCTGCACTTCTGAAACTTGGTACTTCAGTAGAAAATGTGTCTCCGCGATTGTCTGCAAAGTTTCGTTGCACAATTCGAATAAATGTGGAAGTTATAAACAAAAGCGATATCAACTTTAAAACGCGCTTAATTTTGTTGATGTTTTGCGTATCTAGTTTTATCGACATATCTCCGGCAGTACAAGAGCTGCACTTCTGAAACTGGGTACTTCAGTAGAAAATGTGTCTCTGCGGTTGTCTGCAAAGTTTCGTTGCACAATTCGAATAAATTTGGAAGTTATAAACAAAAGCGATATCAACTTTAAAACGCGCTAAATTTTGTTGGTGTTTTGCGTATTCAGTTTGTATCGACATATCTCCGGCAGTACAAGAGTTGCACTTCTGAAACTTAGTACTTCAGTAGAAAAGGCCTATTTGCGACTGTCTGTAAAGTTTCGTTGCACAATTCGAATAAATGTAGAAGTTATAAACAAAAGCGATATAAACTTTAAATCGCGCTTAATTTTGTTGATGTTTTGCGTATTCAGTTTGTTTCAACATATCTCCGGCAGTACAAGAGCTGCACTTCTGAAACTTGGTACTTCAGTAGAAAATGTGTCTCCGCGATTGTCTGCAAAGTTTTGTTGCACAATTCGAATAAATGTGGAAGTTATAAACAAAAGCGATATTAACTTTAAAACGGGCTTAATTTTGTTGATGTTTTGCGTATTTAGTTTGTATCGACATATCTCCTGCAGTACATTAGCTGCACTTCTGAAACTTAGTACTTCAGTAGCAATTGCCTATCCGCGACTGTCTGCAAAGTTTCGTTGCACAATTCGAATAAATGTGGAAGTTATAATCAAAAGCGATATCAACTTTAAAACGCGCTAAATTTTGTTGATGTTTTCGGTATTCAGTTTTTATCGACATATCTCCGGCAGTACAAGAGCTGCACTTCTGAGACTTGGTACTTCAGTAGAAAAGGCCTATCCGCGACTGTCTTTAAAGTTTCGTTGCACAATTCGAATTAATGTGGAAGTTATAAACAAAAGCGATATCAACTTTCAAACGCGCTAAAGTTTGTTGATGTTTTGCGTATTCAGTTTGTATCGACATATCTCCGGCAGTGCGAGAGCTGCACTTGTGAAACTTGGTACTTCAGTTGAAAAAGCCCATCCGCGACTGTCTGCAGAGTTTCGTTGCACAATTCGAATAAATGTGAAAGTTATAAACAAAAGCGATATCAACTTTAAAACGCGCTAAATATTGTTGATGTTTTGCGTATTAAGTTTGTATCGACATATCTCCGGCAGTAACAGAGCTGCACTTCTGAAACTTGGTACTTCCGTAGAAAAGGCCTATCCGCGACTGTCTGCAAAGTTTCGTTGCACAATTTGAATAAATGTAGAAGTTATAATCAAAAGCGATATCAACTTTTAAACGCACTAAATTTTGTTAATGTTTTGCGTATTCAGTTTGTATCGACATATCTCCGGCAGTGCGAGAGCTGCACTTCTGAAACTTGGTACTTTAGTAGTAAAGGCCTATTCGTGACTGTCTGCAAAGTTTCGTTGCACTATTCGAATAAATGTTGAAGTTATAAACAAAAGTGATATAAACTTTAAAACGCGCTAAATTTTGTTGATGTTTTGCGTATTCAGTTTGTTTCGACATATCTCCGGCAGTACAAGAGCTGCACTTCTGAGACTTGGTACTTCAGTAGAAAAGGACTATCCGCGACTGTCTGCAAAGTTTCGTTGCACAATTCGAATAAATGTGGAAGTTATAATCAAAAGCGATATCAACTTTAAAACACGCTAAATTTTGTTGATGTTTTGCGTATCTAGTTTTATCGACATATCTCCGGCAGTACAAGAGCTGCACTTCTGAAACTTGGTACTTCAGTAGAAAAGGCCTATCCGCGACTGTCTGCAAAGTTTCGTTGCACAATTCGAATAAATGTAGAAGTTATAATCAAAAGCGATATTAATTTTTAAACGCACTAAATTTTGTTTATGTTTTGCGTATTCAGTTTGTATCGACATATCTCCGGCAGTACAAGAGCTGCACTTCTGAAACTGGGTACTTCAGTAGAAAATGTGTCTCCGCGGTTGTCTGCAAAGTTTGGTTGCACAATTCGAATAAATGTGGAAGTTATAATCAAAAGCGATATCAACTTTAAAACGCGCTAAATTTTGTTGATGTTTTGCGTATTCAGTTTGTTTCAACATATCTCCGGCAGTACAAGAGCTGCACTTCTGAAACTTAATACTTCTAGTAGAAAAGGCCTATCCGCGACTGTCTGCAAAGTTTTGTCGCACAATTCGAATAAATGTGGAAGTTATAAACAAAAGTGATATAAACTTTAAAACGCGCTAAATTTTGTTGATGTTTTGCGTATTCAGTTTGTATCGACATATCTCCGGCAGTACAAGAGCTGCACTTCTGAAACTTGGTACTTCAGTTGAAAATGTGTCTCCGCGATTGTCTGCAAAGTTTTGTTGCACAATTCGAATAAATGTGGAAGTTATAAACAAAAGCGATATCAACTTTAAAACGCGCGTCATTTTGTTGATGTTTTGCGTATTTAGTTTGTATCGACATATCTCCTGCAGTACATGGCTGCACTTCTGAAACTTAGTACTTCAGTAGAAATTGCCTATCCGCGACTGTCTGCAAAGTTTCGTTGCACAATTCGAATAAATGTGGAAGTTATAATCAAAAGCGATATCACCTTTAAAACGCGCTAAATTTTGTTGATGTTTTCGGTATTCAGTTTGTATCGACATATCTCCGGCAGTACAAGAGCTGCACTTCTGAGACTTGGTACTTCAGTAGAAAAAACCCATCCACGACTGTCTGTAAAGTTTCGTTGCACAATTCGAATTAATGTGGAAGTTATAATCAAAAGCGATATCAACTTTAAAACACGCTAAATTTTGTTGATGTTTTGCGTATCTAGTTTTATCGACATATCTCCAGCAGTAAAAGAGCTGCACTTCTGAAACTTGGTACTTCAGTAGGAAAGGCCTATCCGCGACTGTCTGCAAAGTTTCGTTGCACAATTCGAATAAATGTAGAAGTTATAATCAAAAGCGATACAAACTTTTAAACGCACTAAATTTTGTTAATGTTTTGCGTATTCAGTTTGTATCGACATATCTCCGGCAGTGCGAGAGCTGCACTTCTGAAACTTGGTACTTCAGTACAAAATGTGTCTCCGCAACTGTCTGCAAAGTTTCGTTGCACAATTCGAATAAATGTAGAAGTGATAAATAAAAGCGATATCAACTTTAAAACGCGCTTAATTTTGTTGATGTTTGACGTATTAAGTTTGTATCGACATATCTCCGGCAGTGCAAGAGTTGCACTTCTGAAACTTGGTACTTCAGTAGAAAATGTGTCTCTCCGGTTGTCTGCAAAGTTTCGTTGCACAATTCGAATAAATTTGGAAGTTATAAACAAAAGCGATATCAACTTTAAAACGCGCTAAATTTTGTTGGTGTTTTGCGTATTCAGTTTGTATCGACATATCTCCGGCAGTACAAAAGCTGCACTTCTGAAACTTGGTACTTCAGTA
The DNA here is from genome assembly GCA_963556195.1 of Sepiola atlantica. NCBI lineage: Eukaryota > Metazoa > Mollusca > Cephalopoda > Sepiida > Sepiolidae > Sepiola > Sepiola atlantica. The sequence goes on from CAUVYP010001303.1 coordinate 646,061, forward strand.
GAAAAGGCCTATCCGCGACTGTCTGCAAAGTTTCGTTGCACAATTCGAATAAATGTGGAAGTTATAAACAAAAGCGATATAAACTTTAAAACGCGCTAAATTTTGTTGATGTTTTTCGTTTTCAGTTTGTTTCAACATATCTCCGGCAGTACAAGAGCTGCACTTCTGAAACTTGGTACTTCAGTAGAAAAGGCCTATCCGCGACTGTCTGCAAAGTTTCGTCGCACAATTCGGGTAAATGTGGAAGTTATAAACAAAAGCAATATAAACATTAAAAGGCGCTAAATTTTGTTGATGTTTTGCGTATTCAGTTTGTATCGACATATCTCCGGCAGTACAAGAGCTGCACTTCTGAAACTTGGTACTTCAGTAGAAAATGTGTCTCCGCGATTGTCTGCAAAGTTTTGTTGCACAATTCGAATAAATGTGGAAGTTATAAACAAAAGCGATATCAACTTTAAAACGCGCTAAATATTGTTGATGTTTTGGGTATTCAGTTTGTATCGACATATCTCCGGCAGTACAAGAGTTGCACTTCTGAGACTTGGTACTTCAGTAGAAAAGGCCTATCCGCGACAGTCTGTAAAGTTTCGTTGCACAATTCGAATTAATGTGGAAGTTATAAACAAAAGCGATATCAACTTTCAAACGCGCTAAATTGTGTTGATGTTTTGCGTATTCAGTTTGTATCTACATATCTCCGGCAGTGCGAGAGCTGCACTTCTGAAACTTGGTACTTCAGTAGTAAAGGCCTATCCGTGACTGTCTGCAAAGTTTCGTTGCACAATTCGAATAAATGTGGAAGTTATAAACAAAAGCGATATAAACTTTAAAACGCGCTAAATTTTGTTGATGTTTTGCGTATTCAGTTTGTATCGACATATCTCCGGCAGTACAAGAGCTGCACTTCTGAGACTTGGTACTTCAGCAGAAAAGGACTATCCGCGACTGTCTGCAAAGTTTCGTTGCACAATTCGAATAAATGTGGAAGTTATAAACAAAAGCGATATCAACTTTAAAACGCGCTTAATTTTGTTGATGTTTTGCGTATTTAGTTTGTATCGACATATCTCCTGCAGTACATGGCTGCACTTCTGAAACTTAGTACTTCAGTAGAAATTGCCTATCCGCGACTGTCTGCAAAGTTTCGTTGCACAATTCGAATAAATGTGGAAGTTATAATCAAAAGCGATATCACCTTTAAAACGCGCTAAATTTTGTTGATGTTTTCGGTATTGAGTTTGTATCGACATATCTCCGGCAGTACAAGAGCTGCACTTCTGAGACTTGGTACTTCAGTAGAAAAAACCCATCCGCGACTGTCTGTAAAGTTTCGTTGCACAATTCGAATTAATGTGGAAGTTATAATCAAAAGCGATATCAACTTTAAAACACGCTAAAGTTTGTTGATGTTTTGCGTATCTAGTTTTATCGACATATCTCCGGCAGTACAAGAGCTGCACTTCTGAAACTTGGTACTTCAGTAGAAAAGGCCTATCCGCGACTGTCTGCAAAGTTTCGTTGCACAATTCGAATAAATGTAGAAGTTATAATCAAAAGCGATACAAACTTTTAAACGCACTAAATTTTGTTAATGTTTTGCGTATTCAGTTTGTATCGACATATCTCCGGCAGTGCGAGAGCTGCACTTCTGAAACTTAGTACTTCAGTAGAAAATGTGTCTCCGCAACTGTCTGCAAAGTTTCGTTGCACAATTCGAATAAATGTAGAAGTGATAAACAAAAGCGATATCAACTTTAAAACGCGCTAAATTTTGTTGGTGTTTTGCGTATTCAGTTTGTGTCGACATATCTCCGGCAGTACAAAAGCTGCACTTCTGAAACTTGGTACTTCAGTAGAAAAGGCCTATCCGCGACTGTCTGCAAAGTTTCGTTGCACAATTCGAATAAATGTGGAAGTTATAAACAAAAGCGATATAAACTTTAAAACGCGCTAAATTTTGTTGATGTTTTGCGTATTCAGTTTGTTTCAACATATCTCCGGCAGTACAAGAGCTGCACTTCTGAAACTTGGTACTTCAGTAGAAAAGGCCTATCCGCGACGGTCTGCAAAGTTTCGTCGCACAATTCGAATAAATGTGGAAGTTATAAACAAAAGCAATATAAACTTTAAAACGCGCTAAATTTTGTTGATGTTTAGCGTATTCAGTTTGTATCGACATATCTCCGGCAGTACAATAGCTGCACTTCTGAAACTTGGTACTTCAGTAGAAAATGTGTCTCCGCGATTGTCTGCAAAGTTTTGTTGCACAATTCGAATAAATGTGGAAGTTACAAACAAAAGCGATATCAACTTTAAAACGCGCTAAATTTTGTTGATGTTTTCGGTATTCAGTTTGTATCGACATATCTCCGGCAGTACAAAAGCTGCACTTCTGAGACTTGGTACTTCAGTAGAAAAGGCCTATCCGCGACAGTCTGTAAAGTTTCGTTGCACAATTCGAATTAATGTGGAAGTTATAAACAAAAGCGATATAAACTTTAAAACGCGCTAAATTGTGTTGATGTTTTGCGTATTCAGTTTGTATCGACATATCTCCGGCAGTACAAAAGCTGCACTTCTGAGACTTGGTACTTCAGTAGAAAAGGACTATCCGCGACTGTCTGCAAAGTTTCGTTGCACAATTCGAATAAATGTGGAAGTTATAAACAAAAGTGCTATCAACTTTAAAACACGCTTAATTTTGTTTATGGTTTGCGTATTCAGTTTGTATCGACATATCTCCGGCAGTGCGAGAGCTGCACTTCTGAAACTTGGTACTTCAGTAGACAAAGCCCATCTGCGACTGTCTGCAGAGTTTCGTTGCACAATTCGAATAAATGTGGAAGTTATAATCAAAAGCGATATCAACTTTAAAACACGCTAAATTTTGTTGATGTTTGGCGTATCTTGTTTTATCGATATATCTCCGGCAGTACAAGAGCTGCACTTTTGAAACTTGGTACTTCAGTAGAAAAGGCCTATCCGCGACTGTCTGCAAAGTTTCGTCGCACAATTCGAATAAATGTGGAAGTTATAATTAAAAGCGATATCAACTTTAAAACGCATAAATTTTGTTGATGTTTTGCGTATTCAGTTTGTATCGAGATATCTCCGGCAGTACAGGAGCTGCACTTCTGAAACTTGGTACTTCAGTAGAAAATGTGTCTCCGCGGTTGTCTGCAAAGTTTCGTTGCACAATTCGAAAAATGTCGAAGTTGCAAACAAAGGCGATATCAACTTTAAAACGCGCTAAATTTTGTTGATGTTTGACGTATTAGGTTTGTATCGACATATCTCAAGCAGTACAAGGGTTGCACTTCTGAAACTTGGTACTTCAGTAGAAAATGTGTCTCCGCGGTTGTCTGCAAAGTTTCGTTGCACAATTCGAATAAATGTGGAAGTTATAATCAAAAGCGATATCAACTTTAAAACGCGCTAAATTTTGTTGATGTTTTCGGTATTCAGTTTGTATCGACATATCTCCGGCAGTACAAGAGCTGCACTTCTGAGACTTTGTACTTCAGTAGAAAAGGCCTATCCGGGACTGTCTGTAAAGTTTCGTTGCACAATTCGAATTAATGTGGAAGTTATAAACAAAAGCGATATCAACTTTCAAACGCGCTAAATTTTGTTGATGTTTTGCGTATTCAGTTTGTATCGACATATCTCCGGCAGTGCGAGAGCTGCACTTCTGAAACTTGGTACTTCAGTAGTAAAAACCTATCCGTGACTGTCTGCAAAGTTTCGTTGCACAATTACACTAAATGTGGAAGTTATAAACAAAAGCGATATAAACTTTAAAACGCGCTAAATTTTGTTGATGTTTTGCGTATTCAGTTTGTATCGACATATCTCCGGCAGTACAAGAGCTGCACTTCTGAGACTTGGTACTTCAGTAGAAAAAACCCATTCGCGACTGTCTGCAAAGTTTCGTTGCACAATTCGAATAAATGTGGAAGTTATAAACAAAAGTGATATCAACTTTAAAACGCGCTAAATTTTGTTGATGGTTTGCGTATTCAATTTGTATCGACATATCTCCGGCAGTGCGAGAGCTGCACTTCTGTAACTTGGTACTTCAGTAGACAAAGCCCATCCGCGACGGTCTGCAGAGTTTCGTTGCACAATTCGAATAAATGTGGAAGTTATAATCAAAAGCGATATCAACTTTAAAACACGCTAAATTTTGTTGCTGTTTTGCGTATCTAGTTTTATCGATATATCTCCGGCAGTACAAGAGCTGCACTTTTTTAACTTGGTACTTCAGTCGAAAAGGCCTATCCGCGACTGTCTGCAAAGTTTCGTAGCACAATTCGAATAAATGTGGAAGTTATAATCAAAAGCGATATCAACTTTAAAACGCACTAAATTTGTTGATGTTTTGCGTATTCAGTTTGTATCGACATATCTCCAGCAGTACAGGAGGTGCACTTCTGAGACCGCGTACTTCAGTACAGAATGTGTCTCCGCAACTGTCTACCAAGTTTCGTTGCACAATTCGAATAAATGTAGAAGTGATAAACAAAAGCGATATCAACTTTAAAACGCGCTAAATTTTGTTGATGTTTGACGTATTAAGTTTGTATCGACATATCTCCGGCAGTACAAGAGCTGCACTTCTGAAACTTGGTACTTCAGTAGAAAATGTGTCTCCGCGGTTGTCTGCAAAGTTTCGTTGCACAATTCGAATAAATTTGGAAGTTATAAACAAAAGCGATATCAACTTTAAAACGCGCAAAATTTTGTTGATGTTTTGCGTATTCAGTTTGTATCGACATATCTCCGGCAGTACAAGAGCTGCACTTCTGAAACTTGGTACTTCAGTAGAAAAGGCCTATCCGCGACTGTCTGCAAAGTTTCGTTGCACAATTCGAATAAATGTGGAAGTTATAAACAAAAGCGATATAAACTTTAAAACGCGCTAAATTTTGTTGATGTTTTGCGTATTCAGTTTGTTTCAAGATATCTCCGGCGGTACAAGAGCTGCACTGCTGAAACTTGGTACTTTAGTAGAAAAGGCCTATTCGCGACTGTCTGCAAAGTTTCGTCGCACAATTCGAATAAATGTGGAAGTTATAAACAAAAGCAATATAAACTTTAAAACGTGCTAAATTTTGTTGATGTTTTGCGTATTCAGTTTGTATCGACATATCTCCGGCAGTACAAAAGCTGCACTTCTGAAACTTGGTACTTCAGTAGTAAATGTGTCTCCGCGATTGTCTGCAAAGTTTTGTTGCACAATTTGAATGAATGTGGAAGTTATAAACACAAGCGATATCAACTTTAAAACGCGCTTAATTTTGTTGATGTTTTGCGTATTTAGTTTGTATCGACATATCTCCTGCAGTACATTAGCTGCACTTCTGAAACTTAGTACTTCAGTAGAAATTGCCTATCCGCGACTGTCTGCAAAGTTTCGTTGCACAATTCGAATAAATGTGGAAGTTATAATCAAAAGCGATATCAACTTTAAAACGCGCTAAATTTTGTTGATGTTTTCGGTATTCAGTTTGTATCGACATATCTCCGGCAGTACAAGAGCTGCACTTCTGAGACTTGGTGCTTCAGTAGAAAAGGCCTATCTGCGACTGTCTGTAAAGTTTCGTTGCACAATTCGAATTAATGTGGAAGTTATAAACAAAAGCGATATCAACTTTCAAACGCGCTAAATTTTGTTGATGTTTTGCGTATTCAGTTTGTATCGACATATCTCCGGCAGTGCGAGAGCTGCATTTCTGAACCTTGGTACTTAAGTAGTAAAGGCTTATCCGTGACTGTCTGCAAAGTTTCGTTGCACAATTCGAATAAATGTGGAAGTTATAAACAAAAGCGATATAAACTTTAAAACGCGCTAAATTTTGTTGATGTTTTGCGTATTAAGTTTGTATCGACATATCTCCGGCAGTACAAGAGCTGCACTTCTGAGACTTGGTACTTCAGTAGAAAAGGACTATCCGCGACTGTCTGCAAAGTTTCGTTGCACAATTCGAATAAATGTGGAAGTTATAAACAAAAGTGATATCAACTTTAAAACGCGCTAAATTTTGTTGATGGTTTGCGTATTCAGTTTGTTTCGACATATCTCCGGCAGTGCGAGAGCTGCACTTCTGAAACTTGGTACTTCAGTAGACAAAGCTTATCCGCGACTGTCTGCAAAGTTTCGTTGCACAATTCGAATAAATGTGGAAGTTATAATCAAAAGCGATATCAACTTTAAAACACGCTAAATTTTGTTGATGTTTTGCGTATCTAGTTTTATCGATATATCTCCGGCAGTACAAGAGCTGCACTTTTGAAACTTGGTACTTCAGTAGAAAAGGCCTATCCGCGACTGTCTGCAGAGTTTCGTTGCACAATTCGAATAAATGTGGGAGTTATAATCAAAAGCGATATCAACTTTAAAACGCACTAAATTTTGTTGATGTTTTGCGTATTCAGTTTGTATCGACATATCTCCGGCAGTACAAGAGCTGCACTTCTGAGACTTGGTACTTCAGTACAAAATGTGTCTCTGCAACTGTCTGCCAAGTTTCGTTGCACAATTCGAATAAATGTAGAAGTGATAAACAAAGGCGATATCAACTTTAAAACGCGCTAAATTTTGTTGATGTTTTGCGTATTCAGTTTGTATCAACATATCTCCGGCAGTACAAGAGCTGCACTTCTGAAACTTGGTACTTCAGTAGAAAAGGCCTATCCGCGACTGTCTGCAAAGTTTCGTTGCACAATTCGAATAAATGTGGAAGTTATAATCAAAAGCGATATCAACTTTAAAACGCACTAAATTTTGTTGATGTTTTGCGTATTCAGTTTGTATCGACATATCTCCGGTAGTACAAGAGCTGCACTTCTGAAACTTAGTACTTCAGTAGTAAATGTGTCTCCGCGATTGTATGCAAGGTTTCGTTGCACAATTCGAATAAATGTGGAAGTTATAAACAAAAGCGATATCAACTTTAAAACGCGCTAAATTTTGTTGATGTTTTGCGTATTCAGTTTGTATCGACATATCTCCGGAAGTACAAAAGCTGCACTTCTGAAACTTGGTACTTCAGTAGAAAAGGCCTATCCGCGACTGTCTGCAAAGTTTCGTTGCACAATTCGAATAAATGTGGAAGTTATAAACAAAAGCGATATAAACTTTAAAACGCGCTAAATTTTGTTGATGTTTTGCGTATTCAGTTTGTTTCAAGATATCTCCGGCGTTACAAGAGCTGCACTGCTGAAACTTGGTACTTTAGTAGAAAAGGCCTATTCGCGACTGTCTGCAAAGTTTCGTCGCACAATTCGAATAAATGTGGAAGTTATAAACAAAAGCAATATAAACTTTAAAACGTGCTAAATTTTGTTGATGTTTTGCGTATTCAGTTTGTATCGACATATCTCCGGCAGTACAAAAGCTGCACTTCTGAAACTTGGTACTTCAGTAGTAAATGTGTCTCCGCGATTGTCTGCAAAGTTTTGTTGCACAATTTGAATGAATGTGGAAGTTATAAACACAAGCGATATCAACTTTAAAACACGCTTAATTTTGTTGATGTTTTGCGTATTTAGTTTGTATCGACATATCTCCTGCAGTACATTAGCTGCACTTCTGAAACTTAGTACTTCAGTAGAAATTGCCTATCCGCGACTGTCTGCAAAGTTTCGTTGCACAATTCGAATAAATGTGGAAGTTATAATCAAAAGCGATATCAACTTTAAAACGCGCTAAATTTTGTTGATGTTTTCGGTATTCAGTTTGTATCGACATATCTCCGGCAGTACAAGAGCTGCACTTCTGAGAATTGGTGCCTCAGTAGAAAAGGCCTATCTGCGACTGTCTGTAAAGTTTCGTTGCACAATTCGAATTAATGTGGAAGTTATAAACAAAAGCGATATCAACTTTCAAACGCGCTAAATTTTGTTGATGTTTTGCGTATTCAGTTTGTATCGACATATCTCCGGCAGTGCGAGAGCTGCATTTCTGAAACTTGGTACTTAAGTAGTAAAGGCTTATCCGTGACTGTCTGCAAAGTTTCGTTGCACAATTCGAATAAATGTGGAAGTTATAAACAAAAGCGATATAAACTTTAAAACGCGCTAAATTTTGTTGATGTTTTGCGTATTAAGTTTGTATCGACATATCTCCGGCAGTACAAGAGCTGCACTTCTGAGACTTGGTACTTCAGTAGAAAAGGCCTATCCGCGACTGTCTGCAAAGTTTCGTTGCACAATTCGAATAAATGTGGAAGTTATAAACAAAAGTGATATCAACTTTAAAACGCGCTAAATTTTGTTGATGGTTTGCGTATTCAGTTTGTATCGACATATCTCCGGCAGTGCGAGAGCTGCACTTCTGAAACTTGGTACTTCAGTAGACAAAGCTTATCCGCGACTGTCTGCAAAGTTTCGTTGCACAATTCGAATAAATGTGGAAGTTATAATCAAAAGCGATATCAACTTTAAAACACGCTAAATTTTGTTGATGTTTTGCGTATCTAGTTTTATCGATATATCTCCGGCAGTACAAGAGCTGCACTTTTGAAACTTGGTACTTCAGTAGAAAAGGCCTATCCGCGACTGTCTGCAAAGTTTCGTCGCACAATTCGAATAAATGTGGAAGTTATAATAAAGAGATATCAACTTCAAAACGCATAAATTTTGTTGATGTTTTGCGTATTCAGTTTGTATCGAGATATCTCCGGCAGTACAGGAGCTGCACTTCTGAAACTAGGTACTTCAGTAGAAAATGTGTCTCCGCGGTTGTCTGCAAAGTTTCGTTGCACAATTCGAAAAATGTCGAAGTTGCAAACAAAGGCGATATCAACTTTAAAACGCGCTAAATTTTGTTGATGTTTGACGTATTAGGTTTGTATCGACATATCTCAAGCAGTACAAGGGTTGCACTTCTGAAACTTGGTACTTCAGTAGAAAATGTGTCTCCGCGGTTGTCTGCAAAGTTTCGTTGCACAATTCGAATAAATGTGGAAGTTATAATCAAAAGCGATATCAACTTTAAAACGCGCTAAATTTTGTTGATGTTTTCGGTATTCAGTTTGTATCGACATATCTCCGGCAGTACAAGAGCTGCACTTCTGAGACTTTGTACTTCAGTAGAAAAGGCCTATCCGGGACTGTCTGTAAAGTTTCGTTGCACAATTCGAATTAATGTGGAAGTTATAAACAAAAGCGATATCAACTTTCAAACGCGCTAAATTTTGTTGATGTTTTGCGTATTCAGTTTGTATCGACATATCTCCGGCAGTGCGAGAGCTGCACTTCTGAAACTTGGTACTTCAGTAGTAAAAACCTATCCGTGACTGTCTGCAAAGTTTCGTTGCACAATTCGAATAAATGTGGAAGTTATAAACAAAAGCGATATAAACTTTAAAACGCGCTAAATTTTGTTGATGTTTTGCGTATTCAGTTTGTATCGACATATCTCCGGCAGTACAAGAGCTGCACTTCTGAGACTTGGTACTTCAGTAGAAAAAACCCATCCGCGACTGTCTGCAAAGTTTCGTTGCACAATTCGAATAAATGTGGAAGTTATAAACAAAAGTGATATCAACTTTAAAACGCGCTAAATTTTGTTGATGGTTTGCGTATTCAATTTGTATCGACATATCTCCGGCAGTGCGAGAGCTGCACTTCTGTAACTTGGTACTTCAGTAGACAAAGCCCATCCGCGACTGTCTGCAGAGTTTCGTTGCACAATTCGAATAAATGTGGAAGTTATAATCAAAAGCGATATCAACTTTAAAACACGCTAAATTTTGTTGCTGTTTTGCGTATCTAGTTTTATCGATATATCTCCGGCAGTACAAGAGCTGCACTTTTTAAACTTGGTACTTCAGTCGAAAAGGCCTATCCGCGACTGTCTGCAAAGTTTCGTAGCACAATTCGAATAAATGTGGAAGTTATAATCAAAAGCGATATCAACTTTAAAACGCACTAAATTTGTTGATGTTTTGCGTATTCAGTTTGTTTCGACATATCTCCAGCAGTACAGGAGGTGCACTTCTGAGACCGCGTACTTCAGTACAGAATGTGTCTCCGCAACTGTCTGTAAAGTTTCGTTGCACAATTCGAATAAATGTAGAAGTGATAAACAAAAGCGATATCAACTTTAAAACGCGCTAAATTTTGTTGATGTTTGACGTATTAAGTTTGTATCGACATATCTCCGGCAGTACAAGAGCTGCACTTCTGAAACTTGGTACTTCAGTAGAAAATGTGTCTCCGCGGTTGTCTGCAAAGTTTCGTTGCACAATTCGAATAAATGTAGAAGTTATAAACAAAAGCGATATCAACTTTAAAACGCGCAAAATTTTGTTGATGTTTTGCGTATTCAGTTTGTATCGACATATCTCCGGCAGTACAAAAGCTGCACTTCTGAAACTTGGTACTTCAGTAGAAAAGGCCTATCCGCGACTGTCTGCAAAGTTTCGTTGCACAATTCGAATAAATGTGGAAGTTATAAACAAAAGCGATATAAACTTTAAAACGCGCTAAATTTTGTTGATGTTTTGCGTATTCAGTTTGTTTCAAGATATCTCCGGCGGTACAAGAGCTGCACTGCTGAAACTTGGTACTTTAGTAGAAAAGGCCTATTCGCGACTGTCTGCAAAGTTTCGTCGCACAATTCGAATAAATGTGGAAGTTATAAACAAAAGCAATATAAACTTTAAAACGTGCTAAATTTTGTTGATGTTTTGCGTATTCAGTTTGTATCGACATATCTCCGGCAGTACAAAAGCTGCACTTCTGAAACTTGGTACTTCAGTAGAAAAGGCCTATCCGCGACTGTCTGCAAAGTTTCGTTGCACAATTCGAATAAATGTGGAAGTTATAATCAAAAGCGATATCAACTTTAAAACGCGCTAAATTTTGTTGATGTTTTCGGTATTCAGTTTGTATCGACATATCTCCGGCAGTACAAGAGCTGCACTTCTGAGACTTGGTGCTTCAGCAGAAAAGGCCTATCTGCGACTGTCTGTAAAGTTTCGTTGCACAATTCGAATTAATGTGGAAGTTATAAACAAAAGCGATATCAACTTTCAAACGCGCTAAATTTTGTTGATGTTTTGCGTATTCAGTTTGTATCGACATATCTCCGGCAGTGCGAGAGCTGCATTTCTGAAACTTGGTACTTAAGTAGTAAAGGCTTATCCGTGACTGTCTGCAAAGTTTCGTTGCACAATTCGAATAAATGTGGAAGTTATAAACAAAAGCGATATAAACTTTAAAACGCGCTAAATTTTGTTGATGTTTTGCGTATTAAGTTTGTATCGACATATCTCCGGCAGTACAAGAGCTGCACTTCTGAGACTTGGTACTTCAGTAGAAAAGGACTCTCCGCGACTGTCTGCAAAGTTTCGTTGCACAATTCGAATAAATGTGGAAGTTATAAACAAAAGTGATATCAACTTTAAAACGCGCTAAATTTTGTTGATGGTTTGCGTATTCAGTTTGTATCGACATATCTCCGGCAGTGCGAGAGCTGCACTTCTGAAACTTGGTACTTCAGTAGACAAAGCTTATCCGCGACTGTCTGCAAAGTTTCGTTGCACAATTCGAATAAATGTGGAAGTTATAATCAAAAGCGATATCAACTTTAAAACACGCTAAATTTTGTTGATGTTTTGCGTATCTAGTTTTATCGATATATCTCCGGCAGTACAAGAGCTGCACTTTTGAAACTTGGTACTTCAGTAGAAAAGGCCTATCCGCGACTGTCTGCAGAGTTTCGTTGCACAATTCGAATAAATGTGGGAGTTATAATCAAAAGCGATATCAACTTTAAAACGCACTAAATTTTGTTGATGTTTTGCGTATTCAGTTTGTATCGACATATCTCCGGCAGTACAAGAGCTGCACTTCTGAGACTTGGTACTTCAGTACAAAATGTGTCTCCGCAACTGTCTGCCAAGTTTCGTTGCACAATTCGAATAAATGTAGAAGTGATAAACAAAGGTAATATCAACTTTAAAACGCGCTAAATTTTGTTGATGTTTTGCGTATTCAGTTTGTATCAACATATCTCCGGCAGTACAAGAGCTGCACTTCTGAAACTTGGTACTTCAGTAGAAAAGGCCTATCCGCGACTGTCTGCAAAGTTTCGTTGCACAATTCGAATAAATGTGGAAGTTATAATCAAAAGCGATATCAACTTTAAAACGCACTAAATTTTGTTGATGTTTTGCGTATTCAGTTTGTATCGACATATCTCCGGCAGTACAGGAGCTGCACTTCTGAAACTTGGTACTTCAGTAGAAAATGTGTCTCCGCGGTTGTCTGCAAAGTTTCGTTGCACAATTCGAATAAATGTGGAAGTTATAAACAAAGGCGATATCAACTTTAAAACGCGCTAAATTTTGTTGATGTTTTGCGTATTCAGTTTGTATCGACATATCTCTGGCAGTACAAGAGCTGCACTTCTGAAACTTGGTACTTCAGTAGAAAAGCCCTATCCGCGACTGTCTGCAAAGTTTCGTTGCACAATTCGAATAAATGTGGAAGTTATAAACAAAAGCGATATAAACTTTACAACGCGCTAAATTTTGTTGATGTTTTGCGTATTCAGTTTGTATCGACATATCTCCGGTAGTACAAGAGCTGCACTTCTGAAACTTGGTACTTCAGTAGTAAATGTGTCTCCGCGATTGTATGCAAGGTTTCGTTGCACAATTCGAATAAATGTGGAAGTTATAAACAAAAGCGATATCAACTTTAAAACGCGCTAAATTTTGTTGATGTTTTGCGTATTCAGTTTGTATCGACATATCTCCGGCAGTACAAAAGCTGCACTTCTGAAACTTGGTACTTCAGTAGAAAAGGCCTATCCGCGACTGTCTGCAAAGTTTCGTTGCACAATTCGAATAAATGTGGAAGTTATAAACAAAAGCGATATAAACTTTAAAACGCGCTAAATTTTGTTGATGTTTTGCGTATTCAGTTTGTTTCAAGATATCTCCGGCGGTACAAGAGCTGCACTGCTGAAACTTGGTACTTTAGTAGAAAAGGCTTATTCGCGACTGTCTGCAAAGTTTCGTCGCACAATTCGAATAAATGTGGAAGTTATAAACAAAAGCAATATAAACTTTAAAACGTGCTAAATTTTGTTGATGTTTTGCGTATTCAGTTTGTATCGACATATCTCCGGCAGTACAAAAGCTGCACTTCTGAAACTTGGTACTTCAGTAGTAAATGTGTCTCCGCGATTGTCTGCAAAGTTTTGTTGCACAATTTGAATGAATGTGGAAGTTATAAACACAAGCGATATCAACTTTAAAACGCGCTTAATTTTGTTGATGTTTTGCGTATTTAGTTTGTATCGACATATCTCCTGCAGTACATTAGCTGCACTTCTGAAACTTAGTACTTCAGTAGAAATTGCCTATTCGCGACTGTCTGCAAAGTTTCGTTGCACAATTCGAATAAATGTGGAAGTTATAATCAAAAGCGATATCAACTTTAAAACGCGCTAAATTTTGTTGATGTTTTCGGTATTCAGTTTGTATCGACATATCTCCGGCAGTACAAGAGCTGCACTTCTGAGACTTGGTGCTTCAGTAGAAAAGGCCTATCTGCGACTGTCTGTAAAGTTTCGTTGCACAATTCGAATTAATGTGGAAGTTATAAACAAAAGCGATATCAACTTTCAAACGCGCTAAATTTTGTTGATGTTTTGCGTATTCAGTTTGTATCGACATATCTCCGGCAGTGCGAGAGCTGCATTTCTGAAACTTGGTACTTAAGTAGTAAAGGCTTATCCGTGACTGTCTGCAAAGTTTCGTTGCACAATTCGAATAAATGTGGAAGTTATAAACAAAAGTGATATCAACTTTAAAACGCGCTAAATTTTGTTGATGGTTTGCGTATTCAGTTTGTATCGACATATCTCCGGCAGTGCGAGAGCTGCACTTCTGAAACTTGGTACTTCAGTAGACAAAGCTTATCCGCGACTGTCTGCAAAGTTTCGTTGCACAATTCGAATAAATGTGGAAGTTATAATCAAAAGCGATATCAACTTTAAAACACGCTAAATTTTGTTGATGTTTTGCGTATCTAGTTTTATCGATATATCTCCGGCAGTACAAGAGCTGCACTTCTGAGACTTGGTACTTCAGTACAAAATGTGTCTCCGCAACTGTCTGCCAAGTTTCGTTGCACAATTCGAATAAATGTAGAAGTGATAAACAAAGGCGATATCAACTTTAAAACGCGCTAAATTTTGTTGATGTTTTGCGTATTCAGTTTGTATCAACATATCTCCGGCAGTACAAGAGCTGCACTTCTGCAACTTGGTACTTCAGTAGAAAAGGCCTATCCGCGACTGTCTGCAAAGTTTCGTTGCACAATTCGAATAAATGTGGAAGTTATAATCAAAAGCGATATCAACTTTAAAACGCACTAAATTTTGTTGATGTTTTGCGTATTCAGTTTGTATCGACATATCTCCGGCAGTACAGGAGCTGCACTTCTGAAACTTGGTACTTCAGTAGAAAATGTGTCTCCGCGGTTGTCTGCAAAGTTTCGTTGCACAATTCGAATAAATGTGGAAGTTATAAACAAAGGCGATATCAACTTTAAAACGCGCTAAATTTTGTTGATGTTTTGCGTATTCAGTTTGTATCGACATATCTCTGGCAGTACAAGAGCTGCACTTCTGAAACTTGGTACTTCAGTAGAAAAGCCCTATCCGCGACTGTCTGCAAAGTTTCGTTGCACAATTCGAATAAATGTGGAAGTTATAAACAAAAGCGATATAAACTTTACAACGCGCTAAATTTTGTTGATGTTTTGCGTATTCAGTTTGTATCGGCATATCTCCTATAGTACAAGAGCTGCACTTCTGAAACTTAGTGCTTCAGTAGTAAATGTGTCTCCGCGATTGTATGCAAGGTTTCGTTGCACAATTCGAATAAATGTGGAAGTTATAAACAAAAGCGATATCAACTTTAAAACGCGCTAAATTTTGTTGATGTTTTGCGTATTCAGTTTGTATCGACATATCTCCGGCACTACAAGAGCTGCACTTCGCAAACTTGGTACTTCAGTGGCAAATGTGTCTCCGCGGTTGTCTGCAAAGTATCGTTGCACAATTCTAATAAATGTGGAAGTGATAAACAAAAGCGATATCAACTTTAAAACGCGCTTAATTTTGTTGATGTTTTGCGTATTAAGTTTGTATCGACATATCTCCGGCAGTACAAGAGCTGCACTTCTGAAACTTGCTACTTCAGTAGAAAAGGACTATCCGCGACTGTATGCAGAGTTTCGTTGCACAATTCGAATAAATGTGGAAGTTATATTCAAAAGCGATATCAACTTTAAAACACGCTAAATTTTGTTGATGTTTTGCGTATTCAGTTTGTATCGACATATCTCCGGCAGTACGAAAGCTGCACTTCTGAAACTTGGTACTTCAGTAGAAAAGGCCTATCCGCGACTGTCTGTAAAGTTTCGTTGCACAATTCGAATTAATGTGGAAGTTATAAACAAAAGCGATATCAACTTTCAAACGCGCTAAATTTTGTTGATGTTTTGCGTATTCAGTTTGTATCGACATATCTCCGGCAGTGCGAGAGCTGCACTTCTGAAACTTGGTACTTCAGTAGAAAAAGCCCCTCCGCGACTGTCTGCAGAGTTTAGTTGCACAATTCGAATGAATGTGGAAGTTATAATCAAAAGCGATATCAACTTTAAAACACGTTAAATTTTGTTGATGTTTTGCGTATCAAGTTTTATCGACATATCTCCGGCAGTACAAGAGCTGCACTTCTGAAACTTGGTACTTCAGTAGAAAAGGCCTATCCGCGACTGTCTGCAAAGTTTCGTTGCACAATTCGAATAAATGTGGAAGTTATAAACAAAGGCGATATCAACTTTAAAACGCGCTAAATTTTGTTGATGTTTGACGTATTGAGTTTGTATCGACATATCTCCGGCAGTACAAGAGTTGCACTTTTGAAACTTGGTACTTCAGTAGAAAATGTGTCTCCGCGGTTGTCTGCAAAGTTTCGTTGCACAATTCGAATAAATGTGGAAGTTATAATCAAAAGCGATATCAACTTTAAAACGCGCTAAATTTTGTTGATGTTTTCGGTATTCAGTTTGTATCGACATATCTCCGGCAGTACAAGAGCTGCAAATCTGAGACTTGGTACGTCAGTAGAAAAGGCCTATCCGGGACTGTCTGTAAAGTTTCGTTGCACAATTCGAATTATTGTGGAAGTTATAAACAAAAGCGATATCAACTTTCAAACGCGCTAAATTTTGTTGATGTTTTGCGTATTCAGTTTGTATCGACATATCTCCGGCAGTGCGAGAGCTGCACTTCTGAAACTTGGTACTTTAGTAGAAAAGGCCTATCCGTGACTGTCTGCAAAGTTTCGTTGCACAATTCGAATAAATGTGGAAGTTATAAACAAAAGCGATATAAACTTTAAAACGCGCTAAATTTTGTTGATGTTTTGCGTATTCAGTTTGTATCGACATATCTCCGGCAGGACAAGAGCTGCACTTCTGAGACTTGGTACTTCAGTAGAAAAGGACCATCCGCGACTGTCTGCAAAGTTTCGTTGCACAATTCGAATAAATGTGGAAGTTATAAACAAAAGTGATATCAACTTTAAAACGCGCTAAATTTTGTTGATGGTTTGCGTATTCAGTTTGTATCGACATATCTCCGGCAGTGCGAGAGCTGCACTTCTGTAACTTGGTACTTAATTCGAAAAGGCCTATCCGCGACTGTCTGCAAAGTTTCGTAGCACAATTCGAATAAATGTGGAAGTTATAATCAAAAGCGATATCAACTTTAAAACGCACTAAATTTTGTTGATGTTTTGCGTATTCAGTTTGTATCGACATATCTCCGGCAGTACAAGAGCTGCACTTCTGAGACTTGGTACTTCAGTGCAGAATGTGTCTCCGCGACTGTCTGCCAAGTTTCGTTGCACAATTCGAATAAATGTAGAAGTGATAAACAAAAGCGATATCAACTTTAAAACGCGCTAAATTTTGTTGATGTTTGACGTATTAAGTTTGTATCGACATATCTCCGGCAGTACAAGAGCTGCACTTCTGAAACTTGGTACTTCAGTAGAAAATGTGTCTCCGCGGTTGTATGCAAAGTTTCGTTGCACAATTCGAATAAATTTGAAAGTTATAAACAAAAGCGATATCAACTTTAAAACGCGCTAAATTTTGTTGGTGTTTTGCGTATTCAGTTTGTATCGACATATCTCCGGCAGTACAAAAGCTGCACTTCTGAAACTTGGTACTTCAGTAGAAAAGGCCTATCCGCGACTGTCTGCAAAGTTTCGTTGCACAATTCGAATAAATGTGGAAGTTATAAACAAAAGCGATATAAACTTTAAAACGCGCTAAATTTTGTTGATGTTTTGCGTATTCAGTTTGTTTCAACATATCTCCGGCGGTACAAAAGCTGCACTGCTGAAACTTGGTACTTTAGTAGAAAAGGTCTATTCGCGACTGTCTGCAAAGTTTCGTCGCACAATTCGAATAAATGTGGAAGTTATAAACAAAAGCAATATAAACTTTAAAACGCGCTAAATTTTGTGTATGTTTTGCGTATTCAGTTTGTATCGACATATCTCCGGCAGTACTAGAGCCGCACTTCTGAAACTTGGTACTTCAGTAGAAAATGTGTCTCCGCAACTGTCTGCCAAGTTTCGTTGCACAATTCGAATAAATGTAGAAGTGATAAACAAAAGCGATATCAACTTTAAAACGCGCTAAATTTTGTTGATGTTTGACGTATTAAGTTTGTATCGACATATCTCCGGCAGTACAAGAGTTACACTTCTGAAACTTGGTACTTCAGTAGAAAAGGCCTATCCGCGACTGTCTGCAAAGTTTCGTTGCACAATTCGAATAAAAGTGGAAGTTATAATCAAAAGCGATATCAACTTTAAAACGCACTAAATTTTGTTGATGTTTTGCGTATTCAGTTTGTATCGACATATCTCCGGCAGTACAGGAGCTGCACTTCTGAAACTTGGAACTTCAGTAGAAAATGTGTCTCCGCGGTTGTCTGCAAAGTTTCGTTGCACAATTCGAATAAATGTGGAAGTTATAAACAAAGGCGATATCAACTTTAAAACGCGCTAAATCTTGTTGATGTTTTGCGTATTCAGTTTGTATCGACATTTCTGTGGCAGTACAAGAGCTGCACTTCTGAAACTTGGTACTTCAGTAGAAAAGCCCTATCCGCGACTGTCTGCAAAGTTTCGTTGCACAATTCGAATAAATGTGGAAGTTATAAACAAAAGCGATATAAACTTTAAAACGCGCTAAATTTTGTTGATGTTTTGCGTATTCAGTTTGTATCGACATATCTCTAGTAGTACAAGAGCTGCACTTCTGAAACTTGGTACTTCAGTAGCAAATGTGTCTCCGCGGTTGTCTGCAAAGTTTCGTTGCACAATTTGAATAAATGTGGAAGTTACAAACAAAAGCGATATCAACTTTAAAACGCGCTAAATTTTGTTGATGTTTTGCGTATTTGGTTTGTATCGACATATCTCCGGCAGTAAAAAAACTGCACTTCTGAGACTTGGTACTTCAGTAGAACATGTGTCTCCGCGACTGTCTGCAAAGTGTCGTTGCCTAATTCTAATAAATGTGGAAGTGAAAAACAAAAGCGATATCAACTTTAAAACGCGCTTAATTTTGTTGATGTTTTGCGTATTAAGTTTGTATCGACATATCTCCGGCAGTGCCAAGGCTGCACTTCTGAAACTTGGTACTACAGTAGAAAAGGCCTATCCGCGACTGTTTGCAGAGTTTCGTTGCACAATTCGAATAAATGTGGAAGTTATATTCAAAAGCGATATCAACTTTAAAACACGCTAAATTTTGTTGATGTTTTGCGTATTCAGTTTGTATCGACATATCTCCGGCAGTACAAAAGCTGCACTTCTGAAACTTGGTACTTCAGCAGAAAATGAGTCTTCGCGGTTGTCTGCAAAGTTTCGTTGCACAATTCGAATAAATGTGGAAGTTATACACAAAAGCGATACCACTTTTAAAACGCGCTAAATTTTGTTGATGTTTTGCGTATTCAGTTTGTATCGACATATCTCCGGCAGTACAAGAGCTGCACGTCTGAAACTTGGTACTTCAGTAGTACATGTGTCTCCGCGACTGTCTGCAAAGTGTCGTTGCCTAATTCGAATAAATGTGGAAGTGATAAACTAAAGCGATACAAACTTTAAAACGCGCTAAATTTTGTTGATGTTTTGCGTATTAAGTTTGTATCGACATATCTCCGGCAGTGCGAGAGCTGCACTTCTGAAACTTGGTACTTCAGTAGAAAAGGCCTATCCGCGACTGTCTGCAGAGTTTCGTAGCACAATTCGAATAAATGTGGAAGTTATATTCAAAAGCGATATCAACTTTAAAACGCGCTAAATTTTGTTGATGTTTTGCGTATCTAGTTTTATCGATATATCTCCGGCAGTACAAGAGCTGCACTTTTGAAACTTGGTACTTCAGTCGAAAAGGCCTATCCGCGACTGTCTGCAAAGTTTCGTAGCACAATTCGAATAAATGTGGAAGTTATAATCAAAAGCGATATCAACTTTAAAACGCACTAAATTTTGTTGATGTTTTGCGTATTCAGTTTGTATCGACATATCTCCGGCAGTACAAGAGCTGCACTTCTGAGACTTGGTACTTCAGTACAGAATGTGTCTCCGCGGTTGTATTCAAAGTTTCGTTGCACAATTCGAATAAATTTGAAAGTTATAAACAAAAGCGATATCAACTTTAAAACGCGCTAAATTTTGTTGGTGTTTTGCGTATTCAGTTTGTATCGACATATCTCCGGCAGTACAAAAGCTGCACTTCTGAAACTTGGTACTTCAGTAGAAAAGGCCTATCCGCGACTGTCTGCAAAGTTTCGTTGCACAATTCGAATAAATGTGGAAGTTATAAACAAAAGCGATATAAACTTTAAAACGCGCTAAATTTTGTTGATGTTTTGCGTATTCAGTTTGTTTCAACATATCTCCGGCGGTACAAAAGCTGCACTGCTGAAACTTGGTACTTTAGTAGAAAAGGTCTATTCGCGACTGTCTGCAAAGTTTCGTCGCACAATTCGAATAAATGTGGAAGTTATAAACAAAAGCAATATAAACTTTAAAACGCGCTAAATTTTGTGTATGTTTTGCGTATTCAGTTTGTATCGACATATCTCCGGCAGTACTAGAGCCGCACTTCTGAAACTTGGTACTTCAGTAGAAAATGTGTCTCCGCAACTGTCTGCCAAGTTTCGTTGCACAATTCGAATAAATGTAGAAGTGATAAACAAAAGCGATATCAACTTTAAAACGCGCTAAATTTTGTTGATGTTGGACGTATTAAGTTTGTATCGACATATCTCCGGCAGTACAAGAGTTACACTTCTGAAACTTGGTACTTCAGTAGAAAAGGCCTATCCGCGACTGTCTGCAAAGTTTCGTTGCACAATTCGAATAAATGTGGAAGTTATAATCAAAAGCGATATCAACTTTAAAACGCACTAAATTTTGTTGATGTTTTGCGTATTCAGTTTGTATCGACATATCTCCGGCAGTACAGGAGCTGCACTTCTGAAACTTGGAACTTCAGTAGAAAATGTGTCTCCGCGGTTGTCTGCAAAGTTTCGTTGCACAATTCGAATAAATGTGGAAGTTATAAACAAAGGCGATATCAACTTTAAAACGCGCTAAATTTTGTTGATGTTTTGCGTATTCAGTTTGTATCGACATTTCTGTGGCAGTACAAGAGCTGCACTTCTGAAACTTGGTACTTCAGTAGAAAAGCCCTATCCGCGACTGTCTGCAAAGTTTCGTTGCACAATTCGAATAAATGTGGAAGTTATAAACAAAAGCGATATAAACTTTAAAACGCGCTAAATTTTGTTGATGTTTTGCGTATTCAGTTTGTATCGACATATCTCTAGTAGTACAAGAGCTGCACTTCTGAAACTTGGTACTTCAGTGGCAAATGTGTCTCCGCGGTTGTCTGCAAAGTTTCGTTGCACAATTTGAATAAATGTGGAAGTTACAAACAAAAGCGATATCAACTTTAAAACGCGCTAAATTTTGTTGATGTTTTGCGTATTTGGTTTGTATCGACATATCTCCGGCAGTAAAAAAGCTGCACTTCTGAGACTTGGTACTTCAGTAGAACATGTGTCTCCGCGACTGTCTGCAAAGTGTCGTTGCCTAATTCTAATAAATGTGGAAGTGAAAAACAAAAGCGATATCAACTTTAAAACGCGCTTAATTTTGTTGATGTTTTGCGTATTAAGTTTGTATCGACATATCTCCGGCAGTGCCAAGGCTGCACTTCTGAAACTTGGTACTACAGTAGAAAAGGCCTATCCGCGACTGTTTGCAGAGTTTCGTTGCACAATTCGAATAAATGTGGAAGTTATATTCAAAAGCGATATCAACTTTAAAACACGCTAAATTTTGTTGATGTTTTGCGTATTCAGTTTGTATCGACATATCTCCGGCAGTACAAAAGCTGCACTTCTGAAACTTGGTACTTCAGCAGAAAATGAGTCTTCGCGGTTGTCTGCAAAGTTTCGTTGCACAATTCGAATAAATGTGGAAGTTATACACAAAAGCGATACCACTTTTAAAACGCGCTAAATTTTGTTGATGTTTTACGTATTCAGTTTGTATCGACATATCTCCGGCAGTACAAGAGCTGCACGTCTGAAACTTGGTACTTCAGTAGTACATGTGTCTCCGCGACTGTCTGCAAAGTGTCGTTGCCTAATTCGAATAAATGTGGAAGTGATAAACTAAAGCGATACAAACTTTAAAACGCGCTAAATTTTGTTGATGTTTTGCGTATTAAGTTTGTATCGACATATCTCCGGCAGTGCGAGAGCTGCACTTCTGAAACTTGGTACTTCAGTAGAAAAGGCCTATCCGCGACTGTCTGCAGAGTTTCGTAGCACAATTCGAATAAATGTGGAAGTTATATTTAAAAGCGATATCAACTTTAAAACGCACTAAATTTTGTTGATGTTTTGCGTATTCAGTTTGTATCGACATATCTCCGGCAGTACAAGAGCTGCACTTCTGAGACTTGGTACTTCAGTACAGAATGTGTCTCCGCAACTGTCTGCCAAGTTTCGTTGCACAATTCGAATAAATGTAGAAGTGATAAACAAAAGCGATATCAACTTTAAAACGCGCTAAATTTTATTGATGTTTGACGTATTAAGTTTGTATCGACATATCTCCGGCAGTACAAGAGCTGCACTTCTGAAACTTGGTACTTCAGTAGAAAATGTGTCTCCGCGGTTGTCTGCAAAGTTTCGTAGCACAATTCGAATAAATTTAGAAGTTATAAACAAAAGCGATATCAACTTTAAAACGCGCTAAATTTTGTTGATATTTTGCGTATTCAGTTTGTATCGACATATCTCCGGCAGTACAAAAGCTGCACTTCTGAAACTTGGTACTTCAGTAGAAAAAGCCTATCCGCGACTGTCTGCAAAGTTTCGTTGCACAATTCGAATAAATGTGGAAGTTATAAACACAAGCGATATAAACTTTAAAACGCGCTAAATTTTGTTGATCTTTTGCGTATTCAGTTTGTTTCAACATATCTCCGGCGGTACAAGAGCTGCACTGCTGAAACTTGGTACTTTAGTAGAAAAGGCCTATTCGCGACTGTCTGCAAAGTTTCGTCGCACAATTCGAATAAATGTGGAAGTTATAAACAAAAGCAATATTAACTTTAACACGTGCTAAATTTTGTTGATGTTTTGCGTATTCAGTTTGTATCGACATATCTCCGGCAGTACAAGAGCCGCACTTGTGAAACTTGGTACTTCAGTAGTAAATGTGTCTCCGCGATTGTCTGCAAAGTTTTGTTGCACAATTTGAATGAATGTGGAAGTTATAAACACAAGCGATATCAACTTTAAAACGCGCTTAATTTTGTTGATGTTTTGCGTATTTAGTTTGTATCGACATATCTCCTGCAGTACATTAGCTGCACTTCTGAAACTTAGTACTTCAGTAGAAATTGCCTATCCGCGACTGTCTGCAAAGTTTCGTTGCACAATTCGAATAAATCTGGAAGTTATAATCAAAAGCGATATCAACTTTAAAACGCGCTAAATTTTGTTGATGTTTTCGGTATTCAGTTTGTATCGACATATCTCCGGCAGTACAAGAGCTGCACTTCTGAGACTTGGTGCTTCAGTAGTAAAGGCCTATCCGCGACTGTCTGTAAAGTTTCGTTGCACAATTCGAATTAATGTGGAAGTTATAAACAAAAGCGATATCAACTTTCAAACGCGCTAAATTTTGTTGATGTTTTGCGTATTCAGTTTGTATCGACATATCTCCGGCAGTTCGAGAGCTGCACTTCTGAGACTTGGTACTTCAGTAGTAAAGGCCTATCCGTGACTTTCTGCAAAGTTTCGTTGCACAATTCGAATAAATGTGGAAGTGATAAACAAAAGCGATATCAACGTTAAAACGCGCTAAATTTTGTTGATGTTTTGCGTATTAAGTTTGTATCGACATATCTCCGGCAGTGCAAGAGCTGCACGTCTGAAACTTGGTACTTCAGTAGAAAAGGCCTATCCGCGACTGTCTGCAGAGTTTAGTAGCACAATTCGAATAAATGTGGAAGTTATATTCAAAAGCGATATCAACTTTAAAACGCGCTAAATTTTGTTGATGTTTTGCGTATCTAGTTTTATCGATATATCTCCGGCAGTACAAGAGCTGCACTTTTGAAACTTGGTACTTCAGTCGAAAAGGCCTATCCGCGACTGTCTGCAAAGTTTCGTAGCACAATTCGAATAAATGTGGAAGTTATAATCAAAAGCGATATCAACTTTAAAACGCACTAAATTTTGTTGATGTTTTGCGTATTCAGTTTGTATCGACATATCTCCGGCAGTACAAGAGCTGCACTTCTGAGACTTGGTACTTCAGTACAGAATGTGTCTCCGCAACTGTCTGCCAAGTTTCGTTGCACAATTCGAATAAATGTAGAAGTGATAAACAAAAGCGATATCAACTTTAAAACGCGCTAAATTTTATTGATGTTTGACGTATTAAGTTTGTATCGACATATCTCCGGCAGTACAAGAGCTGCACTTCTGAAACTTGGTACTTCAGTAGAAAATGTGTCTCCGCGGTTGTCTGCAAAGTTTCGTAGCACAATTCGAATAAATTTAGAGGTTATAAACAAAAGCGATATCAACTTTAAAACGCGCTAAATTTTGTTGATGTTTTGCGTATTCAGTTTGTATCGACATATCTCCGGCAGTACAAAAGCTGCACTTCTGAAACTTGGTACTTCAGTAGAAAAAGCCTATCCGCGACTGTCTGCAAAGTTTCGTTGCACAATTCGAATAAATGTGGAAGTTATAAACAAAAGCGATATAAACTTTAAAACGAGCTAAATTTTGTTGATGTTTTGCGTATTCAGTTTGTTTCAACATATCTCCGGCGGTAACAAGAGCTGCACTGCTGAAACTTGGTACTTTAGTAGAAAAGGCCTATTCGCGACTGTCTGCAAAGTTTCGTCGCACAATTCGAATAAATGTGGAAGTTATAAACAAAAGCAATATTAACTTTAAAACGTGCTAAATTTTGTTGATGTTTTGCGTATTCAGTTTGTATCGACATATCTCCGGCAGTACAAGAGCCGCACTTCTTAAACTTGGTATATCAGTAGTAAATGTGTCTCCGCGATTGTCTGCAAAGTTTTGTTGCACAATTTGAATGAATGTGGAAGTTATAAACACAAGCGATATCAACTTTAAAACGCGCTTAATTTTGTTGATGTTTTGCGTATTTAGTTTGTATCGACATATCTCCTGCAGTACATTAGCTGCACTTCTGAAACTTAGTACTTCAGTAGAAATTGCCTATCCGCGACTGTCTGCAAAGTTTCGTTGCACAATTCGAATAAATCTGGAAGTTATAATCAAAAGCGATATCAACTTTAAAACGCGCTAAATTTTGTTGATGTTTTCGGTATTCAGTTTGTATCGACATATCTCCGGCAGTACAAGAGCTGCACTTCTGAGACTTGGTGCTTCAGTAGAAAAGGCCTATCCGCGACTGTCTGTACAGTTTCGTTGCACAATTCGAATTAATGTGGAAGTTATAAACAAAAGCGATATCAACTTTCAAACGCGCTAAATTTTGTTGATGTTTTGCGTATTCAGTTTGTATCGACATATCTCCGGCAGTGCGAGAGCTGCATTTCTGAAACTTGGTACTTCAGTAGTAAAGGCCTATCCGTGACTGTCTGCAAAGTTTCGTTGCACAATTCGAATAAATGTGGAAGTTATAAACAAAAGCGAAATAAACTTTAAAACGCGCTAAATTTTGTTGATGTTTTGCGTATTAAGTTTGTATCGACATATCTCCGGCAGTACAAGAGCTGCACTTCTGAGACTTGGTACTTCAGTAGAAAAGGACTATCCGCGACTGTCTGCAAAGTTTCGTTGCACAATTCGAATAAATGTGGAAGTGATAAACAATAGCGATATCAACTTTAAAACGCGCTAAATTTTGTTGATGTTTTGCGTATTAAGTTTGTATCGACATATCTCCGGCAGTGCAAGAGCTGCACTTCTGAAACTTGGTACTTCAGTAGAAAAGGCCTATCCGCGACTGTCTGCAGAGTTTAGTAGCACAATTCGAATAAATGTGGAAGTTATATTCAAAAGCGATATCAACTTTAAAACGCGCTAAATTTTGTTGATGTTTTGCGTATCTCGTTTTATCGATATATCTCCGGCAGTACAAGAGCTGCACTTTTGAAACTTGGTACTTCAGTCGAAAAGGCCTATCCGCGACTGTCTGCAAAGTTTCGTAGCACAATTCGAATAAATGTGGAAGTTATAATCAAAAGCGATATCAACTTTAAAACGCACTAAATTTTGTTGATGTTTTGCGTATTCAGTTTGTATCGACATATCTCCGGCAGTACAAGAGCTGCACTTCTGAGACTTGGTACTTCAGTACAGAATGTGTCTCCGCAACTGTCTGCCAAGTTTCGTTGCACAATTCGAATAAATGTAGAAGTGATAAACAAAAGCGATATCAACTTTAAAACGCGCTAAATTTTATTGATGTTTGACGTATTAAGTTTGTATCGACATATCTCCGGCAGTACAAGAGCTGCACTTCTGAAACTTGGTACTTCAGTAGAAAATGTGTCTCCGCGGTTGTCTGCAAAGTTTCGTAGCACAATTCGAATAAATTTAGAGGTTATAAACAAAAGCGATATCAACTTTAAAACGCGCTAAATTTTGTTGATGTTTTGCGTATTCAGTTTGTATCGACATATCTCCGGCAGTACAAAAGCTGCACTTCTGAAACTTGGTACTTCAGTAGAAAAAGCCTATCCGCGACTGTCTGTAAAGTTTCGTTGCACAATTCGAATAAATGTGGAAGTTATAAACAAAAGCGATATAAACTTTAAAACGAGCTAAATTTTGTTGATGTTTTGCGTATTCAGTTTGTTTCAACATATCTCCGGCGGTACAAGAGCTGCACTGCTGAAACTTGGTACTTTAGTAGAAAAGGCCTATTCGCGGTTGTCTGCAAAGTTTCGTTGCACAATTCGAATAAATGTGGCAGTTATACACAAGAGCGATACCACTTTTAAAACGCGCTAAATTTTGTTGATGTTTTGCGTATTCAGTTTGTATCGACATATCTCCGGCAGTACAAGAGCTGCACTTCTGAAACTTGGTACTTCAGTAGAAAATGTGTCTCCGCGATTGTCTGCAAAGTTTTGTGGCACAATTCGAATAAATGTGGAAGTTATAAACAAAAGCGATATCAACTTTAAAACGCGCTTAATTTTGTTGATGTTTTGCGTATTTAGTTTGTATCAACATATCTCCGGCAGTACATTAGCTGCATTTCTGAAACTTAGTACTTCAGTAGAAATTGCCTATCCGCGACTGTCTGCAAAGTTTCGTTGCACAATTCGAATAAATGTGGAAGTTATAATCAAAAGCGATATCAACTTTAAAACGCGCTAAATTTTGTTGATGTTTTCGGTATTCAGTGTGTATCGACATATCTCCGGCAGTACAAGAGCTGCACTTCTGAGACTTGGTACTTCAGTAGAAAAGGCCTATCCGCGACTGTCTGTAAAGTTTCGTTGCACAATTCGAATTAATGTGGAAGTTATAAACAAAAGCGATATAAACTTTAAAACGAGCTAAATTTTGTTGATGTTTTGCGTATTCAGTTTGTTTCAACATATCTCCGGCGGTACAAGAGCTGCACTGCTGAAACTTGGTACTTTAGTAGAAAAGGCCTATTCGCGACTGTCTGCAAAGTTTCGTCGCACAATTCGAATAAATGTGGAAGTTATAAACAAAAGCAATATTAACTTTAAAACGTGCTAAATTTTGTTGATGTTTTGCGTATTCAGTTTGTATCGACATATCTCCGGCAGTACAAGAGCCGCACTTCTTAAACTTGGTATATCAGTAGTAAATGTGTCTCCGCGATTGTCTGCAAAGTTTTGTTGCACAATTTGAATGAATGTGGAAGTTATAAACACAAGCGATATCAACTTTAAAACGCGCTTAATTTTGTTGATGATTTGCGTATTTAGGTGGTATCGACATATCTCCTGCAGTACATTAGCTGCACTTCTGAAACTTAGTACTTCAGTAGAAATTGCCTATCCGCGACTGTCTGCAAAGTTTCGTTGCACAATTCGAATAAATCTGGAAGTTATAATCAAAAGCGATATCAACTTTAAAACGCGCTAAATTTTGTTGATGTTTTCGGTATTCAGTTTGTATCGACATATCTCCGGCAGTACAAGAGCTGCACTTCTGAGACTTGGTGCTTCAGTAGAAAAGGCCTATCCGCGACTGTCTGTACAGTTTCGTTGCACAATTCGAATTAATGTGGAAGTTATAAACAAAAGCGATATCAACTTTCAAACGCGCTAAATTTTGTTGATGTTTTGCGTATTCAGTTTGTATCGACATATCTCCGGCAGTGCAAGAGCTGCATTTCTGAAACTTGGTACTTCAGTAGTAAAGGCCTATCCGTGACTGTCTGCAAAGTTTCGTTGCACAATTCGAATAAATGTGGAAGTTATAAACAAAAGCGAAATAAACTTTAAAACGCGCTAAATTTTGTTGATGTTTTGCGTATTAAGTTTGTATCGACATATCTCCGGCAGTACAAGAGCTGCACTTCTGAGACTTGGTACTTCAGTAGAAAAGGACTATCCGCGACTGTCTGCAAAGTTTCGTTGCACAATTCGAATAAATGTGGAAGTGATAAACAATAGCGATATCAACTTTAAAACGCGCTAAATTTTGTTGATGTTTTGCGTATTAAGTTTGTATCGACATATCTCCGGCAGTGCAAGAGCTGCACTTCTGAAACTTGGTACTTCAGTAGAAAAGGCCTATCCGCGACTGTCTGCAGAGTTTAGTAGCACAATTCGAATAAATGTGGAAGTTATATTCAAAAGCGATATCAACTTTAAAACGCGCTAAATTTTGTTGATGTTTTGCGTATCTCGTTTTATCGATATATCTCCGGCAGTACAAGTCCTGCACTTTTGAAACTTGGTACTTCAGTCGAAAAGGCCTATCCGCGACTGTCTGCAAAGTTTCGTAGCACAATTCGAATAAATGTGGAAGTTATAATCAAAAGCGATATCAACTTTAAAACGCACTAAATTTTGTTGATGTTTTGCGTATTCAGTTTGTATCGACATATCTCCGGCAGTACAAGAGCTGCACTTCTGAGACTTGGTACTTCAGTACAGAATGTGTCTCCGCAACTGTCTGCCAAGTTTCGTTGCACAATTCGAATAAATGTAGAAGTGATAAACAAAAGCGATATCAACTTTAAAACGCGCTAAATTTTATTGATGTTTGACGTATTAAGTTTGTATCGACATATCTCCGGCAGTACAAGAGCTGCACTTCTGAAACTTGGTACTTCAGTAGAAAATGTGTCTCCGCAGTTGTCTGCAAAGTTTCGTAGCACAATTCGAATAAATTTAGAGGTTATAAACAAAAGCGATATCAACTTTAAAACGCGCTAAATTTTGTTGATGTTTTGCGTATTCAGTTTGTATCGACATATCTCCGGCAGTACAAAAGCTGCACTTCTGAAACTTGGTACTTCAGTAGAAAAAGCCTATCCGCGACTGTCTGCAAAGTTTCGTTGCACAATTCGAATAAATGTGGAAGTTATAAACAAAAGCGATATAAACTTTAAAACGAGCTAAATTTTGTTGATGTTTTGCGTATTCAGTTTGTTTCAACATATCTCCGGCGGTACAAGAGCTGCACTGCTGAAACTTGGTACTTTAGTAGAAAAGGCCTATTCGCGGTTGTCTGCAAAGTTTCGTTGCACAATTCGAATAAATGTGGCAGTTATACACAAGAGCGATACCACTTTTAAAACGCGCTAAATTTTGTTGATGTTTTGCGTATTCAGTTTGTATCGACATATCTCCGGCAGTACAAGAGCTGCACTTCTGAAACTTGGTACTTCAGTAGAAAATGTGTCTCCGCGACTGTCTGCAAAGTTTTGTGGCACAATTCGAATAAATGTGGAAGTTATAAACAAAAGCGATATCAACTTTAAAACGCGCTTAATTTTGTTGATGTTTTGCGTATTTAGTTTGTATCAACATATCTCCGGCAGTACATTAGCTGCATTTCTGAAACTTAGTACTTCAGTAGAAATTGCCTATCCGCGACTGTCTGCAAAGTTTCGTTGCACAATTCGAATAAATGTGGAAGTTATAATCAAACGCGATATCAACTTTAAAACGCGCTAAATTTTGTTGATGTTTTCGGTATTCAGTGTGTATCGACATATCTCCGGCAGTACAAGAGCTGCACTTCTGAGACTTGGTACTTCAGTAGAAAAGGCCTATCCGCGACTGTCTGTAAAGTTTCGTTGCACAATTCGAATTAATGTGGAAGTTATAAACAAAAGCGATATCAACTTTCAAACGCGCTAAATTTTGTTGATGTTTTGCGTATTCAGTTTGTATCGACATATCTCCGGCAGTGCGAGAGCTGCACTTCTGAAACTTGGTACTTCAGTAGAAAAAGCCCCTCCGCGACTGTCTGCAGAGTTTCGTTGCACAATTCGAATAAATGTGGAAGTTATAATCAAAAGCGATGTCAACTTTAAAACACGCTAAATTTTGTGGATGTTTTGCGTATCAAGTTTTATCGACATATCTCCGGTAGTACAAGAGCTGCACTTCTGAAACTTGGTACCTCCGCAGAAAAGGCCTCTTCGAGACGCTCTGCAAAGTTTCGTTGCACAATTCGTATGAATGTGGAAGTTATAAACAAAAGCGATATCAACTTTAAAACGCGCTAAATTTTGTTGATGTTTTGCGTATTCAGTTTGTATCGACATATCTCCGGCAGTACAAGAGCTGCACTTCTGAAACTTGGTACCTCCGCAGAAAAGGCCTATTCGAGACTGTCTGCAAAGTTTCGTTGCACAATTCGAATAAATGTGGAAGTTATAAACAAAAGCGATATCAACTTTAAAACGCGCTAAATTTTGTTGATGTTTTGCGTATTCAGTTTGTATCGACATATCTCCGGCAGTACAAAAGCTGCACTTCTGAATCTTGGTACTTCAGTAGAAAATGTGTCTGCGCGACTGTCTGCAAAGTTTCGTTGCACAATTCGAATAAATGTGGAAGTTATACACAAAAGCGATATCAACTTTAAAACGCGCTAAATTTTGTTGATGTTTTGCGTATTCAGTTTGTATCGACATATCTCCGGCAGTACAAGAGCTGCACTTCTGAAACTTGGTACTTCTAGTAGAAAAGGCCTATTCGAGACGGTCTGCAAAGTTTCGTTGCACAATTCGAATAAATGTGGAAGTTATAAACAAAAGCGATATCAACTTTAAAACGCGCTTAATTGTGTTGATGTTTTGTGTATTAAGTTTGTATCGACATATATCTGGCAGTACAAGAGCTGCACTTCTGAAACTTGGTACCTCCGCAGAAAAGGCCTATTTTCGACTGTCTGCTAAGTTTCGTTGCACAATTCGAATAAATGTGGAAGTTATAAACAAAAGCGATATCAACTTTAAAACGCGCTAAATTTTGTTGATGTTTTGCGTATTCAGTTTGTATCGACATATCTCCGGCAGTACAAAAGCTGCACTTCTGAATCTTGGTACTTCAGTAGAAAATGTGTCTGCGCGACTGTCTGCAAAGTTTCGTTGCACAATTCGAATAAATGTGGAAGTTATAAACAAAAGCGATATCAACTTTAAAACGCGCTAAATTTTGTTGATGTTTTGCGTATTAAGTTTGTATCGACATATCTCCGACAGTACAAGAGCTGCACTTCTGACACTTGGTACTTCAGTAGAAAAGGCCTATCCGCGACTGTCTGCAAAGTTTCGTTGCACAATTCGAATAAATGTGGAAGTTATAAACAAAAGCGATATCAACTTTAAAACGCGCTAAATTTTGTTGATGTTTTGCGTATTCAGTTTGTATCGACATATCTCCGGCAGTACAAGAGCTGCACTTCTGAGACTTGGTACTTAAGTAGAACATGTGTCTCCGTTACTGTCTGCAAAGTTTCGTTGCCCAATTCGAATAAATGTGGAAGTTATAACCAAAAGCGATATCAACTTTAAAACGCGCTTAATTTTGTTGATGTTTTGCGTATTAAGTTTGTATCGACATATCTCCGGCAGTGCCAGAGCTGCACTTCTGAAACTTATTACTACAGTAGAAAAGGCCTATCCGCGACTGTCTGCAAAGTTTCGTTGCACAATTCGAATAAATGTGGAAGTTATATTCAAAAGCGATATCAACTTTAAAACACGCTAAATTTTGTTGATGTTTTGCGTATTCAGTTTGTATCGACATATCTCCGGCAGTACAAAAGCTGCACTTCTGAATCTTGGTACTTCAGTAGAAAATGAGTCTTCGCGGTTGTCTGCAAAGTTTCGTTGCACAATTCGAATAAATGTGGAAGTTATACACAAAAGCGATACCACTTTTAAAACGCGCTAAATTTTGTTGATGTTTTGCGTATTCAGTTTGTATCGACATATCTCCGGGAGTACAAGAGCTGCACTTCTGAAACTTGGTACTTCAGTAGTACATGTGTCTCCGCGACTGTCTGCAAAGTGTCGTTGCCTAATTCGAATAAATGTGGAAGTGATAAACAAAAGCGATATCAACTTTAAAAGGCGCTAAATTTTGTTGATGTTTTGCGTATTAAGTTTGTATCGACATATCTCCGGCAGTGCAAGAGCTGCACTTCTGAAACTTGGTACTTCAGTAGAAAAGGCCTATCCGCGACTGTCTGCAGAGTTTCGTAGCACAATTCGAATAAATGTGGAAGTTATATTCAAAAGCGATATCAACTTTAAAACGCGCTAAATTTTGTTGATGTTTTGCGTATTCAGTTTGTATCGACATATCTCCGGCAGTACAAGAGCTGCACTTCTGAAACTTGGTACTTCAGTAGAAAATGAGTCTTCGCGGTTGTCTGCAAAGTTTCGTTGCACAATTCGAATAAATGTGGCAGTTATACACAAGAGCGATACCACTTTTAAAACGCGCTAAATTTTGTTGATGTTTTGCGTATTCAGTTTGTATCGACATATCTCCGGAAGTACAAGAGCTGCACTTCTGAAACTTGGTACCTCAGTAGAAAATGTGTCTCCGCGATTGTCTGCAAAGTTTTGTGGCACAATTCGAATAAATGTGGAAGTTATAAACAAAAGCGATATCAACTTTAAAACGAGCTTAATTTTGTTGATGTTTTGCGTATTTAGTTTGTATCAACATATCTCCGGCAGTACATTAGCTGCATTTCTGAAACTTAGTACTTCAGTAGAAATTGCCTATCCGCGACTGTCTGCAAAGTTTCGTTGCACAATTCGAATAAATGTGGAAGTTATAATCAAAAGCGATATCAACTTTAAAACGCGCTAAATTTTGTTGATGTTTTCGGTATTCAGTTTGTATCGACATATCTCCGGCAGTACAAGAGCTGCACTTCTGAGACTTGGTACTTCAGTAGAAAAGGCCTATCCGCGACTGTCTGTAAAGTTTCGTTGCACAATTCGAATTAATGTGGAAGTTATAAACAAAAGCGATATCAACTTTCAAACGCGCTAAATTTTGTTGATGTTTTGCGTATTCAGTTTGTATCGACATATCTCCGGCAGTGCGAAAGCTGCACTTCTGAAACTTGGTACTTCAGCAGAAAAAGCCCCTCCGCGACTGTCTGCAGAGTTTCGTTGCACAATTCGAATAAATGTGGAAGTTATAATCAAAAGCGATGTCAACTTTAAAACACGCTAAATTTTGTTGATGTTTTGCGTATCAAGTTTTATCGACATATCTCCGGTAGTACAAGAGCTGCACTTCTGAAACTTGGTACCTCCGCAGAAAAGGCCTCTTCGAGACGCTCTGCAAAGTTTCGTTGCACAATTCGTATGAATGTGGAAGTTATAAACAAAAGCGATATCAACTTTAAAACGCGCTAAATTTTGTTGATGTTTTGCGTATTCAGTTTGTATCGACATATCTCCGGCAGTACAAGAGCTGCACTTCTGAAACTTGGTACCTCCGCAGAAAAGGCTTATTCGAGACTGTCTGCAAAGTTTCGTTGCACAATTCGAATAAATGTGGAAGTTATAAACAAAAGCGATATCAACTTTAAAACGCGCTAAATTTTGTTGATGTTTTGCGTATTCAGTTTGTATCGACATATCTCCGGCAGTACAAAAGCTGCACTTCTGAATCTTGGTACTTCAGTAGAAAATGTGTCTGCGCGACTGTCTGCAAAGTTTCGTTGCACAATTCGAATAAATGTGGAAGTTATACACAAAACCGATATCAACTTTAAAACGCGCTAAATTTTGTTGATGTTTTGCGTATTCAGTTTGTATCGACATATCTCCGGCAGTACAAGAGCTGCACTTCTGAAACTTGGTACTTCTAGTAGAAAAGGCCTATTCGAGACGGTCTGCAAAGTTTCGTTGCACAATTCGAATAAATGTGGAAGTTATAAACAAAAGCGATATCAACTTTAAAACGCGCTTAATTGTGTTGATGTTTTGTGTATTAAGTTTGTATCGACATATATCTGGCAGTACAAGAGCTGCACTTCTGAAACTTGGTACTTCCGCAGAAAAGGCCTATTTTCGACTGTCTGCTAAGTTTCGTTGCACAATTCGAATAAATGTGGAAGTTATAAACAAAAGCGATATCAACTTTAAAACACGCTAAATTTTGTTGATGTTTTGCGTATTCAGTTTGTATCGACATATCTCCGGCAGTACAAAAGCTGCACTTCTGAATCTTGGTACTTCAGTAGAAAATGTGTCTGCGCGACTGTCTGCAAAGTTTCGTTGCACAATTCGAATAAATGTGGAAGTTATAAACAAAAGCGATATCAACTTTAAAACGCGCTAAATTTTGTTGATGTTTTGCGTATTAAGTTTGTATCGACATATCTCCGACAGTACAAGAGCTGCACTTCTGACAGTTGGTACTTCAGTAGAAAAGGCCTATCCGCGACTGTCTGCAAAGTTTCGTTGCACAATTCGAATAAATGTGGAAGTTATAAACAAAAGCGATATCAACTTTAAAACGCGCTAAATTTTGTTGATGTTTTGCGTATTCAGTTTGTATCGACATATCTCCGGCAGTACAAGAGCTGCACTTCTGAGACTTGGTACTTAAGTAGAACATGTGTCTCCGTTACTGTCTGCAAAGTTTCGTTGCCCAATTCGAATAAATGTGGAAGTTATAACCAAAAGCGATATCAACTTTAAAACGCGCTAAATTGTGTTGATGTTTTGCGTATTCAGTTTGTATCGACATATCTCCGGCAGTACAAGAGCTGCACTTCTGAAACTTGGTACTTCTAGTAGAAAAGGCCTATTCGAGACGGTCTGCAAAGTTTCGTTGCACAATTCGAATAAATGTGGAAGTTATAAACAAAAGCGATATCAACTTTAAAACGCGCTTAATTGTGTTGATGTTTTGCGTATTAAGTTTGTATCGACATATATCTGGCAGTACAAGAGCTGCACTTCTGAAACTTGGTACTTCAGAAGAAAATGTGTCTCTGCGACTGTCTGCAAAGTTTCGTTGCACAATTCGAATAAATGTGGAAGTTATAAACAAAAGCGATATCAACTTTAAAACGCGCTAAATTTTGTTGATGTTTTGCGTATTCAGTTTGTATCGACATATCTCCGGCAGTACAAAAGCTGCACTTCTGAAACTTTGTACTTTAGTAGAAAAGGCCTATTTTCGACTGTCTGCAAAGTTTCGTTGCACAATTCGAATAAATGTGGAAGTTATAAACAAAAGCGATATCAACTTTAAAACGCGCTAAATTTTGTTGATGTTTTGCGTATTCAGTTTGTATCGACATATCTCCGGCAGTACAAGAGCTGCACTTCTGAAACTTGGTACCTCCGCAGAAAAGGCCTATTCGAGACGGTCTGCAAAGTTTCGTTGCACAATTCGAATAAATGTGGAAGTTATAAACAAAAGCGATATCAACTTTAAAACGCGCTAAATTTTGTTGATGTTTTTCGTATTCAGTTTGTATCGACATATCTCCGGCAGTACAAGAGCTGCACTTCTGAAACTTGGTACTTCTAGTAGAAAAGGCCTATTCGAGACGGTCTGCAAAGTTTCGTTGCACAATTCGAATAAATGTGGAAGTTATAAACAAAAGCGATATCAACTTTAAAACGCGCTTAATTGTGTTGATGTTTTGCGTATTAAGTTTGTATCGACATATATCTGGCAGTACAAGAGCTGCACTTCTGAAACTTGGTACTTCAGTAGAAAAGGCCTATTTTCGACTGTCTGCTAAGTTTCGTTGCACAATTCGAATAAATGTGGAAGTTATAAACAAAAGCGATATCAACTTTAAAACGCGCTAAATTTTGTTGATGTTTTGCGTATTCAGTTTGTATCGACATATCTCCGGCAGTACAAAAGCTGCACTTCTGAAACTTAGTACTTCAGTAGAAGAGGCCTATCTGCGACTGTCTGCAGAGTTTCGTTGCACAATTCGAATAAATGTGGAAGTTATATTCACAAGCGATATCAACTTTAAAACACGCTAAATTTTGTTGATGTTTTGCGTATTCAGTTTGTATCGACATATCTCCGGCAGTACAAAAGCTGCACTTCTTAAACTTGGTGCTTCAGTAGAAAATGAGTCTTCGCGGTTGTCTGCAAAGTTTCGTTGCACAATTCGAATAAATGTGGAAGTTATACACAAAAGCGATACCACTTTTAAAACGCGCTAAATTTTGTTGATGTTTTGCGTATTCAGTTTGTATCGACATATCTCCGGCAGTACAAGAGCTGCACTTCTGAAACTTGGTACTTCTAGTAGTAAAGGCCTATTCAGGACGGTCTGCAAAGTTTCGTTGCACAATTCGAATAAATGTGGAAGTTATAAACAAAAGCGATATCAACTTTAAAACGCGCTAAATTTTGTTGATGTTTTGCGTATTAAGTTTGTATCGACATATCTCCGGCAGTACAAGAGCTGCACTTCTGAAACTTGGTACTTCAGTAGCAAAGGCCTATCCGCGACTGTCTGCAAAGTTTCGTTGCACAATTCGAATAAATGTGGAAGTTATAAACAAACTGGATATCAACTTTAAAACGCGCTAAATTTTGTTGATGTTTTGCGTATTCAGTTTGTATCGACATATCTCCGGAAGTACAATAGCTGCACTTCTGAAACTTAATACTTCAATAGAAAATGTGTCTCCGCGGTTGTCTGCAAAGTTTCGTTGTACAATTCGAATAAATGTGGAAGTTATAAACAAAAGCGATATCAACTTTAAAACGCGCTAAATTTTGTTGATGTTTTGCGTATTCAGTTTGTATCGACATATCTCCGGCAGTACAAGAGCTGCACTTCTGAAACTTGGTACTTCTAGTAGAAAAGGCCTATTCGAGACGGTCTGCAAAGTTTCGTTGCACAATTCGAATAAATGTGGAAGTTATAAACAAAAGCGATATCAACTTTAAAACGCGCTTAATTGTGTTGATGTTTTGCGTATTAAGTTTGTATCGACATATATCTGGCAGTACAAGAGCTGCACTTCTGAAACTTGGTACTTCAGTAGAAAAGGCCTATTTTCGACTGTCTGCTAAGTTTCGTTGCACAATTCGAATAAATGTGGAAGTTATAAACAAAAGCGATATCAACTTTAAAACGCGCTAAATTTTGTTGATGTTTTGCGTATTTAGTTTGTATCGACATATCTCCGGCAGTACAAAAGCTGCACTTCTGAAACTTGGTACTTCAGTAGAAGAGGCCTATCTGCGACTGTCTGCAGAGTTTCGTTGCACAATTCGAATAAATGTGGAAGTTATATTCACAAGCGATATCAACTTTAAAACACGCTAAATTTTGTTGATGTTTTGCGTATTCAGTTTGTATCGACATATCTCCGGCAGTACAAAAGCTGCACTTCTGAAACTTGGTGCTTCAGTAGAAAATGAGTCTTCGCGGTTGTCTGCAAAGTTTCGTTGCACAATTCGAATAAATGTGGAAGTTATACACAAAAGCGATACCACTTTTAAAACGCGCTAAATTTTGTTGATGTTTTGCGTATTCAGTTTGTATCGACATATCTCCGGCAGTACAAGAGCTGCACTTCTGAAACTTGGTACTTCTAGTAGTAAAGGCTTATTCAGGACTGTCTGCAAAGTTTCGTTGCACAATTCGAATAAATGTGGAAGTTATAAACAAAAGCGATATCAACTTTAAAACGCGCTAAATTTTGTTGATGTTTTGCGTATTAAGTTTGTATCGACATATCTCCGGCAGTACAAGAGCTGCACTTCTGAAACTTGGTGCTTCAGTAGCAAAGGCCTATCCGCGACTGTCTGCAAAGTTTCGTTGCACAATTCGAATAAATGTGGAAGTTATAAACAAAAGGGATATCAACTTTAAAACGCGCTAAATTTTGTTGATGTTTTGCGTATTCAGTTTGTATCGACATATCTCCGGAAGTACAATAGCTGCATTTCTGAAACTTAATACTTCAATAGAAAATGTGTCTCCGCGGTTGTCTGCAAAGTTTCGTTGTACAATTCGAATAAATGTGGAAGTTATAAACAAAAGCGATATCAACTTTAAAACGCGCTAAATTTTGTTGATGTTTTGCCTATTCAGTTTGTATCGACATATCTCCGGCAGTACAAGAGCTGCACTTCTGAAACTTGGTACTTCTAGTAGAAAAGGCCTATTCGAGACGGTCTGCAAAGTTTCGTTGCACAATTCGAATAAATGTGGAAGTTATAAACAAAAGCGATATCAACTTTAAAACGCGCTAAATTTTGTTGATGTTTTGCGTATTCAGTTTGTATCGACATATCTCTGGCCGTACAAAAGCTGCACTTCTGAAACTTGGTACTTCAGAAGAAAATGTGTCTCTGCGACTGTCTGCAAAGTTTCGTTGCACAATTCGAATAAATGTGGAAGTTATAAACAAAAGCGATATCAACTTTAAAACGCGCTAAATTTTGTTGATGTTTTTCGTATTCAGTTTGTATCGACATATCTCCGGCAGTACAAGAGCTGCACTTCTGAAACTTGGTACCTCCGCAGAAAAGGCCTCTTCAGGACGCTCTGCAAAGTTTCGTTGCACAATTCGTATGAATGTGGAAGTTATAAACAAAAGCGATATCAACTTTAAAACGCGCTAAATTTTGTTGATGTTTAGCGTATTCAGTTTGTATCGAAATATATCTCCGGCAGTACAAGAGCTGCACTTCTGAAACTTGGTACCTCCGCAGAAAAGGCCTATTCTAGACGGTCTGCAAAGTTTCGTTTCACAATTCGAATAAATGTGGAAGTTATAAACAAAAGCGATATCAACTTTAAAACGCGCTAAATTTTGTTGATGTTTTGCGTATTCAGTTTGTATCGACATATCTCCGGCAGTACAAAAGCTGCACTTCTGAATCTTGGTACTTCAGTAGAAAATGTGTCTGCGCGACTGTCTGCAAAGTTTCGTTGCACAATTCCAATAAATGTGGAAGTTATAAACAAAAGCGATATCAACTTTAAAACGCGCTAAATTTTGTTGATGTTTTGCGTATTCAGTTTGTATCGACATATCACCGGCAGTACAAGAGCTGCACTTCTGAAACTTGGTACTTCTAGTAGAAAAGGCCTATTCGAGACGGTCTGCAACGTTTCGTTGCACAATTCGAATAAATGTGGAAGTTATAAACAAAAGCGATATCAACTTTAAAACGCGCTAAATTGTGTTGATGTTTTGCGTATTAAGTTTGTATCGACATATATCTGGCAGTACAAGAGCTGCACTTCTGAAACTTGGTACTTCAGTAGAAAAGGCCTATTTTCGACTGTTTGCTAAGTTTCGTTGCACAATTCGAATAAATGTGGAAGTTATAAACAAAAGCGATATCAACTTTAAAACGCGCTAAATTTTGTTGATGTTTTGCGTATTCAGTTTGTATCGACATATCTCCGGCAGTACAAAAGCTGCACTTCTGAATCTTGGTACTTCAGTAGAAAATGTGTCTGCGCGACTGTCTGCAAAGTTTCGTTGCACAATTCGAATAAATGTGGAAGTTATAAACAAAAGCGATATCAACTTTAAAACGCGCTTAATTTTGTTGATGTTTTGCGTATTAAGTTTGTATCGACATATCTCCGACAGTACAAGAGCTGCACTTCTGAAACTTGGTACTTCAGTAGAAAAGGCCTATTTTCGAGTGTTTGCTAAGTTTCGTTGCACAATTCGAATAAATGTGGAAGTTATAAACAAAAGCGATATCAACTTTAAAACGCGCTAAATTTTGTTGATGTTTTGCGTATTCAGTTTGTATCGACATATCTCCGGCAGTACAAAAGCTGCACTTCTTAAACTTGGTACTTCAGTAGAAGAGGCCTATCTGCGACTGTCTGCAGAGTTTCGTTGCACAATTCGAATAAATGTGGAAGTTATATTCACAAGCGATATCAACTTTAAAACACGCTAAATTTTGTTGATGTTTTGCGTATTCAGTTTGTATCGACATATCTCCGGCAGTAAAAAAGCTGCACTTCTTAAACTTGGTGCTTCAGTAGAAAATGAGTCTTCGCGGTTGTCTGCAAAGTTTCGTTGCACAATTCGAATAAATGTGGAAGTTATACACAAAAGCGATACCACTTTTAAAACGCGCTAAATTTTGTTGATGTTTTGCGTATTCAGTTTGTATCGACATATCTCCGGCAGTACAAGAGCTGCACTTCTGAAACTTGGTACTTCTAGTAGTAAAGGCCTATTCGAGACGGTCTGCAAAGTTTCGTTGCACAATTCGAATAAATGTGGAAGTTATAAACAAAAGCGATATCAACTTTAAAACGCGCTAAATTTTGTTGATGTTTTGCGTATTAAGTTTGTATCGACATATCTCCGGCAGTACAAGAGCTGCACTTCTGAAACTTGGTACTTCAGTAGCAAAGGCCTATCCGCGACTGTCTGCAAAGTTTCGTTGCACAATTCGAATAAATGTGGAAGTTATAAACAAAAGCGATATCAACTTTAAAACGCGCTAAATTTTGTTGATGTTTTGCGTATTCAGTTTGTATCGACATATCTCCGGAAGTACAATAGCTGCACTTCTGAAACTTAATACTTCAATAGAAAATGTGTCTCCGCGGTTGTCTGCAAAGTTTCGTTGTACAATTCGAATAAATGTGGAAGTTATAAACAAAAGCGATATCAACTTTAAAACGCGCTAAATTTTGTTGATGTTTTGCGTATTCAGTTTGTATCGACATCTCTCCGGCAGTACAAGAGCTGCACTTCTGAAACTTGGTACTTCTGGTAGAAAAGGCCTATTCGAGACGGTCTGCAAAGTTTCGTTGCACAATTCGAATAAATGTGGAAGTTATAAACAAAAGCGATATCAATTTTAAAACGCGCTTAATTTTGTTGATGTTTTGCGTATTCAGTTTGTATCGACATATCTCTGGCCGTACAAAAGCTGCACTTCTGAACCTTGGTACTTCAGAAGAAAATGTGTCTCTGCGACTGTCTGCAAAGTTTCGTTGCACAATTCGAATAAATGTGGAAGTTATAAACAAAAGCGATATCAACTTTAAAACGCGCTAAATTTTGTTGATGTTTTGCGTATTCAGTTTGTATCGACATATCTCCGGCAGTACAAGAGCTGCACTTCTGAAACTTGGTACCCTCGCAGAAAAGGCCTCTTCGAGACGCTCTGCAAAGTTTCGTTGCACAATTCGTATGAATGTGGAAGTTATAAACAAAAGCGATATCAACTTTAAAACGCGCTAAATTTTGTTGATGTTTAGCGTATTCAGTTTGTATCGACATATCTCCGGCAGTACAAGAGCTGCACTTCTGAAACTTGGTACCTCCGCAGAAAAGGCCTATTCGAGACGGTCTGCAAAGTTTCGTTGCACAATTCGAATAAATGTGGAAGTTATAAACAAAAGCGATATCAACTTTAAAACGCGCTAAATTTTGTTGATGTTTTGCGTATTCAGTTTGTATCGACATATCTCCGGCAGTACAAAAGCTGCACTTCTGAATCTTGGTACTTCAGTAGAAAATGTGTCTGCGCGACTGTCTGCAAAGTTTCGTTGCACAATTCCAATAAATGTGGAAGTTATAAACAAAAGCGATATCAACTTTAAAACGCGCTAAATTTTGTTGATGTTTTGCGTATTCAGTTTGTATCGACATATCTCCGGCAGTACAAGAGCTGCACTTCTGAAACTTGGTACTTCTAGTAGAAAAGGCTTATTCGAGACGGTCTGCAAAGTTTCGTTGCACAATTCGAATAAATGTGGAAGTTATAAACAAAAGCGATATCAACTTTAAAACGCGCTTAATTGTGTTGATGTTTTGCGTATTCAGTTTGTATCGACATATATCTGGCAGTACAAGAGCTGCACTTCT
The DNA here is from genome assembly GCA_963556195.1 of Sepiola atlantica. Taxonomy (NCBI): domain Eukaryota; kingdom Metazoa; phylum Mollusca; class Cephalopoda; order Sepiida; family Sepiolidae; genus Sepiola; species Sepiola atlantica. The sequence continues at coordinate 688,069 of CAUVYP010001303.1, forward strand.
GAAACTTGGTACTTCAGTAGAAAAGGCCTATTTTCGACTGTTTGCTAAGTTTCGTTGCACAATTCGAATAAATGTGTAAGTTATAAACAAAAGCGATATCAACTTTAAAACGCGCTAAATTTTGTTGATGTTTTGCGTATTCAGTTGGTATCGACATATCTCCGGAAGTACAAAAGCTGCACTTCTGAATCTTGGTACTTCAGTAGAAAATGTGTCTGCGCGACTGTCTGCAAAGTTTCGTTGCACAATTCGAATAAATGTGGAAGTTATAAACAAAAGCGATATCAACTTTAAAACGCGCTAAATTTTGTTGATGTTTTGCGTATTAAGTTTGTATCGACATATCTCCGACAGTACAAGAGCTGCACTTCTGACACTTGGTACTTCAGTAGAAAAGGCCTATCCGCGACTGTCTGCAAAGTTTCGTTGCACAATTGGAATAAATGTGGAAGTTATAAACAAAAGCGATATCAACTTTAAAACGCGCTAAATTTTGTTGATGTTTTGCGTATTCAGTTTGTATCGACATACTTCCGGCAGTACAAAAGCTGCACTTCTGAGACTTGGTACTTAAGTAGAACATGTGTCTCCGTTACTGTCTGCAAAGTTTCGTTGCCCAATTCGAATAAATGTGGAAGTTATAACCAAAAGCGATATCAACTTTAAAACGCGCTAAATTTTGTTGATGTTTTGCGTATTCAGTTTGTATCGACATATCTCCGGCAGTACAAGAGCTGCACTGCTGAAACTTGGTACTTCAGTAGAAACTGTGTCTCCGCGACTGTCTGCAAAGTTTCGTTGCACAATTCGACTAAATGTGGAAGTTATAAACAAAAGCGATATCAACTTTAAAACGCGCTTAATTTTGTTGATGTTTTGCGTATTCAGTTTGTATCGACATATCTCCGGCAGTACAAGAGCTGCACTTCTGAAACTTAGTACTTCAGTAGAAAAGGCCTATTTTCGACTGTCTGCAAAGTTTCGTTGCACAATTCGAATAAATGTGGAAGTTATAAACAAAAGCGATATCAACTTTAAAACGCGCTAAATTTTGTTGATGTTTTGCGTATTCAGTTTGTATCGACATATCTCCGGCAGTACAAGAGCTGCACTTCTGAAACTTGGTACGTCTAGTAGAAAAGGCCTATTCGAGACGGTCTGCAAAGTTTCGTTGCACAATTCGAATAAATGTGGAAGTTATAAACAAAAGCGATATCAACTTTAAAACGCGCTAAATTGTGTTGATGTTTTGCGTATTCAGTTTGTATCGACATATCTCCGGCAGTACAAGAGCTGCACTTCTGAAACTTGGTACTTCAGTAGAAAAGGCCTATTTTCGACTGTCTGCAAAGTTTCGTTGCACAATTCGAATAAATGTGGAAGTTATAAACAAAAGCGATATCAACTTTAAAACGCGCTAAATTTTGTTGATGTTTTTCGTATTCAGTTTGTATCGACATATCTCCGGCAGTACAAGAGCTGCACTGCTGAAACTTGGTACTTCAGTAGAAAATGTGTCTCCGCGACTGTCTGCAAAGTTTCGTTGCACAATTCGACTAAATGTGGAAGTTATAAACAAAAGCGATATCAACTTTAAAACGCGCTTAATTTTGTTGATGTTTTGCGTATTCAGTTTGTATCGACATATCTCCGGCAGTACAAGAGCTGCACTTCTGAAACTTGGTACTTCAGTAGAAAAGGCCTATTTTCGACTGTCTGCAAAGTTTCGTTGCACAATTCGAATAAATGTGGAAGTTATAAACAAAAGCGATATCAACTTTAAAACGCGCTAAATTGTGTTGATGTTTTGCGTATTCAGTTTGTATCGACATATCTCCGGCAGTACAAGAGCTGCACTTCTGAAACTTGGTACGTCTAGTAGAAAAGGCCTATTCGAGACGGTCTGCAAAGTTTCGTTGCACAATTCGAATAAATGTGGAAGTTATAAACAAAAGCGATATCAACTTTAAAACGCGCTAAATTGTGTTGATGTTTTGCGTATTCAGTTTGTATCGACATATCTCCGGCAGTACAAGAGCTGCACTTCTGAAACTTGGTACTTCAGTAGAAAAGGCCTATTTTCGACTGTCTGCAAAGTTTCGTTGCACAATTCGAATAAATGTGGAAGTTATAAACAAAAGCGATATCAACTTTAAAACGCGCTAAGTTTTGTTGATGTTTTTCGTATTCAGTTTGTATCGACATATCTCCGGCAGTACAAGAGCTGCACTGCTGAAACTTGGTACTTCAGTAGAAAATGTGTCTCCGCGACTGTCTGCAAAGTTTCGTTGCACAATTCGACTAAATGTGGAAGTTATAAACAAAAGCGATATCAACTTCAAAACGCGCTTAATTTTGTTGATGTTTTGCGTATTCAGTTTGTATCGACATATCTCCGGCAGTACAAGAGCTTCACTTCTGAAACTTGGTACTTCAGTAGAAAAGGCCTATTTTCGACTGTCTGCAAAGTTTCGTTGCACAATTCGAATAAATGTGGAAGTTATAAACAAAAGCGATATCAACTTTAAAACGCGCTAAATTGTGTTGATGTTTTGCGTATTCAGTTTGTATCGACATATCTCTGGCAGTACAAAAGCTGCACTTCTGAAACTTCGTACTTCAGTAGAAAAGGCCTATTTTCGACTGTCTGCAAAGTTTCGTTGCACAATTCGAATAAATGTGGAAGTTATAAACAAAAGCGATATCAACTTTAAAACGCGCTAATATTTGTTGATGTTTTGCGTATTCAGTTTGTATCGACATATCTCCGGCAGTACAAGAGCTGCACTTCTGAAACTTGGTACTTCTAGTAGAAAAGGCCTATTCGAGACGGTCTGCAAAGTTTCGTTGCACAATTCGAATAAATGTGGAAGTTATAAACAAAAGCGATATCAACTTTAAAACGCGCTTAATTGGGTTGATGTTTTGCGTATTCAGTTTGTATCGACATATATCTGGCAGTACAAGAGCTGCACTTCTGAAACTTGGAACTTCAGCAGAAAAGGCCTATTTTCGACTGTCTGCAAAGTTTCGTTGCACAATTCGAATAAATGTGGAAGTTATAAACAAAAGCGATATCAACTTTAAAACGCGCTAAATTTTGTTGATGTTTTGCGTATTCAGTTTGTATCGACATATCTCCGGCAGTACTAAAGCTGCACTTCTGAATCTTGGTACTTCAGTAGAAAATGTGTCTGCGCGACTGTCTGCAAAGTTTCGTTGCACAATTCGCATAAATGTGGAAGTTATAAACAAAAGCGATATCAACTTTAAAACGCGCTAAATTTTGTTGATGTTTTGCGTATTAAGTTTGTATCGACATATCTCCAACAGTACAAGAGCTGCACTTCTGACACTAGGTACTTCAGTAGAAAAGGCCAATCCGCGACTGTCTGCAAAGTTTCGTTGCACAATTCGAATAAATGTGGAAGTTATAAACAAAAGCGATATCAACTTTAAAACGCGCTAAATTTTGTTGATTTTTTGCGTATTTAGTTTGTATCGACATATCTCCGGCAGTACAAAAGCTGCACTTCTGAGACTTGGTACTAAAGTAGAACATGTGTCTCCGTTACTGTCTGCAAAGTTTCGTTGCCCAATTCGAATAAATGTGGAAGTTATAACCAAAAGCGATATCAACTTTAAAACGCGCTAAATTTTGTTGATGTTTTTCGTATTCAGTTTGTATCGACATATCTCCGGCAGTACAAGAGCTGCACTTCTGAAACTTGGTACTTCAGTAGAAACTGTGTCTCCGCGACTGTCTGCAAAGTTTCGTTGCACAATTCGACTAAATGTGGAAGTTATAAACAAAAGCGATATCAACTTTAAAACGCGCTTAATTTTGTTGATGTTTTGCGTATTCAGTTTGTATCGACATATCTCCGGCAGTACAAGAGCTGCACTTCTGAAACTTGGTACTTCAGTAGAAAAGGCCTATTTTCGACTGTCTGCAAAGTTTCGTTGCACAATTCGAATAAATGTGGAAGTTATAAACAAAAGCGATATCAACTTTAAAACGCGCTAAATTTTGTTGATGTTTTTCGTATTCAGTTTGTATCGACATATCTCCGGCAGTACAAGAGCTGCACTGCTGAAACTTGGTACTTCAGTAGAAACTGTGTCTCCGCGACTGTCTGCAAAGTTTCGTTGCACAATTCGACTAAATGTGGAAGTTATAAACAAAAGCGATATCAACTTTAAAACGCGCTTAATTTTGTTGATGTTTTGCGTATTCAGTTTGTATGGACATATCTCCGGCAGTACAAGAGCTGCACTTCTGAAACTTGGTACTTCAGTAGAAAAGGCCTATTTTCGACTGTCTGCAAAGTTTCGTTGCACAATTCGAATAAATGTGGAAGTTATAAACAAAAGCGATATCAACTTAAAAACGCGCTAAATTGTGTTGATGTTTTGCGTATTCAGTTTGTATCGACATATCTCTGGCAGTACAAAAGCTGCACTTCTGAAACTTCGTACTTCAGTAGAAAAGGCCTATTTTCGACTGTCTGCAAAGTTTCGTTGCACAATTCGAATAAATGTGGAAGTTATAAACAAAAGCGATATCAACTTTAAAACGCGCTAAATTTTGTTGATGTTTTGCGTATTCAGTTTGTATCGACATATCTCCGGCAGTACAAGAGCTGCACTTCTGAATCTTTGTACTTCAGTAGAAAATGTGTCTGCGCGACTGTCTGCAAAGTTTCGTTGCACAATTCGAATAAATGTGGAAGTTATAAACAAAAACGATATCTACTTTAAAACGCGCTAAATTTTGTTGATGTTTGTCGTATTAAGTTTGTATCGACATATCTCCGACAGTACAATAGCTGCACTTCTGACACTTGGTACTTCAGTAGTAAAAGCCTATCCGCGACTGTCTGCAAAGTTTCGTGTCACAATTCGAATAACTGTGGAAGTTATAAACAAAAGCGATATAAACTTTAAAACGCGCTAAATTTTGTTGATGTTTTGCGTATTCAGTTTGTATCGACATATCTCCGGCAGTACAAGAGCTGCACTTCTGAAACTTGGTACTTAAGTAGAACATGTGTCACGGCGACTGTCTGCAAAGTTTCGTTGCACAATTCGAATAAATGTGGAAGTTATAAACAAAAGCGATATCAACTTTAAAACGCGCTAAATTTTGTTGATGTTTTGCGTATTCAGTTTGTATCGACATATCTCCGGCAGTACAACAGCTGCACTTCTGAAACTTGGTACTTCAGTAGAAAATGTGTCTCCGCGACTGTCTGCAAAGTTTCGTTGCACAATTCGAATAAATGTGGAAGTTATAAACAAAAGCGATATCAACTTTAAAACGCGCTAAATTCTGTTGATGTTTTGCGTATTCAGTTTGTATCGACATATCTCCGGCAGTACAAGAGCTGCACTTCTGAAACTTGGTACTTCAGTAAAAAATGTGTCTCCGCGACTGTCTGCAAAGTTTCGTTGCACAATTCGACTAAATGTGGAAGTTATAAACAAAAGCGATATCAACTTTAAAACGGCTAAATTTTGTTGATGTTTTGCGTATTCAGTTTGTATCGACATATCTCCGGCAGTACAAGAGCTGCACTTCTGAAACTTAGTACTTCAGTAGAAAATGTGTCTCCGCGACTGTCTGCAAAGTTTCGTTGCACAATTCGAATAAATGTGGAAGTTATAAACAAAAGCGATATCAACTTTAAAACGCGCTAAATTTTGTTGATGTTTTGCGTATTCAGTTTGTATCGACATATCTCCGGCAGTACAAGAGCTGCACTGTTGAAACTTGGTACTTCAGTAAAAAATGTGTCTCCGCGACTGTCTGCAAAGTTTCGTTGCACAATTCGACTAAATGGAGAAGTTATAAACAAAAGCGATATCAACTTTAAAACGCGCTAAATTTTGTTGATGTTTTGCGTATTCAGTTTGTATCGACATATCTCCGGCAGTACAAGAGCTGCACTTCTGAAACTTGGTACTACAGTAGAAAAGGCCTATTTTCGACTGTCTGCAAAGTTTCGTTGCACAATTCGAATAAATGTGGAAGTTATAAATAAAAGCGATATCAACTTTAAAACGCGCTAAATTTTGTTGATGTTTTGCGTATTAAGTTTGTATCGACATATCTCCGACAGTACAAGAGCTGCACTTCTGACACTTGGTACTTCAATAGAACATGTGTCTCCGCGGTTGTCTGCAAAGTTTCGTTGCACAATTCGAATAAATGTGGAAGTTATAAACAAAAGCGATATCAACTTTAAAAAGCACTAAATTTTGTTGATGTTTTGCGTATTCAGTTTGTATCGACATATCTCCGGGAGTACAAGAGCTGCACTACTGAAACTTGGTACTTCAGTAGAAAATGTGTCTCCGCGGTTGTCTGCAAAGTTTCGTTGCACAATTCGAATAAATGTGGAAGTTATAAACAAAAGCGATATCAACTTTAAAACGCGCTAAATTTTGTTGATGTTTTGCGTATTCAGTTTGTATCAGAATATCTCCGGCAGTACAAGAGCTGCACTTCTGAAACTTGGTACTTCCGCAGTAAAGGCCTATTCGAGACGGTCTGCAAAGTTTCGTCGCACAATTCGAATAAATGTGGAAGTTATAAACAAAAGCGATATCAACTTTAAAACGCGCTAAATTTTGTTGATGTTTTGCGTATTCAGTTTGTATCGACATATCTCTGGCAGTACAAAAGCTGCACTTCTGAAACTTGGTACTTCAGAAGAAAATGTGTCTCTGCGACTGTCTGCAAAGTTTCGTGGCACAAGGCGAATAAATGTGGAAGTTATAAACAAAAGCGATATCAACTTTAAAACGCGCTAAATTTTGTTGATGTTTTGCGTATTCAGTTTGTATCGACATATCTCCGGCAGTACAAGAGCTGCACTTCTGAAACTTGGTACCTCCGCAGAAAAGGTCTCTTTGAGACGCTCTGCAAAGTTTCGTTGCACAATTCGTATGAATGTGGAAGTTATAAACAAAAGCGATATCAACTTTAAAACGCGCTAAATTTTGTTGATGTTTTGCGTATTCAGTTTGTATCGACATATCTCCGGCAGTACAAGAGCTGCACTTCTGAAACTTGGTACTAAAGTAAAACATGTGTTTCCGCGACTGTCTGCAAAGTTTCGTTGCACAATTCGAATGAATGTGGAAGTTATAAACAAAAGCGATATCAACTTTAAAACGCGCTAAATTGTGTTGATGTTTTGCGTATTAAGTTTGTATCGACATATCTCCGGCAGTACAAAAGCTGCACTTCTGAAACTTGGTACTTAAGTAGAACATGTGTCTCCGCGACTGTCTGCAAAGTTTCGTTGCCCAATTCGAATAAATGTGGAAGTTATAAGCAAAAGCGATATCAACTTTAAAACGCGCTAAATTTTGTTGATGTTTTGCGTATTCAGTTTGTATCGACATATCTCCGGCAGTACAAGAGCTGCACTTCTAAAACTTGGTACTGCAGTAGTACATGTGTCTCCGCGACTGTCTGCAAAGTTTCGTTGCACAATTCGACTAAATGTGGAAGTTATAAACAAAAGCGATATCAACTTTAAAACGCGCTAAATTTTGTTGATGTTTTGCGTATTCAGTTTGTATCGACATATCTCCGGCAGTACAATAGCTGCACTTCTGAAACTTGGTACTTCAGTAGAAAAGGCCTATTTTCGACTGCCTGCAAAGTTTCGTTGCACAATTCCAATAAATGTGGAAGTTATAAACAAAAGCGATATCAACTTTAAAACGCGCTTAATTTTGTTGATGTTTTGCGTATTCAGTTTGTATCGACATATCTCCGGCAGTACAAGAGCTGCACTTCTGAAACTTGGTACTTCTAGTAGATAAAGCCTATTCGAGACGGTCTGCAAAGTTTCGTTGCACAATTCGAATAAATGTGGAAGTTATAAACAAAAGCGATATCAACTTTAAAACGCGCTTAATTGTGTTGATGTTTTGCGTATTAAGTTTGTATCGACATATATCTGGCAGTACAAGAGCTGCACTTCTGAAACTTGGTACTTCAGTAGAAAAGGCCTATTTTCGACTGTTTGCTAAGTTTCGTTGCACAATTCGAATAAATGTGGAAGTTATAAACAAAAGCGATATCAACTTTAAAACGCGCTAAATTTTGTTGATGTTTTGCGTATTCAGTTTGTATCGACATATCTCCGGCAGTACAAAAGCTGCACTTCTGAATCTTGGTACTTCAGTAGAAAATGTGTCTGCGCGACTGTCTGCAAAGTTTCGTTGCACAATTCGAATAAATGTGGAAGTTATAAACAAAAGCGATATCAACTTTAAAACGCGCTACATTGAGTTGATGTTTTGCGTATTAAGTTTGTATCGACATATCTCCGACAGTACAAGAGCTGCACTTCTGACACTTGGTACTTCAGTAGAAAAGGCCTATCCGCGACTGTCTGCAAAGTTTCGTTGCACAATTCGAATAAATGTGGAAGTTATAAACAAAAGCGATATCAACTTTAAAACGCGCTAAATTTTGTTGATGTTTTGCGTATTCAGTTTGTATCGACATATCTCCGGCAGTACAAGAGCTGCACTGTTGAAACTTGGTACTTCAGTAAAAAATGTGTCTCCGCGACTGTCTGCAAAGTTTCGTTGCACAATTCGACTAAATGGAGAAGTTATAAACAAAAGCGATATCAACTTTAAAACGCGCTAAATTTTGTTGATGTTTTGCGTATTCAGTTTGTATCGACATATCTCCGGCAGTACAAGAGCTGCACTTCTGAAACTTGGTACTACAGTAGAAAAGGCCTATTTTCGACTGTCTGCAAAGTTTCGTTGCACAATTCGAATAAATGTGGAAGTTATAAATAAAAGCGATATCAACTTTAAAACGCGCTAAATTTTGTTGATGTTTTGCGTATTAAGTTTGTATCGACATATCTCCGACAGTACAAGAGCTGCACTTCTGACACTTGGTACTTCAGTAGAACATGTCTCTCCGCGGTTGTCTGCAAAGTTTCGTTGCACAATTCGAATAAATGTGGAAGTTATAAACAAAAGCGATATCAACTTTAAAACGCGCTAAATTTTGTTGATGTTTTGCGTATTCAGTTTGTATCAGAATATCTCCGGCAGTACAAGAGCTGCACTTCTGAAACTTGGTACTTCCGCAGTAAAGGCCTATTCGAGACGGTCTGCAAAGTTTCGTTGCACAATTCGAATAAATGTGGAAGTTATAAACAAAAGCGATATCAACTTTAAAACGCGCTAAATTTTGTTGATGTTTTGCGTATTCAGTTTGTATCGACAGATCTCTGGCAGTACAAAAGCTGCACTTCTGAAACTTGTTACTTCAGAAGAAAATATGTCTCTGCGACTGTCTGCAAAGTTTCGTGGCACAAGGCGAATAAATGTGGAAGTTATAAACAAAAGCGATATCAACTTTAAAACGCGCTAAATTTTGTTGATGTTTTGCGTATTCAGTTTGTATCGACATATCTCCGGCAGTACAAGAGCTGCACTTCTGACACTTGGTACCTCCGCAGAAAAGGTCTCTTTGAGACGCTCTGCAAAGTTTCGTTGCACAATTCGTATGAATGTGGAAGTTATAAACAAAAGCGATATCAACTTAAAAACATGCTAAATTGTGTTGATGTTTTGCGTATTCAGTTTGTATCGACATATCTCCGGCAGTACAAGAGCTGCACTTCTGAAACTTGGTACTAAAGTAAAACATGTGTTTCCGCGACTGTCTGCAAAGTTTCGTTGCACAATTCGAATGAATGTGGAAGTTATAAACAAAAGCGATATCAACTTTAAAACGCGCTAAATTGTGTTGATGTTTTGCGTATTAAGTTTGTATCGACATATCTCCGGCAGTACAAGAGCTGCACTTTTGAAACTTGGTACTTAAGTAGAACATGTGTCTCCGCGACTGTCTGCAAAGTTTCGTTGCCCAATTCGAATAAATGTGGAAGTTATAAGCAAAAGCGATATCAACTTTAAAACGCGCTAAATTTTGTTGATGTTTTGCGTATTCAGTTTGTATCGACATATCTCCGGCAGTACAAGAGCTGCACTTCTAAAACTTGGTACTGCAGTAGTACATGTGTCTCCGCGACTGTCTGCAAAGTTTCGTTGCACAATTCGAATAAATGTGGAAGTTATAAACAAAAGCGATATCAACTTTAAAACGCGCTAAATTTTGTTGATGTTTTGCGTATTCAGTTTGTATCGACATATCTCCGGCAGTACAAGAGCTGCACTTCTGAAACTTAATACTTCAGTAGAAAATGTGTCTGCGCGACTGTCTGCAAAGTTTCGTTGGACAATTCGAATAAATGTGGAAGTTATAAACAAAAGCGATATCAACTTTAAAACGCGCTAAATTTTGTTGATGTTTTGCGTATTAAGTTTGTATCGACATATCTCCGACAGTACGAGAGCTGCACTTCTGACACTTGGTACTTCAGTAGAAAAGGCCTAACCGTGACTGTCTGCAAAGTTTCGTTGCACAATTCGAATAAATGTGGAAGTTATAAACAAAAGCGATATCAACTTTAAAACGCGCTAAATTTTGTTGATGTTTTGCGTATTAAGTTTGTATCGACATATCTCCGGCAGTACAAGAGCTGCACTTCTAAAACTTGGTACTTCAGTAGAACATGTGTCTCCGCGACTGTCTGCAAAGTTTCGTTGCACAATTCGACTAAATGAGGAAGTTATTAACAAAAGCGATATCAACTTTTAAACGCGCTAAATTTTGTTGATGTTTTGCGTATTCATTTTGTATCGACATATCTCCGGCAGTACAAGAGCTGCACTTCTTAAACTTGGTACTACAGTAGAAAACGCCTATTTTCGACTGTCTGCAAAGTTTCGTTGCACAATTCAGATAACGGTGGAAGTTATAAACAAAAGCGATATCAACTTTAAAACGCGCTAAATTTTGTTGATGTTTTGCGTATTCAGTTTGTATCGACATATCTCCGGCAGTACAAGAGCTGCACTTCTGACACTTGGTACTTCAGTAGAAAAGGCCTATCCGCGACTGTCTGCAAAGTTTCGTTGCACAATTCGAATAAATGTGGAAGTTATAAACAAAAGCGATATCAACTGCAAAACGCACTAAATTTTGTTGATGTTTTGCGTATTCAGTTTGTATCGACATATCTCCGGCAGTACAAGAGCTGCACTTCTGAAACTTGGTACTCTAGTAGAAAATGTGTCTCCGCGGTTGTCTGCAAAGTTTCGTTGCACAATTCGAATAAATGTGGAAGTTATAAACAAAAGCGATATCAACTTTAAAACGGCTAAATTTTGTTGATGTTTTGCGTATTCAGTTTGTATCGACATATCTCCGGCAGTACAAGAGCTGCACTTCTGAAACTTAGTACTTCAGTAGAAAATGTGTCTCCGCGACTGTCTGCAAAGTTTCGTTGCACAATTCGAATAAATGTGGAAGTTATAAACAAAAGCGATATCAACTTTAAAACGCGCTAAATTTTGTTGATGTTTTGCGTATTCAGTTTGTATCGACATCTCTTCGGCAGTACAAGAGCTGCACTGTTGAAACTTGGTACTTCAGTAAAAAATGTGTCTCCGCGACTGTCTGCAAAGTTTCGTTGCACAATTCGACTAAATGGAGAAGTTATAAACAAAAGCGATATCAACTTTAAAACGCGCTAAATTTTGTTGATGTTTTGCGTATTCAGTTTGTATCGACATATCTCCGGCAGTACAAGAGCTGCACTTCTGAAACTTGGTACTACAGTAGAAAAGGCCTATTTTCGACTGTCTGCAAAGTTTCGTTGCACAATTCGAATAAATGTGGAAGTTATAAATAAAAGCGATATCAACTTTAAAACGCGCTAAATTTTGTTGATGTTTTGCGTATTAAGTTTGTATCGACATATCTCCGACAGTACAAGAGCTGCACTTCTGACACTTGGTACTTCAGTAGAACATGTGTCTCCGCGGTTGTCTGCAAAGTTTCGTTGCACAATTCGAATAAATGTGGAAGTTATAAACAAAAGCGATATCAACTTTAAAACGCACTAAAGTTTGTTGATGTTTTGCGTATTCAGTTTGTATCGACATATCTCCGGGAGTACAAGAGCTGCACTTCTGAAACTTGGTACTTCAGTAGAAAATGTGTCTCCGCGGTTGTCTGCAAAGTTTCGTTGCACAATTCGAATAAATGTGGAAGTTATAAACAAAAGCGATATCAACTTTAAAACGCGCTAAATTTTGTTGATGTTTTGCGTATTCAGTTTGTATCAGAATATCTCCGGCAGTACAAGAGCTGCACTTCTGAAACTTGGTACTTCCGCAGTAAAGGCCTATTCGAGACGGTCTGCAAAGTTTCGTCGCACAATTCGAATAAATGTGGAAGTTATAAACAAAAGCGATATCAACTTTAAAACGCGCTAAATTTTGTTGATGTTTTGCGTATTCAGTTTGTATCGACATATCTCTGGCAGTACAAAAGCTGCACTTCTGAAACTTGGTACTTCAGAAGAAAATGTGTCTCTGCGACTGTCTGCAAAGTTTCGTGGCACAAGGCGAATAAATGTGGAAGTTATAAACAAAAGCGATATCAACTTTAAAACGCGCTAAATTTTGTTGATGTTTTGCGTATTCAGTTTGTATCGACATATCTCCGGCAGTACAAGAGCTGCACTTCTGAAACTTGGTACCTCCGCAGAAAAGGTCTCTTTGAGACGCTCTGCAAAGTTTCGTTGCACAATTCGTATGAATGTGGAAGTTATAAACAAAAGCGATATCAACTTTAAAACGCGCTAAATTTTGTTGATGTTTTGCGTATTCAGTTTGTATCGACATATCTCCGGCAGTACAAGAGCTGCACTTCTGAAACTTGGTACTAAAGTAAAACATGTGTTTCCGCGACTGTCTGCAAAGTTTCGTTGCACAATTCGAATGAATGTGGAAGTTATAAACAAAAGCGATATCAACTTTAAAACGCGCTAAATTGTGTTGATGTTTTGCGTATTAAGTTTGTATCGACATATCTCCGGCAGTACAAAAGCTGCACTTCTGAAACTTGGTACTTAAGTAGAACATGTGTCTCCGCGACTGTCTGCAAAGTTTCGTTGCCCAATTCGAATAAATGTGGAAGTTATAAGCAAAAGCGATATCAACTTTAAAACGCGCTAAATTTTGTTGATGTTTTGCGTATTCAGTTTGTATCGACATATCTCCGGCAGTACAAGAACTGCACTTCTAAAACTTGGTACTGCAGTAGTACATGTGTCTCCGCGACTGTCTGCAAAGTTTCGTTGCACAATTCGACTAAATGTGGAAGTTATAAACAAAAGCGATATCAACTTTAAAACGCGCTAAATTTTGTTGATGTTTTGCGTATTCAGTTTGTATCGACATATCTCCGGCAGTACAATAGCTGCACTTCTGAAACTTGGTACTTCAGTAGAAAAGGCCTATTTTCGACTGCCTGCAAAGTTTCGTTGCACAATTCCAATAAATGTGGAAGTTATAAACAAAAGCGATATCAACTTTAAAACGCGCTAAATTTTGTTGATGTTTTGCGTATTCAGTTTGTATCGACATATCTCCGGCAGTACAAGAGCTGCACTTCTGAAACTTGGTACTTCTAGTAGATAAAGCCTATTCGAGACGGTCTGCAAAGTTTCGTTGCACAATTCGAATAAATGTGGAAGTTATAAACAAAAGCGATATCAACTTTAAAACGCGCTTAATTGTGTTGATGTTTTGCGTATTAAGTTTGTATCGACATATATCTGGCAGTACAAGAGCTGCACTTCTGAAACTTGGTACTTCAGTAGAAAAGGCCTATTTTCGACTGTTTGCTAAGTTTCGTTGCACAATTCGAATAAATGTGGAAGTTATAAACAAAAGCGATATCAACTTTAAAACGCGCTAAATTTTGTTGATGTTTTGCGTATTCAGTTTGTATCGACATATCTCCGGCAGTACAAAAGCTGCACTTCTGAATCTTGGTACTTCAGTAGAAAATGTGTCTGCGCGACTGTCTGCAAAGTTTCGTTGCACAATTCGAATAAATGTGGAAGTTATAAACAAAAGCGATATCAACTTTAAAACGCGCTACATTGAGTTGATGTTTTGCGTATTAAGTTTGTATCGACATATCTCCGACAGTACAAGAGCTGCACTTCTGACACTTGGTACTTCAGTAGAAAAGGCCTATCCGCGACTGTCTGCAAAGTTTCGTTGCACAATTCGAATAAATGTGGAAGTTATAAACAAAAGCGATATCAACTTTAAAACGCGCTAAATTTTGTTGATGTTTTGCGTATTCAGTTTGTATCGACATATCTCCGGCAGTACAAGAGCTGCACTGTTGAAACTTGGTACTTCAGTAAAAAATGTGTCTCCGCGACTGTCTGCAAAGTTTCGTTGCACAATTCGACTAAATGGAGAAGTTATAAACAAAAGCGATATCAACTTTAAAACGCGCTAAATTTTGTTGATGTTTTGCGTATTCAGTTTGTATCGACATATCTCCGGCAGTACAAGAGCTGCACTTCTGAAACTTGGTACTACAGTAGAAAAGGCCTATTTTCGACTGTCTGCAAAGTTTCGTTGCACAATTCGAATAAATGTGGAAGTTATAAATAAAAGCGATATCAACTTTAAAACGCGCTAAATTTTGTTGATGTTTTGCGTATTAAGTTTGTATCGACATATCTCCGACAGTACAAGAGCTGCACTTCTGACACTTGGTACTTCAGTAGAACATGTCTCTCCGCGGTTGTCTGCAAAGTTTCGTTGCACAATTCGAATAAATGTGGAAGTTATAAACAAAAGCGATATCAACTTTAAAACGCGCTAAATTTTGTTGATGTTTTGCGTATTCAGTTTGTATCAGAATATCTCCGGCAGTACAAGAGCTGCACTTCTGAAACTTGGTACTTCCGCAGTAAAGGCCTATTCGAGACGGTCTGCAAAGTTTCGTCGCACAATTCGAATAAATGTGGAAGTTATAAACAAAAGCGATATCAACTTTAAAACGCGCTAAATTTTGTTGATGTTTTGCGTATTCAGTTTGTATCGACATATCTCTGGCAGTACAAAAGCTGCACTTCTGAAACTTGTTACTTCAGAAGAAAATGTGTCTCTGCGACTGTCTGCAAAGTTTCGTGGCACAAGGCGAATAAATGTGGAAGTTATAAACAAAAGCGATATCAACTTTAAAACGCGCTAAATTTTGTTGATGTTTTGCGTATTCAGTTTGTATCGACATATCTCCGGCAGTACAAGAGCTGCACTTCTGACACTTGGTACCTCCGCAGAAAAGGTCTCTTTGAGACGCTCTGCAAAGTTTCGTTGCACAATTCGTATGAATGTGGAAGTTATAAACAAAAGCGATATCAACTTAAAAACATGCTAAATTGTGTTGATGTTTTGCGTATTCAGTTTGTATCGACATATCTCCGGCAGTACAAGAGCTGCACTTCTGAAACTTGGTACTAAAGTAAAACATGTGTTTCCGCGACTGTCTGCAAAGTTTCGTTGCACAATTCGAATGAATGTGGAAGTTATAAACAAAAGCGATATCAACTTTAAAACGCGCTAAATTGTGTTGATGTTTTGCGTATTAAGTTTGTATCGACATATCTCCGGCAGTACAAGAGCTGCACTTCTGAAACTTGGTACTTAAGTAGAACATGTGTCTCCGCGACTGTCTGCAAAGTTTCGTTGCCCAATTCGAATAAATGTGGAAGTTATAAGCAAAAGCGATATCAACTTTAAAACGCGCTAAATTTTGTTGATGTTTTGCGTATTCAGTTTGTATCGACATATCTCCGGCAGTACAAGAGCTGCACTTCTAAAACTTGGTACTGCAGTAGTACATGTGTCTCCGCGACTGTCTGCAAAGTTTCGTTGCACAATTCGAATAAATGTGGAAGTTATAAACAAAAGCGATATCAACTTTAAAACGCGCTAAATTTTGTTGATGTTTTGCGTATTCAGTTTGTTTCGACATATCTCCGGCAGTACAATAGCTGCACTTCTGAAACTTGGTACTTCAGTAGAAAAGGCCTATTTTCGACTGTCTGCAAAGTTTCGTTGCACAATTCGAATAAATGTGGAAGTTATAAACAAAAGCGATATCAACTTTCAAACGCTCTAAATTTTGTTGATGTTTTGCGTATTCAGTTTGTATCGACATATCTCCGGCAGTACAAGAGCTGCACTTCTGAAACTTAATACTTCAGTAGAAAATGTGTCTGCGCGACTGTCTGCAAAGTTTCGTTGGACAATTCGAATAAATGTGGAAGTTATAAACAAAAGCGATATCAACTTTAAAACGCGCTAAATTTTGTTGATGTTTTGCGTATTAAGTTTGTATCGACATATCTCCGACAGTACGAGAGCTGCACTTCTGACACTTGGTAGTTCAGTAGAAAAGGCCTAACCGTGACTGTCTGCAAAGTTTCGTTGCACAATTCGAATAAATGTGGAAGTTATAAACAAAAGCGATATCAACTTTAAAACGCGCTAAATTTTGTTGATGTTTTGCGTATTAAGTTTGTATCGACATATCTCCGGCAGTACAAGAGCTGCACTTCTAAAACTTGGTACTTCAGTAGAACATGTGTCTCCGCGACTGTCTGCAAAGTTTCGTTGCACAATTCGACTAAATGAGGAAGTTATATACAAAAGCGATATCAACTTTAAAACGCGCTAAATTTTGTTGATGTTTTGCGTATTCATTTTGTATCGACATATCTCCGGCAGTACAAGAGCTGCACTTCTTAAACTTGGTACTACAGTAGAAAACGCCTATTTTCGACTGTCTGCAAAGTTTCGTTGCACAATTCAGATAACGGTGGAAGTTATAAACAAAAGCGATATCAACTTTAAAACGCGCTAAATTTTGTTGATGTTTTGCGTATTCAGTTTGTATCGACATATCTCCGACAGTACAAGAGCTGCACTTCTGACACTTGGTACTTCAGTAGAAAAGGCCTATCCGCGACTGTCTGCAAAGTTTCGTTGCACAATTCGAATAAATGTGGAAGTTATAAACAAAAGCGATATCAACTGCAAAACGCACTAAATTTTGTTGATGTTTTGCGTATTCAGTTTGTATCGACATATCTCCGGCAGTACAAGAGCTGCACTTCTGAAACTTGGTACTCTAGTAGAAAATGTGTCTCCGCGGTTGTCTGCAAAGTTTCGTTGCACAATTCGAATAAATGTGGAAGTTATAAACAAAAGCGATATCAACTTTAAAACGCGCTAAATTTTGTTGATGTTTTGCGTATTCAGTTTGTATCAAAATATCTCCGGCAGTACAAGAGCTGCACTTCTGAAACTTGGTACTTCCGCAGTAAAGGCCTATTCGAGACGGTCTGCAAAGTTTCGTCGCACAATTCGAATAAATGTGGAAGTTATAAACAAAAGCGATATCAACTTTAAAACGCGCTAAATTTTGTTGATGTTTTGCGTATTCAGTTTGTATCGACATATCTCTGGAAGTACAAAAGCTGCACTTCTGAAACTTGGTACTTCAGAAGAAAATGTGTCTCTGCGACTGTCTGCAAAGTTTCGTTGCACAATTCGAATAAATGTGGAAGTTATAAACAAAAGCGATATCAACTTTAAAACGCGCTAAATTTTGTTGATGTTTTGCGTATTCAGTTTGTATGGACATATCTCCGGCAGTACAAGAGCTGCACTTCTGAAACTGGGTACCTCCGCAGAAAAGGTCTCTTTGAGACGCTCTGCAAAGTTTCGTTGCACAATTCGTATGAATGTGGAAGTTATAAACAAAAGCGATATCAACTTTAAAACGCGCTAAATTTTGTTGATGTTTTGCGTATTCAGTTTGTATCGACATATCTCCGGCAGTACAAGAGCTGCACTTCTGAAACTTAGTACTAAAGTAAAACATGTGTTTCCGCGACTGTCTGCAAAGTTTCGTTGCACAATTCGAATGAATGTGGAAGTTATAAACAAAAGCGATATCAACTTTATAACGCGCTAAATTGTGTTGATGTATTGCGTATTAAGTTTGTATCGACATATCTCCGGCAGTACAAGAGCTGCACTTCTGAAACTTGGTACTTAAGTAGAACATGTGTCTCCGCGACTGTCTGCAAAGTTTCGTTGCCCAATTCGAATAAATGTGGAAGTTATAAGCAAAAGCGATATCAACTTTAAAACGCGCTAAATTTTGTTGATGTTTTGCGTATTCAGTTTGTATCGACATATCTCCGGCAGTACAAGAGCTGCACTTCTAAAACTTGGTACTGCAGTAGTACATGTGTCTCCGCGACTGTCTGCAAAGTTTCGTTGCACAATTCGACTAAATGTGGAAGTTATAAACAAAAGCGATATCAACTTTGAAACGCGCTAAATTTTGTTGATGTTTTGCGTATTCAGTTTGTATCGACATATCTCCGGCAGTACAAGAGCTGCACTTCGGAAACTTGGTACTTCAGTAGAAAAGGCCTATTTTCGACTGTCTGCAAAGTTTCGTTGCACAATTCGAATAAATGTGGAAGTTATAAACAAAAGCGATATCAACTTTAAAACGCGCTAAATTTTGTTGATGTTTTGCGTATTCAGTTTGTATCGACATATCTCCGGCAGTACAAGAGCTGCACTTCTGAAACTTGGTACTTCAGTAGAAAATGTGTCTGCGCGACTGTCTGCAAAGTTTCGTTGCACAATTCTAATAAATGTGGAAGTTATAAACAAAAGCGATATCAACTTTAAAACGCGCTAAATTTTGTTGATGTTTTGCGTATTAAGTTTGTATCGACATATCTCCGACAGTACGAGAGCTGCACTTCTGACACTTGGTACTTCAGTAGAAAAGGCCTAACCGCGACTGTCTGCAAAGTTTCGTTGCACAATTCGAATAAATGTGGAAGTTATAAACAAAAGCGATATCAACTTTAAAACGCGCTAAATTTTGTTGATGTTTTGCGTATTCAGTTTGTATCGACATATCTCCGGCAGTACAAGAGCTGCACTTCTAAAACTTGGTACTTCAGTAGAACATGTGTCTCCGCGACTGTCTGCAAAGTTTCGTTGCACAATTCGACTAAATGTGGAAGTTATAAACAAAAGCGATATCAACTTTAAAACGCGCTAAATTTTGTTGATGTTTTGCGTATTCAGTTTGTATCGACATATCTCCGGCAGTACAAGAGCTGCACTTCTGAAACTTGGTACTACAGTAGACAACGCCTATTTTCGACTGTCTGCAAAGTTTCGTTGCACAATTCAGATAACTGTCGAAGTTATAAACAAAAGCGATATCAACTTTAAAACGCGCTAAATTTTGTTGATGTTTTGCGTATTCAGTTTGTATCAACATATCTCCGGCAGTACAAGAGCTGCACTTCTGACACTTGGTACTTCAGAAAAACATGTGTCTCCGCGATAGTCTGCAAAGTTTCGTTGCACAATTCGACTAAATGTGGAAGTTATAAACAAAAGCGATATTAACTTTAAAACGCGCTGAATTTTGTTGATGTTTTGCGTATTCAGTTTGTATCGACATATCTCCGGTAGTACAAGAGCTGCACTTCTGAAACTTGGTACTTCTAGTAGAAAAGGCCTATTCGAGACGGTCTGCAAAGTTTCGTTGCACAATTCGAATAAATGTGGAAGTTATAAACAAAAGCGATATCAACTTTAAAACGCGCTAAATTGTGTTGCTGTTTTGCGTATTCAGTTTGTATCGACATATCTCTGGCAGTACAACAGCTGCACTTCTGAAACTTGGTACTTCAGTAGAAAAGGCCTATTTTCGACTGTCTGCAAAGTTTCGTTGCACAATTCGAATAAATGTGGAAGTTATAAACAAAAGCGATATCAACTTTAAAACGCGCTAAATTTTGTTGATGTTTTGCGTATTCAGTTTGTATCGACATATCTCCGGCAGTACAAGAGCTGCACTTCTGAAACTTAATACTACAGTAGTAAACGCCTATTTTCGACTGTCTGCAAAGTTTCGTTGCACAATTCGAATAAATGTGGAAGTTATAAACAAAAGCGATATCAACTTTAAAACGCGCTAAATTTTGTTGATGTTTTGCGTATTCAGTTTGTATCGACATATCTCCGGCAGTACAAAAGCTTCACTTCTGAAACTTGGTACTTCAGTAGAAAAGGCCTATCCGCGACTGTCTGCAAAGTTTCGTTGCACAATTCGAATAAATGTGGAAGTTATAAACAAAAGCGATATCAACTTTAAAACGCACTAAATTTTGTTGATGTTTTGCGTATTCAGTTTGTATCGACATATCTCCGGCAGTACAAGAGCTGCACTTCTGAAACTTAGTACTTCAGTAGAAAATGTGTCTCCGCGGTTGTCTGCAAAGTTTCGTTGCACAATTCGAATAAATGTGGAAGTTATTATCAAAAGCGATATCAACTTTAAAACGCGCTAAATTTTGTTGATGTTTTGCGTATTCAGTTTGTATCAGAATATCTCCAGCAGTACAAGAGCTGCACTTCTGAAACTTGGTACGTCCGCAGTAAAGGCCTAGTCGAGACGGTCTGCAAAGTTTCGTTGCACAATTCGTATGAATGTGGAAGTTATAAACAAAAGCGATATCAACTTTAAAACGCGCTAAATTGTGTTGATGTTTTGCGTATTCAGTTTGTATCGACATATCTCCGGCAGTACAAGAGCTGCACTTTTAAAACTTTGTACTTAAGTAGAAAAGGCCTATTTTCGACTGTCTGCAAAGTTTCGTTGCACAATTCGAATAAATGTGGAAGTTATAAACAAAAGCGATATCAACTTTAAAACGCGCTAAATTTTGTTGATGTTTTGCGTATTAAGTTTGTATCGACATATCTCCGACAGTACAAGAGCTGCACTTCTGACACTTGGTACTTCAGTAGTAAAGGCCTATCTGCGACTGTCTGCAAAGTTTCGTTGCACAATTCGAATAAATGTGGAAGTTATAAACAAAAGCGATATCAACTTTAAAAGTCGCTAAATTTTGTTGATGTTTTGCGTATTCAGTTTGTATCGACATATCTCCGGCAGTACAAAAGCTGCACTTCTGAAACTTGGTACTTCAGTAGAACATGTGTCTTCGCGACTGTCTGCAAAGTTGTGTTGCCCAATTCGAATAAATGTGGAAGTTATAAACAAAAGCGATATCAACTTTAAAACGCGCTAAATTTTGTTGATGTTTTGCGTATTCAGTTTGTATCGACATATCTCCGGCAGTACAAGAGCTGCACTTCTGAAACTTGGTACTACAGTAGCAAAAAGCCTGTTTTCGACTGTCTGCAAAGTTTCGTTGCACAATTCGAATAAATGTGGAAGTTATAAATAAAAGCGATATCAACTTTAAAACGCGCTAAATTTTGTTGATGTTTTGCGTATTCAGTTTGTATCGACATATCTCCGACAGTACTAGAGCTGCACTTCTGACACTTGGTACTTCAGTAGAAAAGGCCTATCCGCGACTGTCTGCAAAGTTTCGTTGCACAATTCGAATGAATGTGGAAGTTATAAACAAAAGCGATATCAACTTTATAACGCGCTAAATTGTGTTGATGTATTGCGTATTAAGTTTGTATCGACATATCTCCGGCAGTACAAGAGCTGCACTTCTGAAACTTGGTACTTAAGTAGAACATGTGTCTCCGCGACTGTCTGCAAAGTTTCGTTGCCCAATTCGAATAAATGTGGAAGTTATAAGCAAAAGCGATATCAACTTTAAAACGCGCTAAATTTTGTTGATGTTTTGCGTATTCAGTTTGTATCGACATATCTCCGGCAGTACAAGAGCTGCACTTCTAAAACTTGGTACTGCAGTAGTACATGTGTCTCCGCGACTGTCTGCAAAGTTTCGTTGCACAATTCGACTAAATGTGGAAGTTATAAACAAAAGCGATATCAACTTTGAAACGCGCTAAATTTTGTTGATGTTTTGCGTATTCAGTTTGTATCGACATATCTCCGGCAGTACAAGAGCTGCACTTCGGAAACTTGGTACTTCAGTAGAAAAGGCCTATTTTCGACTGTCTGCAAAGTTTCGTTGCACAATTCGAATAAATGTGGAAGTTATAAACAAAAGCGATATCAACTTTAAAACGCGCTAAATTTTGTTGATGTTTTGCGTATTCAGTTTGTATCGACATATCTCCGGCAGTACAAGAGCTGCACTTCTGAAACTTGGTACTTCAGTAGAAAATGTGTCTGCGCGACTGTCTGCAAAGTTTCGTTGCACAATTCTAATAAATGTGGAAGTTATAAACAAAAGCGATATCAACTTTAAAACGCGCTAAATTTTGTTGATGTTTTGCGTATTAAGTTTGTATCGACATATCTCCGACAGTACGAGAGCTGCACTTCTGACACTTGGTACTTCAGTAGAAAAGGCCTAACCGCGACTGTCTGCAAAGTTTCGTTGCACAATTCGAATAAATGTGGAAGTTATAAACAAAAGCGATATCAACTTTAAAACGCGCTAAATTTTGTTGATGTTTTGCGTATTCAGTTTGTATCGACATATCTCCGGCAGTACAAGAGCTGCACTTCTAAAACTTGGTACTTCAGTAGAACATGTGTCTCCGCGACTGTCTGCAAAGTTTCGTTGACAATTCGACTAAATGTGGAAGTTATAAACAAAAGCGATATCAACTTTAAAACGCGCTAAATTTTGTTGATGTTTTGCGTATTCAGTTTGTATCGACATATCTCCGGCAGTACAAGAGCTGCACTTCTGAAACTTGGTACTACAGTAGACAACGCCTATTTTCGACTGTCTGCAAAGTTTCGTTGCACAATTCAGATAACTGTCGAAGTTATAAACAAAAGCGATATCAACTTTAAAACGCGCTAAATTTTGTTGATGTTTTGCGTATTCAGTTTGTATCAACATATCTCCGGCAGTACAAGAGCTGCACTTCTGACACTTGGTAATTCAGAAAAACATGTGTCTCCGCGATAGTCTGCAAAGTTTCGTTGCACTATTCGAATAAATGTGGAAGTTATAAACAAAAGCGATATTAACTTTAAAACGCGCTGAATTTTGTTGATGTTTTGCGTATTCAGTTTGTATCGACATATCTCCGGCAGTACAAGAGCTGCACTTCTGAAACTTGGTACTTCTAGTAGAAAAGGCTTATTCGAGACGGTCTGCAAAGTTTCGTTGCACAATTCGAATAAATGTGGAAGTTATAAACAAAAGCGATATCAACTTTAAAACGCGCTAAATTGTGTTGCTGTTTTGCGTATTCAGTTTGTATCGACATATCTCTGGCAGTACAACAGCTGCACTTCTGAAACTTGGTACTTCAGTAGAAAAGGCCTATTTTCGACTGTCTGCAAAGTTTCGTTGCACAATTCGAATAAATGTGGAAGTTATAAACAAAAGCGATATCAACTTTAAAACGCGCTAAATTTTGTTGATGTTTTGCGTATTCAGTTTGTATCGACATATCTCCGGCAGTACAAGAGCTGCACTTCTGAAACTTAATACTACAGTAGAAAACGCCTATTTTCGACTGTCTGCAAAGTTTCGTTGCACAATTCGAATAAATGTGGAAGTTATAAACAAAAGCGATATCAACTTTAAAACGCGCTAAATTTTGTTGATGTTTTGCGTATTCAGTTTGTATCGACATATCTCCGGCAGTACAAAAGCTTCACTTCTGAAACTTGGTACTTCAGTAGAAAAGGCCTATCCGCGACTGTCTGCAAAGTTTCGTTGCACAATTCGAATAAATGTGGAAGTTATAAACAAAAGCGATATCAACTTTAAAACGCACTAAATTTTGTTGATGTTTTGCGTATTCAGTTTGTATCGACATATCTCCGGCAGTTCAAGAGCTGCACTTCTGAAACTTAGTACTTCAGTAGAAAATGTGTCTCCGCGGTTGTCTGCAAAGTTTCGTTGCACAATTCGAATAAATGTGGAAGTTATTATCAAAAGCGATATCAACTTTAAAACGCGCTAAATTTTGTTGATGTTTTGCGTATTCAGTTTGTATCAGAATATCTCCAGCAGTACAAGAGCTGCACTTCTGAAACTTGGTACGTCCGCAGTAAAGGCCTAGTCGAGACGGTCTGCAAAGTTTCGTTGCACAATTCGTATGAATGTGGAAGTTATAAACAAAAGCGATATCAACTTTAAAACGCGCTAAATTGTGTTGATGTTTTGCGTATTCAGTTTGTATCGACATATCTCCGGCAGTACAAGAGCTGCACTTTTGAAACTTTGTACTTAAGTAGAAAAGGCCTATTTTCGACTGTCTGCAAAGTTTCGTTGCACAATTCGAATAAATGTGGAAGTTATAAAAAAAAGCGATATCAACTTTAAAACGCGCTAAATTTTGTTGATGTTTTGCGTATTAAGTTTGTATCGACATATCTCCGACAGTACAAGAGCTGCACTTCTGACACTTGGTACTTCAGTAGTAAAGGCCTATCTGCGACTGTCTGCAAAGTTTCGTTGCACAATTCGAATAAATGTGGAAGTTATAAACAAAAGCGATATCAACTTTAAAAGTCGCTAAATTTTGTTGATGTTTTGCGTATTCAGTTTGTATCGACATATCTCCGGCAGTACAAAAGCTGCACTTCTGAAACTTGGTACTTCAGTAGAACATGTGTCTTCGCGACTGTCTGCAAAGTTGTGTTGCCCAATTCGAATAAATGTGGAAGTTATAAACTAAAGCGATATCAACTTTAAAACGCGCTAAATTTTGTTGATGTTTTGCGTATTCAGTTTGTATCGACATATCTCCGGCAGTACAAGAGCTGCACTTCTGAAACTTGGTACTACAGTAGCAAAAAGCCTGTTTTCGACTGTCTGCAAAGTTTCGTTGCACAATTCGAATAAATGTGGAAGTTATAAATAAAAGCGATATCAACTTTAAAACGCGCTAAATTTTGTTGATGTTTTGCGTATTCAGTTTGTATCGACATATCTCCGACAGTACTAGAGCTGCACTTCTGACACTTGGTACTTCAGTAGAAAAGGCCTATCCGCGACTGTCTGCAAAGTTTCGTTGCACAATTCGAATAAATGTGGAAGTTATAAACAAAAGCGATATCAACTTTAAAACGCACTAAATTTTGTTGAGGTTTTGCGTATTCAGTTTGTATCGACATATCTCCGGCAGTACAAGAGCTGCACTTCTGAAACTTGGTACTTCAGTAGAAAATGTGTCTCCGCGGTTGTCTGCAAAGTTTCGTTGCACAATTCGAATAAATGTGGAAGTTATAAACAAAAGCGATATCAACTTTAAAACGCGCTAAATTTTGTTGATGTTTTGCGTATTCAGTTTGTATCAGAATATCTCCGGCAGTACAAGAGCTGCACTTCTGAAACTTGGTACTTCAGTGGAAAATGTGTCTCCGCGGTTGTCTGCAAAGTTTCGTTGCACAATTCGAATAAATGTGGAAGTTATAATCAAAAGCGATATCAACTTTAAAACGCGCTAAATTTTGTTGATGTTTTGCGTATCTAGTTTGTATCAGAATATCTCCAGCAGTACAAGAGCTGCACTTCTGAAACTTGGTACGTCCGCAGTAAAGGCCTGGTCGAGACGGTCTGCAAAGTTTCGTTGCACAATTCGTATGAATGTGGAAGTTATAAACAAAAGCGATATCAACTTTAAAACGCGCTAAATTTTGTTGATGTTTTGCGTATTCAGTTTGTATCGACATATCTCCGGCAGTACAAGAGCTGCACTTCTAAAACTTAGTACTGCAGTAGAACATGTGTCTCCGCGACTGTCTGCAAAGTTGTGTTGCCCAATTCGACTAAATGTGGAAGTTATAAACAAAAGCGATATCAACTTTAAAACGCGCTAAATTTTGTTGATGTTTTGCGTATTCAGTTTGTATCGACATATCTCCGGCAGTACCAGAGCTGCACTTCTGAATCTTGGTAATTCAGTAGAAAATGTGTCTGCGCGACTGTCTGCAAAGTTTCGTTGCACAATTCTAATAAATGTGGAAGTTATAAACAAAAGCGATATCAACTTTAAAACGCGCTAAATTTTGTTGATGTTTTGCGTATTCAGTTTTTATCGACATATCTCCGGCAGTACAAGAGCTGCACTTCTGACACTTGGTACTTCAGAAAAACATGTGTCTCCGCGATAGTCTGCAAAGTTTCGTTGCACTATGGGAATAAATCTGGAAGTTATAAACAAAAGCGATATCAACTTTAAAACGCGCTAAATTTTGTTGATGTTTTGCGTATTCAGTTTGTATCGACATATCTCTGGCAGTACAAAAGCTGCACTTCTGAAACTTGGTACTTCAGAAGGAAATGTGTCTCTGCGACTGTCTGCAAAGTTTTGTTGCACAATTCGAATAAATGTGGAAGTTATAAACAAAAGCGATATCAACTTTAAAACGCGCTAAATTTTGTTGATGTTTTGCGTATTCAGTTTGTATCGACATATCTCCGGCAGTACAAGAGCTGCACTTCTGAAACTTGGTACTTCAGTAGAACATGTGTCTGCGCGACTGTCTGCAAAGTTTCGTTGCACAATTCTAATAAATGTGGAAGTTATAAACAAAAGCGATATCAACTTTAAAACGCGCTAAATTTTGTTGATGTTTTGCGTATTAAGTTTGTATCGACATATCTCCGACAGTACGAGAGCTGCACTTCTGACACTTGGTACGTCAGTAGAAAAGGCCTAACCGCGACTGTCTGCAAAGTTTCGTTGCACAATTCGAATAAATGTGGAAGTTATAAACAAAAGCGATATCAACTTTAAAACGCGCTAAATTTTGTTGATGTTTTGCGTATTCAGTTTGTATCGACATATCTCCGGCAGTACAAGAGCTGCACTTCTAAAACTTGGTACTTCAGTAGAACATGTGTCTCCGTGACTGTCTGCAAAGTTTCGTTGCACAATTCGACTAAATGTGGAAGTTATAAACAAAAGCGATATCAACTTTAAAACGCGCTAAATTTTGTTGATGTTTTGCGTATTCAGTTTGTATCGACATATCTCCGGCAGTACAAGAGCTGCACTTCTGAAACTTGGTACTACAGTAGACAACGCCTATTTTTGACTGTCTGCAAAGTTTCGTTGCACAATTCAGATAACTGTAGAAGTTATAAACAAAAGCGATATCAACTTTAAAACGCGCTAAATTTTGTTGATGTTTTGCGTATTCAGTTTGTATCGACATATCTCCGACAGTACAAGAGCTGCACTTCTGACACTTGGTACTTCAGTAGAAAAGGCCTATCCGCGACTGTCTGCAAAGTTTCGTTGCACAATTCGAATAAATGTGGAAGTTATAAACAAAAGCGATATCAACTTTAAAACGCACTAAATTTTGTTGATGTTTTGCGTATTCAGTTTGTATCGAGATATCTCCGGCAGTACAAGAGCTGCACTTCTGAAACTTGGTACTTCAGTAGAAAATTTGTCTCCGCGGTTGTCTGCAAAGTTTCGTTGCACAATTCGAATAAATGTGGAAGTTATAAACAAAAGCGATATCAACTTTAAAACGCGCTAAATTTTGTTGATGTTTTGCGTATTCAGTTTGTATCAGAATATCTACAGCAGTACAAGAGCTGCACTTCTGAAACTTAGTACGTCCGCAGTAAACGCCTAGTCGAGACGGTCTGCAAAGTTTCGTTGCACAATTAGTATGAATGTGGAAGTTATAAACAAAAGCGATATCAACTTTAAAACGCGCTAAATTTTGTTGATGTTTTGCGTATTCAGTTTGTATCAACATATCTCCGGCAGTACAAGAGCTGCACTTCTGACACTTGGTACTTCAGAAAAACATGTGTCTCCGCGATAGTCTGCAAAGTTTCGTTGCACTATTCGAATAAATGTGGAAGTTATAAACAAAAGCGATATCAACTTTAAAACGCGCTGAATTTTGTTGATGTTTTGCGTATTCAGTTTGTATCGACATATCTCCGGCAGTACAAGAGCTGCACTTCTGAAACTTAGTACTTCTAGGTGAAAAGGCCTATTCGAGACGGTCTGCAAAGTTTCGTTGCACAATTCGAATAAATGTGGAAGTTATAAACAAAAGCGATATCAACTTTAAAACGCGCTAAATTGTGTTGCTGTTTTGCGTATTCAGTTTGTATCGACATATCTCTGGCAGTACAACAGCTGCACTTCTGAAACTTGGTACTTCAGTAGAAAAGGCCTATTTTCGACTGTCTGCAAAGTTTCGTTGCACAATTCGAATAAATGTGGAAGTTATAAACAAAAGCGATATCAACTTTAAAACGCGCTAAATTTTGTTGATGTTTTGCGTATTCAGTTTGTATCGACATATCTCCGGCAGTACAAGAGCTGCACTTCTGAAACTTAATACTACAGTAGAAAACGCCTATTTTCGACTGTCTGCAAAGTTTCGTTGCACAATTCGAATAAATGTGGAAGTTATAAACCAAAGCGATATCAACTTTAAAACGCGCTAAATTTTGTTGATGTTTTGCGTATTCAGTTTGTATCGACATATCACCGGCAGTACAAAAGCTGCACTTCTGAAACTTGGTACTTCAGTAGAAAAGGCCTATCCGCGACTGTCTGCAAAGTTTCGTTGCACAATTCGAATAAATGTGGAAGTTATAAACAAAAGCGATATCAACTTTAAAACGCACTAAATTTTGTTGATGTTTTGCGTATTCAGTTTGTATCGACATATCTCCGGCAGTACAAGAGCTGCACTTCTGAAACTTAGTACTTCAGTAGAAAATGTGTCTCTGCGGTTGTCTGCAAAGTTTCGTTGCACAATTCGAATAAATGTGGAAGTTATTATCAAAAGCGATATCAACTTTAAAACGCGCTAAATTTTGTTGATGTTTTGCGTATTCAGTTTGTATCAGAATATCTCCAGCAGTACAAGAGCTGCACTTCTGAAACTTGGTACGTCCGCAGTAAAGGCCTAGTCGAGACGGTCTGCAAAGTTTCGTTGCACAATTCGTATGAATGTGGAAGTTATAAACAAAAGCGATATCAACTTTAAAACGCGCTAAATTGTGTTGATGTTTTGCGTATTCAGTTTGTATCGACATATCTCCGGCAGTACAAGAGCTGCACTTTTGAAACTTTGTACTTAAGTAGAAAAGGCCTATTTTCGACTGTCTGCAAAGTTTCGTTGCACAATTCGAATAAATGTGGAAGTTATAAACAAAAGCGATATCAACTTTAAAACGCGCTAAATTTTGTTGATGTTTTGCGTATTAAGTTTGTATCGACATATCTCCGACAGTACAAGAGCTGCACTTCTGACACTTGGTACTTCAGTAGAAAAGGCCTATCTGCGACTGTCTGCAAAGTTTCGTTGCACAATTCGAATAAATGTGGAAGTTATAAACAAAAGCGATATCAACTTTAAAAGTCGCTAAATTTTGTTGATGTTTTGCGTATTCAGTTTGTATCGACATATCTCCGGCAGTACAAAAGCTGCACTTCTGAAACTTGGTACTTCAGTAGAACATGTGTCTTCGCGACTGTCTGCAAAGTTGTGTTGCCCAATTCGAATAAATGTGGAAGTTATAAACAAAAGCGATATCAACTTTAAAACGCGCTAAATTTTGTTGATGTTTTGCGTATTCAGTTTGTATCGACATATCTCCGGCAGTACAAGAGCTGCACTGTTGAAACTTGGTACTTCAGTAGAAACTGTGTCTCCGCGACTGTCTGCAAAGTTTCGTTGCACAATTCGAATAAATGTGGAAGTTATAAACAAAAGCGATATCAACTTTAAAACGCGCTAAATTTTGTTGATGTTTTGCGTATTAAGTTTGTATCGACATATCTCCGGCAGTACAAGAGCTGCACTTCTGAAACTTGGTACTACAGTAGCAAAAGGCCTGTTTTCGACTGTCTGCAAAGTTTTGTTGCACAATTCGAATAAATGTGGAAGTTATAAATAAAAGCGATATCAACTTTAAAACGCGCTAAATTTTGTTGATGTTTTGCGTATTCAGTTTGTATCGACATATCTCCGACAGTACAAGAGCTGCACTTCTGACACTTGGTACTTCAGTAGAAAAGGCCTATCCGCGACTGTCTGCAAAGTTTCGTTGCACAATTCGAATAAATGTGGAAGTTATAAATAAAAGCGATATCAACTTTAAAACGCACTAAATTTTGTTGATGTTTTGCGTATTTAGTTTGTATCGACATATCTCCGGCAGTACAAGAGCTGCACTTCTGAAACTTGGTACTTCAGTAGAAAATGTGTCTCCGCGGTTGTCTGCAAAGTTTCGTTGCACAATTCGAATAAATGTGGAAGTTATAAACAAAAGCGATATCAACTTTAAAACGCGCTAAATTTTGTTGATGTTTTGCGTATTCAGTTTGTATCAGAATATCTCCGGCAGTACAAGAGCTGCACTTCTGAAACTTGGTACTTCAGTGGAAAATGTGTCTCCGCGGTTGTCTGCAAAGTTTCGTTGCACAATTCGAATAAATGTGGAAGTTATAATCAAAAGCGATATCAACTTTAAAACGCGCTAAATTTTGTTGATGTTTTGCGTATTCAGTTTGTATCAGAATATCTCCAGCAGTACAAGAGCTGCACTTCTGAAACTTGGAACGTCCGCAGTAAAGGCCTGGTCGAGACGGTCTGCAAAGTTTCGTTGCACAATTCGTATGAATGTGGAAGTTATAAACAAAAGCGATATCAACTTTAAAACGCGCTAAATTTTGTTGATGTTTTGCGTATTCAGTTTGTATCGACATATCTCCGGCAGTACAAGAGCTGCACTTTTAAAACTTAGTACTGCAGTAGAACATGTGTCTCCGCGACTGTCTGCAAAGTTTCGTTGCACAATTCGACTAAATGTTGAAGTTATAAACAAAAGCGATATCAACTTTAAAACGCGCTAAATTTTGTTGATGTTTTGCGTATTCAGTTTGTATCGACATATCTTCGGCAGTACAAGAGCTGCACTTCTGGAACTTGGTACTTCAGTAGAAAAGACCTATTTTCGACTGTCTGCAAAGTTTCGTTGCACAATTCGAATAAATGTGGAAGTTATAAACAAAAGCGATATCAACTTTAAAACGCGCTAAATTTTGTTGATGTTTTGCGTATTCAGTTTGTATCGACATATCTCCGGCAGTACCAGAGCTGCACTTCTGAATCTTGGTAATTCAGTAGAAAATGTGTCTGCGCGACTGTCTGCAAAGTTTCGTTGCACAATTCTAATAAATGTGGAAGTTATAAACAAAAGCGATATCAACTTTAAAACGCGCTAAATTTTGTTGATGTTTTGCGTATTCAGTTTGTATCGACATATCTCCGGGAGTACAAGAGCTGCACTTCTGACACTTGGTACTTCAGAAAAACATGTGTCTCCGCGATAGTCTGCAAAGTTTCGTTGCACTATGGGAATAAATCTGGAAGTTATAAACAAAAGCGATATCAACTTTAAAACGCGCTAAATTTTGTTGATGTTTTGCGTATTCAGTTTGTATCGATATATCTCCGGCAGTACAAGAGCTGCACTTCTGAAACTTGGTACTTCAGTAGAAAAGGCCTATTTTCGACTGTCTGCAAAGTTTCGTTGCACAATTGGAATAAATGTGGAAGTTATAAACAAAAGCGATATCAACTTTAAAACGCGCTAAATTTTGTTGATGTTTTGCGTATTAAGTTTGTATCGACATATCTCCGACAGTACAAGAGCTGCACTTCTGACACTTGGTACTTCAGTAGAAAAGGCCTATCTGCGACTGTCTGCAAAGTTTCGTTGCACAATTCGAATAAATGTGGAAGTTATAAACAAAAGCGATATCAACTTTAAAACGCGCTAAATTTTGTTGATGTTTTGCGTATTCAGTTTGTATCGACATATCTCCGGCAGTACAAGAGCTGCACTTCTGAAACTTGGTACTTCAGTAGAACATGTGTCTTCGCGACTGTCTGCAAAGTTGTGTTGCCCAATTCGAATAAATGTGGAAGTTATAAACAAAAGCGATATCAACTTTAAAACGCGCTAAATTTTGTTGATGTTTTGCGTATTCAGTTTGTATCGACATATCTCCGGCAGTACAAGAGCTGCACTGTTGAAACTTGGTACTTCAGTAGAAACTGTGTCTCCGCTACTGTCTGCAAAGTTTCGTTGCACAATTCGACTAAATGTGGAAGTTATAAACAAAAGCGATATCAACTTTAAAACGCGCTAAATTTTGTTGATGTTTTGCGTATTCAGTTTGTATCGACATATCTCCGGCAGTACAAGAGCTGCACTTCTGAAACTTGGTACTACAGTAGAAAGGCCTGTTTTCGACTGTCTGCAAAGTTTCGTTGCACAATTCGAATAAATGTGGAAGTTATAAATAAAAGCGATATCAACTGTAAAACGCGCTAAATTTTGTTGATGTTTTGCGTATTCAGTTTGTATCGACATATCTCCGACAGTACAAGAGCTGCACTTCTGACACTTGGTACTTCAGTAGAAAAGGCCTATCTGTTACTGTCTGCAAAGTTTCGTTGCACAATTCGAATAAATGTGGAAGTTATAAACAAAAGCGATATCAACTTTAAAACGCACTAAATTTTGTTGAGGTTTTACGTATTCAGTTTGTATCGACATATCTCCGGCAGTACAAGAGCTGCACTTCTGAAACTTGGTACTTCAGTAGAAAATGTGTCTCCGCGGTTGTCTGCAAAGTTTCGTTGCACAATTCGAATAAATGTGGAAGTTATAAACAAAAGCGATATCACCTTTAAAACGCGCTAAATTTTGTTGATGTTTTGCGTATTCAGTTTGTATCAGAATATCTCCGGCAGTACAAGAGCTGCACTTCTGAAACTTGGTACTTCCGCAGTAAAGGCCTATTCGAGACGGTCTGCAAAGTTTCGTCGCACAATTCGAATAAATGTGGAAGTTATAAACAAAAGCGATATCAACTTTAAAACGCGCTAAATTTTGTTGATGTTTTGCGTATTCAGTTTGTATCGATATATCTCTGGCAGTACAAAAGCTGCACTTCTGAAACTTGGTACTTCAGAAAAAAATGTGTCTCTGCGGATGTCTGCAAAGTTTCGTTGCACAATTCGAATAAATGTGGAAGTTATAAACAAAAGCGATATCAACTTTAAAACGCGCTAAATTTTGTTGATGTTTTGCGTATTCAGTTTGTATCGACATATCTCCGGCAGTACAAGAGCTGCACTTCTGAAACTTGGTACCTCCGCAGAAAAGGCCTCTTCGAGACGCTCTGCAAAGTTTCGTTGCACAATTCGTATGAATGTGGAAGTTATAACCAAAAGCGATATCAACTTTAAAACGCGCTAAATTTTGTTGATGTTTTGCGTATTCAGTTTGTATCGACATATCTCCGGCAGTACAAGAGCTGCACTTCTGAAACTTGGTACTTAAGTAGAACATGTGTTTCCGCGACTGTCTGCAAAGTTTCGTTGCACAATTCAAATGAATGTGGAAGTTATAAACAAAAGCGATATCAATTTAAAACGCGCTAAATTTTGTTGATGTTTTGCGTATTAAGTTTGTATCGACATATCTCCGGCAGTACAAGAGCTGCACTTCTGAAACTTGGTACTTAAGTAGAACATGTGTCTCCGCGGTTGTCTGCAAAGTTTCGTTGCACAATTCGAATAAATGTGGAAGTTATAATCAAAAGCGATATCAACTTTAAAACGCGCTAAATTTTGTTGATGTTTTGCGTATTCAGTTTGTATCAGAATATCTCCAGCAGTACAAGAGCTGCACTTCTGAAACTTGGTACGTCCGCAGTAAAGGCCTAGTCGAGACGGTCTGCAAAGTTTCGTTGCACAATTCGTATGAATGTGGAAGTTATAAACAAAAGCGCTATCAACTTTAAAACGCGCTAAATTTTGTTGATGTTTTGCGTATTCAGTTTGTATCGACATATCTCCGGCAGTACAAGAGCTGCACTTCTAAAACTTGGTACTGCAGTAGAACATGTGTCTCCGCGACTGTCTGCAAAGTTTCGTTGCACAATTCGACTAAATGTGGAAGTTATAAACAAAAGCGATATCAACTTTAAAACGCGCTAAATTTTGTTGATGTTTTGCGTATTCAGTTTGTATCGACATATCTCCGGAAGTACAAGAGCTGCACTTCTGGAACTTGGTACTTCAGTAGAAAAGACCTATTTTCGACTGTCTGCAAAGTTTCGTTGCACAATTCGAATAAATGTGGAAGTTATCAACAAAAGCGATATCAACTTTAAAACGCGCTAAATTTTGTTGATGTTTTGCGTATTCAGTTTGTATCGACATATCTCCGGCAGTACAAGAGCTGCACTTCTGAATCTTGGTAATTCAGTAGACAATGTGTCTGCGCGACTGTCTGCAAAGTTTCGTTGCACAATTCGAATAAATGTGGAAGTAATAAACAAAAGCGATATCAACTTTAAAACGCGCTAAATTTTGTTGATGTTTTGCGTATTCAGTTTGTATCGACATATCTCCGGCAGTACAAGAGCTGCACTTCTGACACTTGGTACTTCAGTAGAACATGTGTCTCCGCGATAGTCTGCAAAGTTTCGTTGCACTATGGGATTAAATCTGGAAGTTATAAACAAAAGCGATATCAACTTTAAAACGCGCTAAATTTTGTTGATGTTTTGCGTATTCAGTTTGTATCGACATATCTCCGGCAGTACAAGAGCTGCACTTCTGACACTTGGTACTTCAGAAAAACATGTGTCTCCGCGATAGTCTGCAAAGTTTCGTTGCACTATGGGAATAAATCTGGAAGTTATAAACAAAAGCGATATCAACTTTAAAACGCGCTAAATTTTGTTGATGTTTTGCGTATTCAGTTTGTATCGACATATCTCCGGCAGTACAAGAGCTGCACTTCTGAAACTTGGTACTTCTAGTAGAAAAGGCCTATTCGAGACGGTCTGCAAAGTTTCGTTGCACAATTCGAATAAATGTGGAAGTTATAAACAAAAGCGATATCAACTTTAAAACGCGCTAAATTGTGTTGATGTTTTGCGTATTCAGTTTGTATCGACATATCTCCGGCAGTACAAGAGCTGCACTTTTGAAACTTGGTACTTCAGTAGAAGAGGCCTATTTTCGACTGTCTGCAAAGTGTCGTTGCACAATTCGA
This sequence comes from Sepiola atlantica, assembly GCA_963556195.1. Lineage (NCBI taxonomy): Eukaryota > Metazoa > Mollusca > Cephalopoda > Sepiida > Sepiolidae > Sepiola > Sepiola atlantica. The sequence continues at coordinate 723,111 of CAUVYP010001303.1, forward strand.
ATAAATGTGGAAGTTATAAACAAAAGCGATATCAACTTTAAAACGCGCTAAATTTTGTTGATGTTTTGCGTATTAAGTTTGTATGGACATATCTCCGACAGTACAAGAGCTGCACTTCTGAAACTTATTACTTCAGTAGAACATGTGTCTTCGCGACTGTCTGCAAAGTTGTGTTGCCCAATTCGAATAAATGTGGAAGTTATAAACAAAAGCGATATCAACTTTAAAACGCGCTAAATTTTGTTGATGTTTTGCGTATTCAGTTTGTATCGACATATCTCCGGCAGTACAAGAGCTGCACTGTTGAAACTTGGTACTTCAGTAGAAACTGTGTCTCCGCGACTGTCTGCAAAGTTTCGTTGCACAATTCGACTAAATGTGGAAGTTGTTAACAAAAGCGATATCAACTTTAAAATGCGCTAAATTTTGTTGATGTTTTGCGTATTCAGTTTGTATCGACATATCTCCGGCAGTACAAGAGCTGCACTTCTGAAACTTGGTACTACAGTAGAAAAGGCCTGTTTTCGACTGTCTGCAAAGTTTCCTTGCACAATTCGAATAAATGTGGAAGTTATAAATAAAAGCGATATCAACTTTAAAACGCGCTAAATTTTGTTGATGTTTTGCGTATTCAGTTTGTATCGACATATCTCCGACAGTACAAGAGCTGCACTTCTGACACTTAGTACTTCAGTAGAAAAGGCCTATCCGCGACTGTCTGCAAAGTTTCGTTGCACAATTCGAATAAATGTGGAAGTTATAAACAAAAGCGATATCAACTTTAAAACGCACTAAATTTTGTTGAGGTTTTGCGTATTCAGTTTGTATCGACATATCTCCGGCAGTACAAGAGCTGCACTTCTGAAACTTGGTACTTCAGTAGAAAATGTGTCTCCGCGGTTGTCTGCAAAGTTTCGTTGCACAATTCGAATAAATGTGGAAGTTATAAACAAAAGCGATATCAACTTTAAAACGCGCTAAATTTTGTTGATGTTTTGCGTATTCAGTTTGTATCAGAATATCTCCGGCAGTACAAGAGCTGCACTTCTGAAACTTGGTACTTCCGCAGTAAAGGCCTATTCGAGACGGTCTGCAAAGTTTCGTCGCACAATTCGAATAAATGTGGAAGTTATAAACAAAAGCGATATCAACTTTAAAACGCGCTAAATTTTGTTGATGTTTTGCGTATTCAGTTTGTATCGACATATCTCTGGCAGTACAAAAGCTGCACTTCTGAAACTTGGTACTTCAGAAGAAAATGTGTCTCTGCGACTGTCTGCAAAGTTTCGTTGCACAATTCGAATAAATGTGGAAGTTATAAACAAAAGCGATATCAACTTTAAAACGCGCTAAATTTTGTTGATGTTTTGCGTATTCAGTTTGTATCAACATATCTCCGGCAGTACAAGAGCTGCACTTCTGAAACTTGGTACATCCGCAGAAAAGGCCTCTTCGAGACGCTCTGCAAAGTTTCGTTGCACAATTCGTATCAATGTGGAAGTTATAAACAAAAGCGATATCAACTTTAAAACGCGCTAAATTTTGTTGATGTTTTGCGTATTCAGTTTGTATCGACATATCTCCGGCAGTACAAGAGCTGCACTTCTGAATCTTGGTAATTCAGTAGAAAATGTGTCTGCGCGACTGTCTGCAAAGTTTCGTTGCACAATTCTAATAAATGTAGAAGTTATAAACAAAAGCGATATCAACTTTAAAACGCGCTAAATTTTGTTGATGTTTTGCGTATTCAGTTTGTATCGACATATCTCCGGCAGTACAAGAGCTGCACTTCTGACACTTGGTACTTCAGAAAAACATGTGTCTCCGCGATAGTCTGCAAAGTTTCGTTGCACTATGGGAATAAATCTGCAAGTTATAAACAAAAGCGATATCAACTTTAAAACGCGCTAAATTTTGTTGATGTTTTGCGTATTCAGTTTGTATCGACATATCTCCGGCAGTACAAGAGCTGCACTTCTGAATCTTGGTAATACAGTAGAAAATGTGTCTGCGCGACTGTCTGCAAAGTTTCGTTGCACAATTCTAATAAATGTAGAAGTTATAAACAAAAGCGATATCAACTTTAAAACGCGCTAAATTTTGTTGATGTTTTGCGTATTCAGTTTGTATCGACATATCTCCGGCAGTACAAGAGCTGCACTTCTGACACTTGGTACTTCAGAAAAACATGTGTCTCCGCGATAGTCTGCAAAGTTTCGTTGCACTATGGGAATAAATCTGCAAGTTATAAACAAAAGCGATATCAACTTTAAAACGCGCTAAATTTTGTTGATGTTTTGCGTATTCAGTTTGTATCGACATATCTCTGGCAGTACAAAAGCTGCACTTCTGAAACTTGGTACTTCAGAAGAAAATGTGTCTCTGCGACTGTCTGCAAAGTTTCGTTGCACAATTCGAATAAATGTGGAAGTTATAAACAAAAGCGATATCAACTTTAAAACGCGCTAAATTTTGTTGATGTTTTGCGTATTCAGTTTGTATCAACATATCTCCGGCAGTACAAGAGCTGCACTTCTGAAACTTGGTACCTCCGCAGAAAAGGCCTCTTCGAGACGCTCTGCAAAGTTTCGTTGCACAATTCGTATCAATGTGGAAGTTATAAACAAAAGCGATATCAACTTTAAAACGCGCTAAATTTTGTTGATGTTTTGCGTATTCAGTTTGTATCGACATATCTCCGGCAGTACAAGAGCTGCACTTCTGAATCTTGGTAATTCAGTAGAAAATGTGTCTGCGCGACTGTCTGCAAAGTTTCGTTGCACAATTCTAATAAATGTAGAAGTTATAAACAAAAGCGATATCAACTTTAAAACGCGCTAAATTTTGTTGATGTTTTGCGTATTCAGTTTGTATCGACATATCTCCGGCAGTACAAGAGCTGCACTTCTGACACTTGGTACTTCAGAAAAACATGTGTCTCCGCGATAGTCTGCAAAGTTTCGTTGCACTATGGGAATAAATCTGCAAGTTATAAACAAAAGCGATATCAACTTTAAAACGCGCTAAATTTTGTTGATGTTTTGCGTATTCAGTTTGTATCGACATATCTCCGGCAGTACAAGAGCTGCACTTCTGAAACTTGGTACTTCAGTAGAAAAGGCCTATTTTCGACTGTCTGCAAAGTTTCGTTGCACAATTCGAATAAATGTGGAAGTTATAAACAAAAGCGATATCAACTTTAAAACGCGCTAAATTTTGTTGATGTTTTGCGTATTAAGTTTGTATCGACATATCTCCGACAGTACAAGAGCTGCACTTCTGACACTTGGTACTTCAGTAGAAAAGGCCTATCTGCGACTGTCTGCAAAGTTTCGTTGCACAATTCGAATAAATGTGGAAGTTATAAACAAAAGCGATATCAACTTTAAAACGCGCTAAATTTTGTTGATGTTTTGCGTATTCAGTTTGTATCGACATATCTCCGGCAGTACAAAAGCTGCACTTCTGAAACTTGGTACTTCAGTAGAACATGTGTCTTCGCGACTGTCTGCAAAGTTGTGTTGCCCAATTGGAATAAATGTGGAAGGTCTAAACAAAAGCGATATCAACTTTAAAACGCGCTAAATTTTGTTGATGTTTTGCGTATTCAGTTTGTATCGACATATCTTCGGCAGTACAAGAGCTGCACTGTTGAAACTTGGTACTTCAGTAGAAACTGTGTCTCCGCGACTGTCTGCAAAGTTTCGTTGCACAATTCGACTAAATGTGGAAGTTATAAACAAAAGCGATATCAACTTTAAAACGCGCTAAATTTTGTTGATGTTTTGCGTATTCAGTTTGTATCGACATATCTCCGGCAGTACAAGAGCTGCATATCTGAAACTTGGTACTACAGTAGAAAAGGCCTGTTTTCGACTGTCTGCAAAGTTTCGTTGCACAATTCGAATAAATGTGGAAGTTATAAATAAAAGCGATATCAACTTTAAAACGCGCTAAATTTTGTTGATGTTTTGCGTATTCAGTTTGTATCGACATATCTCCGACAGTACAAGAGCTGCACTTCTGACACTTGGTACTTCAGTAGAAAAGGCCTATCTGCGACTGTCTGCAAAGTTTCGTTGCACAATTCGAATAAATGTGGAAGTTATAAACAAAAGCGATATCAACTTTAAAACGCACTAAATTTTGTTGAGGTTTTGCGTATTCAGTTTGTATCGACATATCTCCGGCAGTACAAGAGCTGCACTTCTGAAACTTGGTACTTAAGTAGAACATGTGTCTCCGCGGTTGTCTGCAAAGTTTCGTTGCACAATTCGAATAAATGTGGAAGTTATAAACAAAAGCGATATCAACTTTAAAACGCGCTAAATTTTGTTGATGTTTTGCGTATTCAGTTTGTATCAGAATATCTCCGGCAGTACAAGAGCTGCACTTCTGAAACTTGGTACTTCCGCAGTAAAGGCCTATTCGAGACGGTCTGCAAAGTTTCGTCGCACAATTCGAATAAATGTGGAAGTTATAAACAAAAGCGATATCAACTTTAAAACGCGCTAAATTTTGTTGATGTTTTGCGTATTCAGTTTGTATCGACATATCTCTGGCAGTACAAAAGCTGCACTTCTGAAACTTGGTACTTCAGAAGGAAATGTGTCTCTGCGACTGTCTGCAAAGTTTTGTTGCACAATTCGAATAAATGTGGAAGTTTTATAAACAAAAGCGATATCAACTTTAAAACGCGCTAAATTTTGTTGATGTTTTGCGTATTCAGTTTGTATCGACATATCTCCGGCAGTACAAGAGCTGCACTTCTGAAACTTGGTACCTCCGCAGAAAAGGCCTCTTCGAGACGCTCTGCAAAGTTTCGTTGCACAATTCGTATGAATGTGGAAGTTATAAACAAAAGCGATATCAACTTTAAAACGCGCTAAATTTTGTTGATGTTTTCCGTATTCAGTTTGTATCGACATATCTCCGAGAGTACAAGAGCTGCACTTCTGAAACTTGGTACTTAAGTAGAACATGTGTTTCCGCGACTGTCTGCAAAGTTTCGTTGCACAATTCGAATGAATGTGGAAGTTATAAACAAAAGCGATATCAACTTTAAAACGCGCTAAATTTTGTTGATGTTTTGCGTATTAAGTTTGTATCGACATATCTCCGGCAGTACAAGAGCTGCACTTCTGAAACTTGGTACTTAAGTAGAACATGTGTCTCCGCGGTTGTCTGCAAAGTTTCGTTGCACAATTCGAATAAATGTGGAAGCTATAATCAAAAGCGATATCAACTTTAAAACGCGCTAAATTTTGTTGATGTTTTGCGTATTCAGTTTGTATCAGAATATCTCCAGCAGTACAAGAGCTGCACTTCTGAAACTTGGTACGTCCGCAGTAAAGGCCTAGTCGAGACGGTCTGCAAAGTTTCGTTGCACAATTCGTATGAATGTGGAAGTTATAAACAAAAGCGCTATCAACTTTAAAACGCGCTAAATTTTGTTGATGTTTTGCGTATTCAGTTTGTATCGACATATCTCCGGCAGTACAAGAGCTGCACTTCTAAAACTTGGTACTGCAGTAGAACATGTGTCTCCGCGACTGTCTGCAAAGTTTCGTTGCACAATTCGTATCAATGTGGAAGTTATAAACAAAAGCGATATCAACTTTAAAACGCGCTAAATTTTGTTGATGTTTTGCGTATTCAGTTTGTATCGACATATCTCCCGCAGTACAAGAGCTGCACTTCTGACACTTGGTACTTCAGAAAAACATGTGTCTCCGCGATAGTCTGCAAAGTTTCGTTGCACTATGGGAATAAATCTGGAAGTTATAAACAAAAGCGATATCAACTTTAAAACGCGCTAAATTTTGTTGATGTTTTGCGTATTCAGTTTGTATCGACATATCTCCGGCAGTACAAGAGCTGCACTTCTGAAACTTGGTACTTCTAGTAGAAAAGGCCTATTCGAGACGGTCTGCAAAGTTTCGTTGCACAATTCGAATAAATGTGGAAGTTATAAACAAAAGCGATATCAACTTTAAAACGCGCTAAATTGTGTTGATGTTTTGCGTATTCAGTTTGTATCGACATATCTCCGGCAGTACAAGAGCTGCACTTTTGAAACTTGGTACCTCAGTAGAAAAGGCCTATTTTCGACTGTCTGCAAAGTTTCGTTGCACAATTCGAATAAATGTGGAAGTTATAAACAAAAGCGATATCAACTTTAAAACGCGCTAAATTTTGTTGATGTTTTGCGTATTAAGTTTGTATGGACATATCTCCGACAGTACAAGAGCTGCACTTCTGACACTTGGTACTTCAGTAGAAAAGGCCTATCTGCGACTGTCTGCAAAGTTTCGTTGCACAATTCGAATAAATGTGGAAGTTATAAACAAAAGCGATATCAACTTTAAAAGTCGCTAAATTTTGTTGATGTTTTGCGTATTCAGTTTGTATCGACATATCTCCGGCAGTACAAAAGCTGCACTTCTGAAACTTGGTACTTCAGTAGAACATGTGTCTTTGCGACTGTCTGCAAAGTTGTGTTGCCCAATTCGAATAAATGTGGAAGTTATAAACAAAAGCGATATCAACTTTAAAACGCGCTAAATTTTGTTGATGTTTTGCGTATTCAGTTTGTATCGACATATCTCCGGCAGTACAAGAGCTGCACTGTTGAAACTTGGTACTTCAGTAGAAACTGTGTCTCCGCGACTGTCTGCAAAGATTCGTTGCACAATTCGACTAAATGTGGAAGTTGTTAACAAAAGCGATATCAACTTTAAAACGCGCTAAATTTTGTTGATGTTTTGCGTATTCAGTTTGTATCGACATATCTCCGGCAGTACAAGAGCTGCACTTCTGAAACTTGGTACTACAGTAGAAAAGGCCTGTTTTCGACTGTCTGCAAAGTTTCGTTGCACAATTCGAATAAATGTGGAAGTTATAAATAAAAGCGATATCAACTTTAAAACGCGCTAAATTTTGTTGATGTTTTGCGTATTCAGTTTGTATCAAAATATCTCCGGCAGTACAAGAGCTGCACTTCTGAAACTTGGTACTTCAGTAGAAAATGTGTCTCCGCGGTTGTCTGCAAAGTTTCGTTGCACAATTCGAATAAATGTGGAAGTTATAAACAAAAGCGATATCAACTTTAAAACGCGCTAAATTTTGTTGATGTTTTGCGTATTCAGTTTGTATCAGAATATCTCCGGCAGTACAAGAGCTGCACTTCTGAAACTTGGTCTTTCCGCAGTAAAGGCCTATTCGAGACGGTCTGCAAAGTTTCGTCGCACAATTCGAATAAATGTGGAAGTTATAAACAAAAGCGATATCAACTTTAAAACGCGCTAAATTTTGTTGATGTTTTGCGTATTCAGTTTGTATCGACATATCTCTGGCAGTACAAAAGCTGCACTTCTGAAACTTAGTACTTCAGAAGAAAATGTGTCTCTGCGACTGTCTGCAAAGTTTCGTTGCACAATTCGAATAAATGTGGAAGTTATAAACAAAAGCGATATCAACTTTAAAACGCGCTAAATTTTGTTGATGTTTTGCGTATTCAGTTTGTATGAACATATCTCCGGCAGTACAAGAGCTGCACTTCTGAAACTTGGTACCTCCGCAGAAAAGGCCTCTTCGAGACGCTCTGCAAAGTTTCGTTGCACAATTCGTATCAATGTGGAAGTTATAAACAAAAGCGATATCAACTTTAAAACGCGCTAAATTTTGTTGATGTTTTGCGTATTCAGTTTGTATCGACATATCTCCGAGAGTACAAGAGCTGCACTTCTGAAACTTGGTACTAAAGTAGAACATGTGTTTCCGCGACTGTCTGCAAAGTTTCGTTGCACAATTCGAATGAATGTGGAAGTTATAAACAAAAGCGATATCAACTTTAAAACGCGCTAAATTTTGTTGATGTTTTGCGTATTAAGTTTGTATCGACATATCTCCGGCAGTACAAGAGCTGCACTTCTGAAACTTGGTACTTAAGTAGAACATGTGTCTCCGCGGTTGTCTGCAAAGTTTCGTTGCACAATTCGAATAAATGTGGAAGTTATAATCAAAAGCGATATCAACTTTAAAACGCGCTAAATTTTGTTGATGTTTTGCGTATTCAGTTTGTATCAGAATATCTCCAGCAGTACAAGAGCTGCACTTCTGAAACTTGGTACGTCCGCAGTAAAGGCCTAGTCGAGACGGTCTGCAAAGTTTCGTTGCACAATTCGTATGAATGTGGAAGTTATAAACAAAAGCGATATCAACTTTAAAACGCGCTAAATTTTGTTGATGTTTTGCGTATTCAGTTTGTATCGACATATCTCCGGCAGTACAAGAGCTGCACTTCTAAAACTTGGTACTGCAGTAGAACATGTGTCTCCGCGACTGTCTGCAAAGTTTCGTTGCACAATTCGACTAAATATGGAAGTTATAAACAAAAGCGATATCAACTTTAAAACGCGCTAAATTTTGTTGATGTGTTGCGTATTCAGTTTGTATCGACATATCTCCGGCAGTACAAGAGCTGCACTTCTGGAACTTGGTACTTCAGTAGAAAAGATCTATTTTCGACTGTCTGCAAAGTTTCGTTGCACAATTCGAATAAATGTGGAAGTTATAAACAAAAGCGATATCAACTTTTAAACGCGCTAAATTTTGTTGATGTTTTGCGTATTCAGTTTGTATCGACATATCTCCGGCAGTACCAGAGCTGCACTTCTGACACTTGGTACTTCAGTAGAAAAGGCCTATCTGCGACTGTCTGCAACGTTTCGTTGCACAATTCGAATAAATGTGGAAGTTATAAACAAAAGCGATATCAACTTTAAAAGTCGCTAAATTTTGTTGATGTTTTGCGTATTCAGTTTGTATCAGAATATCTCCAGCAGTACAAGAGCTGCACTTCTGAAACTTGGTACTTAAGTAGAACATGTGTTTCCGCGACTGTCTGCAAAGTTTCGTAGCACAATTCGAATAAATGTGGAAGTTATAAGCAAAAGCGGTATCAACTTTAAAACGCGCTAAATTTTGTTGATGTTTTGCGTATTCAGTTTGTATCGACATATCTCCGGCAGTACAAGAGCTGCACTTCTAAAACTTGGTACTGCAGTAGTACATATGTCTCTGCGACTGTCTGCAAAGTTTCGTTGCACAATTCGACTAAATGTGGAAGTTATAAACAAAAGCGATATCAACTTTAAAACGCGCTAAATTTTGTTGATGTTTTGCGTATTAAGTTTGTATCGACATATCTCCGACAGTACAAGAGCTGCACTTCTGACACTTGGTACTTCAGTAGAAAAGGCCTAACCGCGACTGTCTGCAAAGTTTCGTTGCACAATTCGAATAAATGTGGAAGTTATAAACAAAAGCGATATCAACTTTAAAACGCGCTAAATTTTGTTGATGTTTTGCGTATTCAGTTTGTATCGACATATCTCCGGCAGTACAAGAGCTGCACTTCTAAAACTTGGTACTTCAGTAGAACATGTGTCTCCGCGACTGTCTGCAAAGTTTCGTTGCACAATTCGACTAAATGTGGAAGTTATAAACAAAAGCGATATCAACTTTAAAACGCGCTAAATTTTGTTGATGTTTTGCGTATTCAGTTTGTATCGACATATCTCCGGCAGTACAAGAGCTGCACTTCTGAAACTTGGTACTACAGTAGAAAACGCCTATTTTCGACTGTCTGCAAAGTTTCGTTGCACAATTCGAATAAATGTGGAAGTTATAAACAAAAGCGATATCAACTTTAAAACGCGCTAAATTTTGTTGATGTTTTGCGTATTCAGTTTGTATCGACATATCTCCGACAGTACAAGAGCTGCACTTCTGACACTTAGTACTTCAGTAGAAAACGCCTATCCGACACTGTCTGCAAAGTTTCGTTGCACAATTCGAATAAATGTGGAAGTTATAAACAAAAGCGATATCAACTTTAAAACGCACTAAATTTTGTTGATGTTTTGCGTATTCAGTTTGTATCGACATATCTCCGGCAGTACAAGAGCTTCACTTCTGAAACTTGGTACTTCAGTAAAAAATGTTTCTCCACGGTTGTCTGCAAAGTTTCGTTGCACAAGTCGAATAAATGTATAAGTTATAAACAAAAGCGATATCAACTTTAAAACGCGCTAAATTTTGTTGATGTTTTGCGTATTCAGTTTGTATCAGAATATCTCCAGCAGTACAAGAGCTGCACTTCTTAAACTTGGTACGTCCGCAGTAAAGGCCTAGTCGAGACGGTCTGCAAAGTTACGTTGCACAATTCGTATGAATGTGGAAGTTATAAACAAAAGCGATATCAACTTTAAAACGCGCTAAATTTTGTTGATGTTTTGCGTATTCAGTTTGTATCGACATATCTCCGACAGTACAAGAGCTGCACTTCTGAAACTTGGTACTTCAGTAGAAAAGGCCTATTCGAGACTGTCTGCAAAGTTTCGTTGCACAATTCGAATAAATGTGGAAGTTATAAACAAAAGCGATATCAACTTTAAAACGCGCTAAATTTTGTTGATGTTTTGCGTATTCAGTTTGTATCGACATATCTCCGGCAGTACAAAAGCTGCACTTCTGAAACTTGGTACTTCAGTAGAACATGTGTCTTCGCGACTGTCTGCAAAGTTTTGTTGCCCAATTCGTATGAATGTGGAAGTTATAAACAAAAGCGATATCAACTTTAAAACGCGCTAAATTTTGTTGATGTTTTGCGTATTCTGTTTGTATCGACATATCTCCGGCAGTACAAGAGCTGCACTGTTGAAACTTGGTACTTCAGTAGAAACTGTGTCTCCGCGACTGTCTGCAAAGTTTCGTTGCACAATTCGACTAAATGTGGAAGTTATAAACAAAAGCGATATCAACTTTAAAACGCGCTAAATTTTGTTGATGTTTTGCGTATTCAGTTTGTATCGACATATCTCCAGCAGTACAAGAGCTGCACTTCTGACACTTGGTACTTCAGTAGAAAAGGCCTATCCGCGACTGTCTGCAAAGTTTCGTTGCACAATTCGAATAAATGTGGAAGTTATAAACAAAAGCGATATTAACTTTAAAACGCACTAAATTTTGTTGAGGTTTTGCGTATTCAGTTTGTATCGACATATCTCCGGCAGTACAAGAGCTGCACTTCTGAAACTTGGTACTTCAGTAGAAAATGTGTCTCCGCGGTTGTCTGCAAAGTTTCGTTGCACAATTCGAATAAATGTGGAAGTTATAAACAAAAGCGATATCAACTTTAAAACGCGCTAAATTTTGTTGATGTTTTGCGTATTCAGTTTGTATCAGAATATCTCCGGCAGTACAAGAGCTGCACTTCTGAAACTTGGAACTTCCGCAGTAAAGGCCTATTCGAGACGGTCTGCAAAGTTTCGTCGCACAATTCGAATAAATGTGGAAGTTATAAACAAAAGCGATATCAACTTTAAAACGCGCTAAATTTTGTTGATGTTTTGCGTATTCAGTTTGTATCAGAATATCTCCGGCAGTACAAGAGCTGCACTTCTGAAACTTGGTCTTTCCGCAGTAAAGGCCTATTCGAGACGGTCTGCAAAGTTTCGTCGCACAATTCGAATAAATGTGGAAGTTATAAACAAAAGCGATATCAACTTTAAAACGCGCTAAATTTTTTTGATGTTTTGCGTATTCAGTTTGTATCGACATATCTCTGGCAGTACAAAAGCTGCACTTCTGAAACTTGGTACTTCAGAAGAAAATGTGTCTCTGCGACTGTCTGCAAAGTTTCGTTGCACAATTCGAATAAATGTGGAAGTTATAAACAAAAGCGATATCAACTTTAAAACGCGCTAAATTTTGTTGATGTTTTGCGTATTCAGTTTGTATCAACATATCTCCGGCAGTACAAGAGCTGCACTTCTGAAACTTGGTACCTCCGCAGAAAAGGCCTCTTCGAGACGCTCTGCAAAGTTTCGTTGCACAATTCGTATCAATGTGGAAGTTATAAACAAAAGCGATATCAACTTTAAAACGCGCTAAATTTTGTTGATGTTTTGCGTATTCAGTTTGTATCGACATATCTCCGAGAGTACAAGAGCTGCACTTCTGAAACTTGGTACTAAAGTAGAACATGTGTTTCCGCGACTGTCTGCAAAGTTTCGTTGCACAATTCGAATGAATGTGGAAGTTATAAACAAAAGCGATATCAACTTTAAAACGCGCTAAATTTTGTTGATGTTTTGCGTATTAAGTTTGTATCGACATATCTCCGGCAGTACAAGAGCTGCACTTCTGAAACTTAGAACTTAAGTAGAACATGTGTCTCCGCGGTTGTCTGCAAAGTTTCGTTGCACAATTCGAATAAATGTGGAAGTTATAATCAAAAGCGATATCAACTTTAAAACGCGCTAAATTTTGTTGATGTTTTGCGTATTCAGTTTGTATCAGAATATCTCCAGCAGTACAAGAGCTGCACTTCTGAAACTTGGTACGTCCGCAGTAAAGGCCTAGTCGAGACGGTCTGCAAAGTTTCGTTGCACAATTCGTATGAATGTGGAAGTTATAAACAAAAGCGATATCAACTTTAAAACGCGCTAAATTTTGTTGATGTTTTGCGTATTCAGTTTGTATCGACATATCTCCGGCAGTACAAGAGCTGCACTTCTAAAACTTGGTACTGCAGTAGAACATGTGTCTCCGCGACTGTCTGCAAAGTTTCGTTGCACAATTCGACTAAATATGGAAGTTATAAACAAAAGCGATATCAACTTTAAAACGCGCTAAATTTTGTTGATGTGTTGCGTATTCAGTTTGTATCGACATATCTCCGGCAGTACAAGAGCTGCACTTCTGGAACTTGGTACTTCAGTAGAAAAGATCTATTTTCGACTGTCTGCAAAGTTTCGTTGCACAATTCGAATAAATGTGGAAGTTATAAACAAAAGCGATATCAACTTTTAAACGCGCTAAATTTTGTTGATGTTTTGCGTATTCAGTTTGTATCGACATATCTCCGGCAGTACCAGAGCTGCACTTCTGACACTTGGTACTTCAGTAGAAAAGGCCTATCTGCGACTGTCTGCAACGTTTCGTTGCACAATTCGAATAAATGTGGAAGTTATAAACAAAAGCGATATCAACTTTAAAAGTCGCTAAATTTTGTTGATGTTTTGCGTATTCAGTTTGTATCGACATATCTCCGGCAGTACAAAAGCTGCACTTCTGAAACTTGGTACTTCAGTAGAACATGTGTCTTCGCGACTGTCTGCAAAGTTGTGTTGCCCAATTCGAATAAATGTGGAAGTTATAAACAAAAGCCATATCAACTTTAAAACGCGCTAAATTTTGTTGATGTTTTGCGTATTCAGTTTGTATCGACATATCTCCGGCAGTACAAGAGCTGCACTTCTGAAACTTGGTACTACAGTAGAAAAGGCCTGTTTTCGACTGTCTGCAAAGTTTCGTTGCACAATTCGAATAAATGTGGAAGTTATAAATAAAAGCGATATCAACTTTAAAACGCGCTAAATTTTGTTGATGTTTTGCGTATTCAGTTTGTATCGACATATCTCCGACAGTACAAGAGCTGCACTTCTGACACTTGGTACTTCAGTAGAAAAGGCTTATCCGCGACTGTCTGCAAAGTTTCGTTGCACAATTCGAATAAATGTGGAAGTTATAAACAAAAGCGATATCAACTTTAAAACGCACTAAATTTTGTTGAGGTTTTGCGTATTCAGTTTGTATCGACATATCTCCGGCAGTACAAGAGCTGCACTTCTGAAACTTGGTACTTCAGTAGAAAATGTGTCTCCGCGGTTGTCTGCAAAGTTTCGTTGCACAATTCGAATAAATGTGGAAGTTATAAACAAAAGCGATATCAACTTTAAAACGCGCTAAATTTTGTTGATGTTTTGCGTATTCAGTTTGTATCAGAATATCTCCGGCAGTACAAGAGCTGCACTTCTGAAACTTGGTACTTCCGCAGTAAAGGCCTATTCGAGACGGTCTGCAAAGTTTCGTCGCACAATTCGAATAAATGTGGAAGTTATAAACAAAAGCGATATCAACTTTAAAACGCGCTAAATTTTGTTGATGTTTTGCGTATTCAGTTTGTATCGACATATCTCTGGCAGTACAAAAGCTGCACTTCTGAAACCTGGTACTTCAGTAGAAAATGTGTCTCTGCGACTGTCTGCAAAGTTTCGTTGCACAATTCGAATAAATGTGGAAGTTATAAACAAAAGCGATATCAACTTTAAAACGCGCTAAATTTTGTTGATGTTTTGCGTATTCAGTTTGTATCGACATATCTCCGGCAGTACAAGAGCTGCACTTCTGAAACTTGGAACCTCCGCAGAAAAGGCCTCTTCGAGACGCTCTGCAAAGTTTCGTTGCACAATTCGTATGAATGTGGAAGTTATAAACAAAAGCGATATCAACTTTAAAACGCGCTAAATTTTGTTGATGTTTTGCGTATTCAGTTTGTATCGACATATCTCCGAGAGTACAAGAGCTGCACTTCTGAAACTTGGTACTTAAGTAGAACATGTGTTTCCGCGACTGTCTGCAAAGTTTCGTTGCACAATTCGAATGAATGTGGAAGTTATAAACAAAAGCGATATCAACTTTAAAACGCGCTAAATTTTGTTGATGTTTTGCGTATTAAGTTTGTATCGACATATCTCCGGCAGTACAAGAGCTGCACTTCTGAAACTTGGTACTTAAGTAGAACATGTGTCTCCGCGACTGTCTGCAAAGTTTCGTGGCCCAATTCGAATAAATGTGGAAGTTATAAGCAAAAGCGATATCAACTTTAAAACGCGCTAAATTTTGTTGATGTTTTGCGTATTCAGTTTGTATCGACATATCTCCGGCAGTACAAGAGCTGCACTTCTAAAACTTGGTACTGCAGTAGTACATGTGTCTCCGCGACTGTCTGCAAAGTTTCGTTGCACAATTCGACTAAATGTGGAAGTTATAAACAAAAGCGATATCAACTTTAAAACGCGCTAAATTTTGTTGATGTTTTGCGTATTCAGTTTGTATCGACATATCTCCGGCAGTACAAGAGCTGCACTTCGGAAACTTGGTACTTCAGTAGAAAAGGCCTATTTTCGACTGTCTGCAAAGTTTCGTTGCACAATTCGAATAAATGTGGAAGTTATAAACAAAAGCTATATCAACTTTAAAACGCGCTAAATTTTGTTGATGTTTTGCGTATTCAGTTTGTATCGACATATCTCCGAGAGTACCAGAGCTGCACTTCTGAAACTTGGTACTTAAGTAGAACATGTGTTTCCGCGACTGTCTGCAAAGTTTCGTTGCACAATTCGAATGAATGTGGAAGTTATAAACAAAAGCGATATCAACTTTAAAACGCGCTAAATTTTGTTGATGTTTTGCGTATTAAGTTTGTATCGACATATCTCCGGCAGTACAAGAGCTGCACTTCTGAAACTTGGTACTTAAGTAGAACATGTGTCTCCGCGACTGTCTGCAAAGTTTCGTTGCCCAATTCGAATAAATGTGGAAGTTATAAGCAAAAGCGGTATCAACTTTAAAACGCGCTAAATTTTGTTGATGTTTTGCGTATTCAGTTTGTATCGACATATCTCCGGCAGTACAAGAGCTGCACTTCTAAAACTTGGTACTGCAGTAGTACATATTTCTCTGCGACTGTCTGCAAAGTTTCGTTGCACAATTCGACTAAATGTGGAAGTTATAAACAAAAGCGATATCAACTTTAAAACGCGCTAAATTTTGTTGATGTTTTGCGTATTAAGTTTGTATCGACATATCTCCGACAGTACAAGAGCTGCACTTCTGACACTTGGTACTTCAGTAGAAAAGGCCTAACCGCGACTGTCTGCAAAGTTTCGTTGCACAATTCGAATAAATGTGGAAGTTATAAACAAAAGCGATATCAACTTTAAAACGCGCTAAATTTTGTTGATGTTTTGCGTATTCAGTTTGTATCGACATATCTCCGGCAGTACAAGAGCTGCACTTCTAAAACTTGGTACTTCAGTAGAACATGTGTCTCCGCGACTGTCTGCAAAGTTTCGTTGCACAATTCGACTAAATGTGGAAGTTATAAACAAAAGCGATATCAACTTTAAAACGCGCTAAATTTTGTTGATGTTTTGCGTATTCAGTTTGTATCAACATATCTCCGGCAGTACAAGAGCTGCACTTCTGAAACTTGGTACCTCCGCAGAAAAGGCCTCTTCGAGACGCTCTGCAAAGTTTCGTTGCACAATTCGTATCAATGTGGAAGTTATAAACAAAAGCGATATCAACTTTAAAACGCGCTAAATTTTGTTGATGTTTTGCGTATTCAGTTTGTATCGACATATCTCCGAGAGTACAAGAGCTGCACTTCTGAAACTTGGTACTAAAGTAGAACATGTGTTTCCGCGACTGTCTGCAAAGTTTCGTTGCACAATTCGAATGAATGTGGAAGTTATAAACAAAAGCGATATCAACTTTAAAACGCGCTAAATTTTGTTGATGTTTTGCGTATTAAGTTTGTATCGACATATCTCCGGCAGTACAAGAGCTGCACTTCTGAAACTTGGTACTTAAGTAGAACATGTGTCTCCGCGGTTGTCTGCAAAGTTTCGTTGCACAATTCGAATAAATGTGGAAGTTATAATCAAAAGCGATATCAACTTTAAAACGCGCTAAATTTTGTTGATGTTTTGCGTATTCAGTTTGTATCAGAATATCTCCAGCAGTACAAGAGCTGCACTTCTGAAACTTGGTACGTCCGCAGTAAAGGCCTAGTCGAGACGGTCTGCAAAGTTTCGTTGCACAATTCGTATGAATGTGGAAGTTATAAACAAAAGCGATATCAACTTTAAAACGCGCTAAATTTTGTTGATGTTTTGCGTATTCAGTTTGTATCGACATATCTCCGGCAGTACAAGAGCTGCACTTCTAAAACTTGGTACTGCAGTAGAACATGTGTCTCCGCGACTGTCTGCAAAGTTTCGTTGCACAATTCGACTAAATATGGAAGTTATAAACAAAAGCGATATCAACTTTAAAACGCGCTAAATTTTGTTGATGTGTTGCGTATTCAGTTTGTATCGACATATCTCCGGCAGTACAAGAGCTGCACTTCTGGAACTTGGTACTTCAGTAGAAAAGATCTATTTTCGACTGTCTGCAAAGTTTCGTTGCACAATTCGAATAAATGTGGAAGTTATAAACAAAAGCGATATCAACTTTTAAACGCGCTAAATTTTGTTGATGTTTTGCGTATTCAGTTTGTATCGACATATCTCCGGCAGTACCAGAGCTGCACTTCTGACACTTGGTACTTCAGTAGAAAAGGCCTATCTGCGACTGTCTGCAACGTTTCGTTGCACAATTCGAATAAATGTGGAAGTTATAAACAAAAGCGATATCAACTTTAAAAGTCGCTAAATTTTGTTGATGTTTTGCGTATTCAGTTTGTATCGACATATCTCCGGCAGTACAAAAGCTGCACTTCTGACACTTGGTACTTCAGTAGAAAAGGCCTATCCGCGACTGTCTGCAAAGTTTCGTTGCACAATTCGAATAAATGTGGAAGTTATAAACAAAAGCGATATCAACTTTAAAACGCACTAAATTTTGTTGAGGTTTTGCGTATTCAGTTTGTATCGACATATCTCCGGCAGTACAAGAGCTGCACTTCTGAAACTTGGTACTTCAGTAGAAAATGTGTCTCCGCGGTTGTCTGCAAAGTTTCGTTGCACAATTCGAATAAATGTGGAAGTTATAAACAAAAGCGATATCAACTTTAAAACGCGCTAAATTTTGTTGATGTTTTGCGTATTCAGTTTGTATCAGAATATCTCCGGCAGTACAAGAGCTGCACTTCTGAAACTTGGTACTTCCGCAGTAAAGGCCTATTCGAGACGGTCTGCAAAGTTTCGTCGCACAATTCGAATAAATGTGGAAGTTATAAACAAAAGCGATATCAACTTTAAAACGCGCTAAATTTTGTTGATGTTTTGCGTATTCAGTTTGTATCGACATATCTCTGGCAGTACAAAAGCTGCACTTCTGAAACCTGGTACTTCAGTAGAAAATGTGTCTCTGCGACTGTCTGCAAAGTTTCGTTGCACAATTCGAATAAATGTGGAAGTTATAAACAAAAGCGATATCAACTTTAAAACGCGCTAAATTTTGTTGATGTTTTGCGTATTCAGTTTGTATCGACATATCTCCGGCAGTACAAGAGCTGCACTTCTGAAACTTAGAACCTCCGCAGAAAAGGCCTCTTCGAGACGCTCTGCAAAGTTTCGTTGCACAATTCGTATGAATGTGGAAGTTATAAACAAAAGCGATATCAACTTTAAAACGCGCTAAATTTTGTTGATGTTTTGCGTATTCAGTTTGTATCGACATATCTCCGAGAGTACAAGAGCTGCACTTCTGAAACTTGGTACTTAAGTAGAACATGTGTTTCCGCGACTGTCTGCAAAGTTTCGTTGCACAATTCGAATGAATGTGGAAGTTATAAACAAAAGCGATATCAACTTTAAAACGCGCTAAATTTTGTTGATGTTTTGCGTATTAAGTTTGTATCGACATATCTCCGGCAGTACAAGAGCTGCACTTCTGAAACTTGGTACTTAAGTAGAACATGTGTCTCCGCGACTGTCTGCAAAGTTTCGTTGCCCAATTCGAATAAATGTGGAAGTTATAAGCAAAAGCGGTATCAACTTTAAAACGCGCTAAATTTTGTTGATGTTTTGCGTATTCAGTTTGTATCGACATATCTCCGGCAGTACAAGAGCTGCACTTCTAAAACTTGGTACTGCAGTAGTACATATGTCTCTGCGACTGTCTGCAAAGTTTCGTTGCACAATTCGACTAAATGTGGAAGTTATAAACAAAAGCGATATCAACTTTAAAACGCGCTAAATTTTGTTGATGTTTTGCGTATTAAGTTTGTATCGACATATCTCCGACAGTACAAGAGCTGCACTTCTGACACTTGGTACTTCAGTAGAAAAGGCCTAACCGCGACTGTCTGCAAAGTTTCGTTGCACAATTCGAATAAATGTGGAAGTTATAAACAAAAGCGATATCAACTTTAAAACGCGCTAAATTTTGTTGATGTTTTGCGTATTCAGTTTGTATCGACATATCTCCGGCAGTACAAGAGCTGCACTTCTAAAACTTGGTACTTCAGTAGAACATGTGTCTCCGCGACTGTCTGCAAAGTTTCGTTGCACAATTCGACTAAATGTGGAAGTTATAAACAAAAGCGATATCAACTTTAAAACGCGCTAAATTTTGTTGATGTTTTGCGTATTAAGTTTGTATCGACATATCTCCGGCAGTACAAGAGCTGCACTTCTGAAACTTGGTACTACAGTAGAAAACGCCTATTTTCGACTGTCTGCAAAGTTTCGTTGCACAATTCGAATAAATGTGGAAGTTATAAACAAAAGCGATATCAACTTTAAAACGCGCTAAATTTTGTTGATGTTTTGCGTATTCAGTTTGTATCGACATATCTCCGACAGTACAAGAGCTGCACTTCTGACACTTAGTACTTCAGTAGAAAACGCCTATCCCACACTGTCTGCAAAGTTTCGTTGCACAATTCGAATAAATGTGGAAGTTATAAACAAAAGCGATATCAACTTTAAAACGCACTAAATTTTGTTGATGTTTTGCGTATTCAGTTTGTATCGACATATCTCCGGCAGTACAAGAGCTTCACTTCTGAAACTTGGTACTTCAGTAGAAAATGTTTCTCCACGGTTGTCTGCAAAGTTTCGTTGCACAAGTCGAATAAATGTATAAGTTATAAACAAAAGCGATATCAACTTTAAAACGCGCTAAATTTTGTTGATGTTTTGCGTATTCAGTTTGTATCAGAATATCTCCAGCAGTACAAGAGCTGCACTTCTTAAACTTGGTACGTCCGCAGTAAAGGCCTAGTCGAGACGGTCTGCAAAGTTACGTTGCACAATTCGTATGAATGTGGAAGTTATAAACAAAAGCGATATCAACTTTAAAACGCGCTAAATTTTGTTGATGTTTTGCGTATTCAGTTTGTATCGACATATCTCCGACAGTACAAGAGCTGCACTTCTGAAACTTGGTACTTCAGTAGAAAAGGCCTATTCGAGACTGTCTGCAAAGTTTCGTTGCACAATTCGAATAAATGTGGAAGTTATAAACAAAAGCGATATCAACTTTAAAACGCGCTAAATTTTGTTGATGTTTTGCGTATTCAGTTTGTATCGACATATCTCCGGCAGTACAAAAGCTGCACTTCTGAAACTTGGTACTTCAGTAGAACATGTGTCTTCGCGACTGTCTGCAAAGTTTTGTTGCCCAATTCGTATGAATGTGGAAGTTATAAACAAAAGCGATATCAACTTTAAAACGCGCTAAATTTTGTTGATGTTTTGCGTATTCTGTTTGTATCGACATATCTCCGGCAGTACAAGAGCTGCACTGTTGAAACTTGGTACTTCAGTAGAAACTGTGTCTCCGCGACTGTCTGCAAAGTTTCGTTGCACAATTCGACTAAATGTGGAAGTTATAAACAAAAGCCCTATCAACTTTAAAACGCGCTAAATTTTGTTGATGTTTTGCGTATTCAGTTTGTATCGACATATCTCCAGCAGTACAAGAGCTGCACTTCTGACACTTGGTACTTCAGTAGAAAAGGCCTATCCGCGACTGTCTGCAAAGTTTCGTTGCACAATTCGAATAAATGTGGAAGTTATAAACAAAAGCGATATTAACTTTAAAACGCACTAAATTTTGTTGAGGTTTTGCGTATTCAGTTTGTATCGACATATCTCCGGCAGTACAAGAGCTGCACTTCTGAAACTTGGTACTTCAGTAGAAAATGTGTCTCCGCGGTTGTCTGCAAAGTTTCGTTGCACAATTCGAATAAATGTGGAAGTTATAAACAAAAGCGATATCAACTTTAAAACGCGCTAAATTTTGTTGATGTTTTGCGTATTCAGTTTGTATCAGAATATCTCCGGCAGTACAAGAGCTGCACTTCTGAAACTTGGCACTTCCGCAGTAAAGGCCTATTCGAGACGGTCTGCAAAGTTTCGTCGCACAATTCGAATAAATGTGGAAGTTATAAACAAAAGCGATATCAACTTTAAAACGCGCTAAATTTTGTTGATGTTTTGCGTATTCAGTTTGTATCGACATATCTCTGGCAGTACAAAAGCTGCACTTCTGAAACTTGGTACTTCAGAAGAAAATGTGTCTCTGCGACTGTCTGCAAAGTTTCGTTGCACAATTCGACTAAATGTGGAAGTTATAAACAAAAGCGATATCAACTTTAAAACGCGCTAAATTTTGTTGATGTTTTGCGTATTCAGTTTGTATCGACATATCTCCGGCAGTAACAGAACTGCACTTCTGAAACTTGGTACCTCCGCAGAAAAGGCCTCTTCGAGACGCTCTGCAAAGTTTCGTTGCACAATTCGTATGAATGTGGAAGTTATAAACAAAAGCGATATCAACTTTAAAACGCGCTAAATTTTGTTGATGTTTTGCGTATTCAGTTTGTATCGACATATCTCCGAGAGTACAAGAGCTGCACTTCTGAAACTTGGTACTTAAGTAGAACATGTGTTTCACCGACTGTCTGCAAAGTTTCGTTGCACAATTCGAATGAATGTGGAAGTTATAAACAAAAGCGATATCAACTTTAAAACGCGCTAAATTTTGTTGATGTTTTGCGTATTAAGTTTGTATCGACATATCTCCGGCAGTACAAGAGCTGCACTTCTGAAACTTCCCCTACTTAAGTAGAACATGTGTCTCCGCGACTGTCTGCAAAGTTTCGTTGCCCAATTCGAATAAATGTGGAAGATATAAGCAAAAGCGATATCAACTTTAAAACGCGCTAAATTTTGTTGATGTTTTGCGTATTCAGTTTGTATCGACATATCTCCGGCAGTACAAGAGCTGCACTTCTAAAACTTGGTACTGCAGTAGTACATGTGTCTCCGCGACTGTCTGCAAAGTTTCGTTGCACAATTCGACTAAATGTGGAAGTTATAAACAAAAGCGATATCAACTTTAAAACGCGCTAAATTTTGTTGATGTTTTGCGTATTCAGTTTGTATCGACATATCTCCGGCAGTACAAGAGCTGCACTTCGGAAACTTGGTACTTCAGTAGAAAAGGCCTATTTTCGACTGTCTGCAAAGTTTCGTTGCACAATTCGAATAACTGTGGAAGTTATAAACAAAAGCGATATCAACTTTCAAACGCGCTAAATTTTGTTGATGTTTTGCGTATTCAGTTTGTATCGACATATCTGCGAGAGTACAAAGGCTGCACTTCTGAAACTTGGTACTTAAGTAGAACATGTGTTTCCGCGACTGTCTGCAAAGTTTCGTTGCACAATTCGAATGAATGTGGAAGTTATAAACAAAAGCGATATCAACTTTAAAACGCGCTAAATTTTGTTGATGTTTTGCGTATTAAGTTTGTATCGACATATCTCCAGCAGTACAAGAGCTGCACTTCTGAAACTTGGTACTTAAGTAGAACATGTGTCTCCGCGACTGTCTGCAAAGTTTCGTTGCACAATTCGACTAAATGTGGAAGTTATAAACAAAAGCGATATCAACTTTAAAACGCGCTAAATTTTGTTGATGTTTTGCGTATTAAGTTTGTATCGACATATCTCCGGCAGTACAAGAGCTGCACTTCTGAAACTTGGTATCTAAGTAGAACATGTGTCTCCGTTACTGTCTGCAAAGTTTCGTTGCCCAATTCGAATAAATGTGGAAGTTATAAGCAAAAGCGATATCAACTTTAAAACGCGCTAAATTTTGTTGATGTTTTGCGTATTCAGTTTGTATTTACATATCTCTGGCAGTACAAGAGCTGCAATTCTAAAACTTGGTACTGCAGTAGTACATGTGTCTCCGCGACTGTCTGCAAAGTTTCGTTGCACAATTCGACTAAATGTGGAAGTTATAAACAAAAGCGATATCAACTTTAAAACGCGCTAAATTTTGTTGATGTTTTGCGTATTCAGTTTGTATCGACATATCTCCGGCAGTACAAGAGCTGCACTTCTGAAACTTTGTACTTCAGTAGAAAATGTGTCTGCGCGACTGTCTGCAAAGTTTCGTTGCACAATTCTAATAAATGTGGAAGTTATAAACAAAAGCGATATCAACTTTAAAACGCGCTAAATTTTGTTGATGTTTTGCGTATTAAGTTTGTATCGACATATCTCCGACAGTACAAGAGCTTCACTTCTGAAACTTGGTACTTAAGTAGAACATGTGTTTCCGCGACTGTCTGCAAAGTTTCGTTGCACAATTCGAATGAATGTGGAAGTTATAAACAAAAGCGATATCAACTTTAAAACGCGCTAAATTTTGTTGATGTTTTGCGTATTCAGTTTGTATCGACATATCTCCGGCAGTACAAGAGCTGCACTTCTAAAACTTGGTACTTCAGTAGAACATGTGTCTCCGCGACTGTCTGCAAAGTTTCGTTGCACAATTCGAATAAATGTGGAAGTTATAAACAAAAGCGATATCAACTTTAAAACGCGCTAAATTTTGTTGATGTTTTGCGTATTCAGTTTGTATCGACATATCTCCGACAGTACAAGAGCTGCACTTCTGACACTTAGTACTTCAGTAGAAAAGGCCTATCCGCGACTGTCTGCAAAGTTTCGTTGCACAATTCGAATAAATGTGGAAGTTATAAACAAAAGCGATATCAACTTTAAAACGCACTAAATTTTGTTGATGTTTTGCGTATTCAGTTTGTATCGACATATCTCCGGCAGTACAAGAGCTTCACTTCTGAAACTTGGTACTTCAGTAGAAAATGTTTCTCCACGGTTGTCTGCAAAGTTTCGTTGCACAAGTCGAATAAATGTATAAGTTATAAACAAAAGCGATATTAACTTTAAAACGCGCTAAATTTTGTTGATGTTTTGCGTATTCAGTTTGTATCAGAATATCTCCAGCAGTACAAGAGCTGCACTTCTGAAACTTGGTACGTCCGCAGTAAAGGCCTAGTCGAGACGGTCTGCAAAGTTTCGTTGCACAATTTGTATGAATGTGGAAGTTATAAACAAAAGCGATATCAACTTTAAAACGCGCTAAATTTTGTTGATGTTTTGCGTATTCAGTTTGTATCGACATATCTCCGACAGTACAAGAGCTGCACTTCTGAAACTTGGTACTTCAGTAGAAAAGGCCTATTCGAGACTGTCTGCAAAGTTTCGTTGCACAATTCGAATAAATGTGGAAGTTATAAACAAAAGCGATATCAACTTTAAAACGCGCTAAATTTTGTTGATGTTTTGCGTATTCAGTTTGTATCGACATATCTCCGGCAGTACAAAAGCTGCACTTCTGAAACTTGGTACTTCAGTAGAACATGTGTCTTCGCGACTGTCTGCAAAGTTTTGTTGCCCAATTCGTATGAATGTGGAAGTTATAAACAAAAGCGATATCAACTTTAAAACGCGCTAAATTTTGTTGATGTTTTGCGTATTCTGTTTGTATCGACATATCTCCGGCAGTACAAGAGCTGCACTGTTGAAACTTGGTACTTCAGTAGCAACTGTGTCTCCGCGACTGTCTGCAAAGTTTCGTTGCACAATTCGACTAAATGTGGAAGTTATAAACAAAAGCGATATCAACTTTAAAACGCGCTAAATTGTGTTGATGTTTTGCGTATTCAGTTTGTATCGACATATCTCCGGCAGTACAAGAGCTGCACTTCTAAAACTTGGTACTACATTAGAAAAGGCCTATTTTCGACTGTCTGCAAAGTTTCGTTGCACAATTCGAATAAATGTGGAAGTTATAAATAAAAGCGATATCAACTTTAAAACGCGCGAAATTTTGTTGATGTTTTGCGTATTCAGTTTGTATTGACATATCTCCGACAGTACAAGAGCTGCACTTCTGACACTTGGTACTTCAGTAGAAAAGGCCTATCCGCGACTGTCTGCAAAGTTTCGTTGCACAATTCGAATAAATGTGGAAGTTATAAACAAAAGCGATATCAACTTTAAAACGCGCTAAATTTTGTTGATGTTTTGCGTATTCAGTTTGTATCGACATATCTCCGACAGTACAAGTCCTGCATTTCTGACACTTGGTACTTCAGTAGAAAAGGCCTATCCGCGACTGTCTGCAAAGTTTCGTTGCACAATTCGAATAAATGTGGAAGTTATAAACAAAAGCGATATCAACTTTAAAACGCGCTAAATTTTGTTGATGTTTTGCGTATTCAGTTTGTATCAGAATATCTCCGGCAGTACAAGAGCTGCACTTCTGAAACTTGGTACTTCCGCAGTAAAGGCCTATTCGAGACGGTCTGCAAAGTTTCGTCGCACAATTCGAATAAATGTGGAAGTTATAAACAAAAGCGATATCAACTTTAAAACGCGCTAAATTTTGTTGAGGTTTTGCGTATTCAGTTTGTATCGACATATCTCTGGCAGTACAAAAGCTGCACTTCTGAAACTTGGTACTTCAGAAGAGAATGTGTTTCTGCGACTGTCTGCAAAGTTTCGTTGCACAATTCGAATAAATGTGGAAGTTATAAACAAAAGCGATATCAATCTTAAAACGCGCTAAATTTTGTTGATGTTTTGCGTATTCAGTTTGTATCGACATATCTCCGGCAGTACAAGAGCTGCACTTCTGAAACTTGGTACCTCCGCAGAAAAGGCCTCTTCGAGACGCTCTGCAAAGTTTCGTTGCACAATTCCTATGAATGTGGAAGTTATAAACAAAAGCGATATCAACTTTAAAACGCGCTAAATTTGGTTTATGTTTTGCGCATCCAGTTTGTATCGACATATCTCCGGCAGTACAAGAGCTGCACTTCGGAAACTTGGTACTTCAGTAGAAAAGGCCTATTTTCGACTGTCTGCAAAGTTTCGTTGCACAATTCGAATAACTGTGGAAGTTATAAACAAAAGCGATATCAACTTTAAAACGCGCTAAATTTTGTTGATGTTTTGCGTATTCAGTTTGTATCGACATATCTCCGAGAGTACAAGAGCTGCACTTCTGAAACTTGGTACTTAAGTAGAACATGTGTTTCCGCGACTGTCTGCAAAGTTTCGTTGCACAATTCGAATGAATGTGGAAGTTATAAGCAAAAGCGATATCAACTTTAAAACGCGCTAAATTTTGTTGATGTTTTGCGTATTCAGTTTGTATCGACATATCTCCGGCAGTACAAGAGCTGCACTTCTAAAACTTGGTACTGCAGTAGTACATGTGTCTCCGCGACTGTCTGCAAAGTTTCGTTGCACAATTCGACTAAATGTGGAAGTTATAAACAAAAGCGATATCAACTTTAAAACGCGCTAAATTTTGTTGATGTTTTGCGTATTCAGTTTGTATCGACATATCTCCGGCAGTACAAGAGCTGCACTTCGGAAACTTGGTACTTCAGTAGAAAAGGCCTATTTTCGACTGTCTGCAAAGTTTCGTTGCACAATTCGAATAACTGTGGAAGTTATAAACAAAAGCGATATCAACTTTAAAACGCGCTAAATTTTGTTGATGTTTTGCGTATTCAGTTTGTATCGACATATCTCCGGCAGTACAAAAGCTGCACTTCTGAAACTTGGTACTTCAGTAGAAAATGTGTCTGCGCGACTGTCTGCAAAGTTTCGTTGCACAATTCTAATAAATGTGGAAGTTATAAACAAAAGCGATATCAACTTTAAAACGCGCTAAATTTTGTTGATGTTTTGCGTATTCAGTTTGTATCGACATATCTCCGACAGTACAAGAGCTGCACTTCTGAAACTTGGTACTTCAGTAGAAAAGGCCTATTCGAGACTGTTTGCAAAGTTTCGTTGCACAATTCGAATAAATGTGGAAGTTATAAACAAAAGCGATATCAACTTTAAAACGCGCTAAATTTTGTTGATGTTTTGCGTATTCAGTTTGTATCGACATATCTCCGGCAGTACAAAAGCTGCACTTCTGAAACTTGGTACTTCAGTAGAACATGTGTCTTCTGCGACTGTCTGCAAAGTTTTGTTGCCCAATTCGAATAAATGTGGAAGTTATAAACAAAAGCGATATCAACTTTAAAACGCGCTAAATTTTGTTGATGTTTTGCGTATTCTGTTTGTATCTACATATCTCCGGCAGTACAAGAGCTGCACTGTTGAAACTTGTTACTTCAGTAGAAACTGTGTCTCCGCGACTGTCTGCAAAGTTTCGTTGCACAATTCGACTAAATGTGGAAGTTATAAACAAAAGCGATATCAACTTTAAAACGCGCTAAATTTTGTTGATGTTTTGCGTATTCAGTTTGTATCGACATATCTCCGGCAGTACAAGAGCTGCACTTCTGAAACTTGGTACTACATCAGAAAAGGCCTATTTTCGACTGTCTGCAAAGTTTCGTTGCACAATTCGAATAAATGTGGAAGTTATAAATAAAAGCGATATCAACTTTAAAACGCGCTAAATTTTGTTGATGTTTTGCGTATTCAGTTTGTATCGACATATCTCCGAGAGTACAAGAGCTGCACTTCTGACACTTGGTACTTCAGTAGAAAAAGCCCATCCGCGACTGTCTGCAAAGTTTCGTTGCACAATTCGAATAAATGTGGAAGTTATAAACAAAAGCGATATCAACTTTAAAACGCGCTAAATTTTGTTGATGTTTTGCGTATTCAGTGTGTATCGACATATCTCCGACAGTACAAGAGCTGCACTTCTGACACTTAGTACTTCAGTAGAAAAGGCCTATCCGCGACTGTCTGCAAAGTTTCGTTGCACAATTCGAATAAATGTGGAAGTTATAAACAAAAGCGATATCAACTTTAAAACGCACTAAATTTTGTTGATGTTTTGCGTATTCAGTTTGTATCGACATATCTCCGAGAGTACAAGAGCTGCACTTCTGACACTTGGTACTTCAGTAGAAAAGGCCTATCCGCGACTGTCTGCAAAGTTTCGTTGCACAATTCGAATAAATGTGGAAGTTATAAACAAAAGCGATATCAACTTTAAAACGCGCTAAATTTTGTTGATGTTTTGCGTATTCAGTGTGTATCGACATATCTCCGACAGTACAAGAGCTTCACTTCTGACACTTGGTACTTCAGTAGAAAAGGCCTATCCGCGACTGTCTGCAAAGTTTCGTTGCACAATTCGAATAAATGTGGAAGTTATAAACAAAAGCGATATCAACTTTAAAACGCACTAAATTTTGTTGATGTTTTGCGTATTCAGTTTGTATCGACATATCTCCGGCAGTACAAGAGCTGCACTTCTAAAACTTGGTACTTCAGTAGAACATGTCTCTCCGCGACTGTCTGCAAAGTTTCGTTGCACAATTCGACTAAATGTGGAAGTTATAAACAAAAGCGATATCAACTTTAAAACGCGCTAAATTTTGTTGATGTTTTGCGTATTCAGTTTGTATCGACATATCTCCGGCAGTACAAGAGCTGCACTTCTGAAACTTGGTACTACAGTAGAAAACGCCTATTTTCGACTGTCTGCAAAGTTTCGTTGCACAATTCGAATAAATGTGGAAGTTATAAACAAAAGCGATATCAACTTTAAAACGCGCTAAATTTTGTTGATGTTTTGCGTATTCAGTGTGTATCGACATATCTCCGACAGTACCAGAGCTGCACTTCTGACACTTAGTACTTCAGTAGAAAATGCCTATCCGCGACTGTCTGCAAAGTTTCGTTGCACAATTCGAATAAATGTGGAAGTTATAAACAAAAGCGATATCAACTTTAAAACGCACTAAATTTTGTTGATGTTTTGCGTATTCAGTTTGTATCGACATATCTCCGGCAGTACAAGAGCTTCACTTCTGAAACTTGGTACTTCAGTAGAAAATTTTTCTCCACGGTTGTCTGCAATGTTTCGTTGCACAAGTCGAATAAATGTATAAGTTATAAACAAAAGCGATATCAACTTTAAAACGCGCTAAATTTTGTTGATGTTTTGCGTATTCAGTTTGTATCAGAATATCTCCAGCAGTACAAGAGCTGCACTTCTGAAACTTGGTACGTCCGCAGTAAAGGCCTAATCGAGACGGTCTGCAAAGTTT
Source organism: Sepiola atlantica (assembly GCA_963556195.1). NCBI lineage: Eukaryota > Metazoa > Mollusca > Cephalopoda > Sepiida > Sepiolidae > Sepiola > Sepiola atlantica. The sequence goes on from CAUVYP010001303.1 coordinate 752,118, forward strand.
CGTTGCACAATTCGTATGAATGTGGAAGTTATAAACAAAAGCGATATCAACTTTAAAACGCGCTAAATTTTGTTGATGTTTTGCGTATTCAGTTTGTATCGACATATCTCCGACAGTACAAGAGCTGCACTTCTGAAACTTGGTACTTCAGTAGAAAAGGCCTATTCGAGACTGTTTGCAAAGTTTCGTTGCACAATTCGAATAAATGTGGAAGTTATAAACAAAAGCGATATCAACTTTAAAACGCGCTAAATTTTGTTGATGTTTTGCGTATTCAGTTTGTATCGACATATCTCCGGCAGTACAAAAGCTGCACTTCTGAAACTTGGTACTTCAGTAGAACATGTGTCTTCTGCGACTGTCTGCAAAGTTTCGTTGCACAATTCGAATAAATGTGGAAGTTATAAACAAAAGCGATATCAACTTTAAAACGCGCTAAATTTTGTTGATGTTTTGCGTATTCAGTTTGTATCGACATATCTCCGGCAGTACAAGAGCTGCACTTCTGAAACTTGGTACTACATTAGAAAAGGCCTATTTTCGACTGTCTGCAAAGTTTCGTTGCACAATTCGAATAAATGTGGAAGTTATAAATAAAAGCGATATCAACTTTAAAACGCGCTAAATTTTGTTGATGTTTTGCGTATTCAGTTTGTATCGACATATCTCCGAGAGTACAAGAGCTGCACTTCTGACACTTGGTACTTCAGTAGAAAAGGCCTATCCGCGACTGTCTGCAAAGTTTCGTTGCACAATTCGAATAAATGTGGAAGTTATAAACAAAAGCGATATCAACTTTAAAACGCGCTAAATTTTGTTGATGTTTTGCGTATTCAGTGTGTATCGACATATCTCCGACAGTACAAGAGCTGCACTTCTGACACTTAGTACTTCAGTAGAAAAGGCCTATCCGCGACTGTCTGCAAAGTGTCGTTGCACAATTCGAATAAATGTGGAAGTTATAAACAAAAGCGATATCAACTTTAAAACGCACTAAATTTTGTTGATGTTTTGCGTATTCAGTTTGTATCGACATATCTCCGGCAGTACAAGAGCTTCACTTCTGAAACTTGGTACTTCAGTAGAAAATGTTTCTCCACTGTTGTCTGCAAAGTTTCGTTGCACAAGTCGAATAAATGTATAAGTTATAAACAAAAGCGATATCAACTTTAAAACGCGCTAAATTTTGTTGATGTTTTGCGTATTCAGTTTGTATCAGAATATCTCCAGCAGTACAAGAGCTGCACTTCTGAAACTTGGTACGTCCGCAGTAAAGGCCTAGTCGAGACGGTCTGCAAAGTTTCGTTGCACAATTCGAATAAATGTGGAAGTTATAAACAAAAGCGATATCAACTTTAAAACGCGCTAAATTTTGTTGATGTTTTGCGTATTCAGTTTGTATCGACATATCTCCGACAGTACAAGAGCTGCACTTCTGAAACTTTGTACTTCAGTAGAAAAGGCCTATTCGAGACTGTCTGCAAAGTTTCGTTGCACAATTAGAATAAATGTGGAAGTTATAAACAAAAGCGATATCAACTTTAAAACGCGCTAAATTTTGTTGATGTTTTGCGTATTCAGTTTGTATCGACATATCTCCGGCAGTACAAAAGCTGCACTTCTGAAACTTGGTACTTCAGTAGAACATGTGTCTTCGCGACTGTCTGCAAAGTTTTGTTGCCCAATTCGTATAAATGTGGAAGTTATAAACAAAAGCGATATCAACTTTAAAACGCGCTAAATTTTGTTGATGTTTTGCGTATTCTGTTTGTATCGACATATCTCCGACAGTACAAGAGCTGCACTTCTGACACTTGGTACTTCAGTAGAAAAGGCCTATCCGCGACTGTCTGCAAAGTTTCGTTGCACAATTCGAATAAATGTGGAAGTTATAAACAAAAGCGATATCAACTTTAAAACGCACTAAATTTTGTTGAGGTTTTGCGTATTCAGTTTGTATCGACATATCTCCGGCAGTACAAGAGCTGCACTTCTGAAACTTGGTACTTCAGTAGAAAATGTGTCTCCGCGGTTGTCTGCAAAGTTTCGTTGCACAATTCGAATAAATGTGAAAGTTATAAACAAAAGCGATATCAACTTTAAAACGCGCTAAATTTTGTTGATGTTTTGCGTATTCAGTTTGTATCAGAATATCTCCGGCAGTACAAAAGCTGCACTTCTGAAACTTGGTACTTCCGCAGTAAAGGCCTATACGAGACGGTCTGCAAATTTTCGTTGCACAATTCGTATGAATGTGGAAGTTATAAACAAAAGCGATATCAACTTTAAAACGCGCTCAATTGCGTTGATGTTTTGCGTATTCAGTTTGTATCGACATATCTCCGGCAGTACAAGAGCTGCACTTCTGAAACTTGGTACTTCAGTAAAAAAGGCCTATTCGAGACTGTCTTCAAAGTTTCGTTGCACAATTCGAATAAATGTGGAAGTTATAAACAAAAGCGATATCAACTTTGAAACGCGCTAAATTTGGTTGATGTTTTGCGTATTAAGTTTGTATCGACATATCTCCGACAGTACAAGAGCTTCACTTCTGACACTTGGTACTTCAGTAGAAAAGGCCTATCCGCGACTGTCTGCAAAGTTTCGTTGCACAATTCGAATAAATGTCGAAGTTATAAACAAAAGCGATATCAACTTTAAAACGCACTAAATTTTGTTGATGTTTTGCGTATTCAGTTTGTATCGACATATCTCCGGCAGTACAAGAGCTGCACTTCTGAAACTTGGTACTTCAGTAGAAAATGTGTCTCCGCGGTTGTCTGCAAAGTTTCGTTGCACAAGTCGAATAAATGTGGAAGTTATAAACAAAAGCGATATCAACTTTAAAACGCGCTAAATTTTGTTGATGTTTTGCGTATTCAGTTTGTATCAGAATATCTCCGGCAGTACAAGAGCTGCACTTCTAAAACTTGGTACTGCAGTAGTACATGTGTCTCCGCGACTGTCTGCAAAGTTTCGTTGCACAATTCGACTAAATGTGGAAGTTATAAACAAAAGCGATATCAACTTTAAAACGCGCTAAATTTTGTTGATGTTTTGCGTATTCAGTTTGTATCGACATATCTCTGGCAGTACAAGAGCTGCACTTCGGAAACTTGGTACTTCAGTAGAAAAGGCCTATTTTCGACTGTCTGCAAAGTTTCGTTGCACAATTCGAATAAATGTGGAAGTTATAAACAAAAGCGATATCAACTTTAAAACGCACTAAATTTTGTTGAGGTTTTGCGTATTCAGTTTGTATCGACATATCTCCGGCAGTACAAGAGCTGCACTTCTGAAACTTGGTACTTCAGTAGAAAATGTGTCTCCGCGGTTGTCTGCAAAGTTTCGTTGCACAATTCGAATAAATGTGAAAGTTATAAACAAAAGCGATATCAACTTTAAAACGCGCTAAATTTTGTTGATGTTTTGCGTATTCAGTTTGTATCAGAATATCTCCGGCAGTACAAAAGCTGCACTTCTGAAACTTGGTACTTCCGCAGTAAAGGCCTATTCGAGACGGTCTGCAAATTTTCGTTGCACAATTCGTATGAATGTGGAAGTTATAAACAAAAGCGATATCAACTTTAAAACGCGCTCAATTTCGTTGATGTTTTGCGTATTCAGTTTGTATCGACATATCTCCGGCAGTACAAGAGCTGCACTTCTGAAACTCGGTACTTCAGTAAAAAAGGCCTATTCGAGACTGTCTTCAAAGTTTCGTTGCACAATTCGAATAAATGTGGAAGTTATAAACAAAAGCGATATCAACTTTGAAACGCGCTAAATTTGGTTGATGTTTTGCGTATTCAGTTTGTATCGACATATCTCCGACAGTACAAGAGCTGCACTTCTGACACTTGGTACTTCAGTAGAAAAGGCCTATCCGCGACTGTCTGCAAAGTTTCGTTGCACAATTCGAATAAATGTCGAAGTTATAAACAAAAGCGATATCAACTTTAAAACGCACTAAATTTTGTTGATGTTTTGCGTATTCAGTTTGTATCGACATATCTCCGGCAGTACAAGAGCTGCACTTCTGAAACTTGGTACTTCAGTAGAAAATGTGTCTCCGCGGTTGTCTGCAAAGTTTCGTTGCACAAGTCGAATAAATGTGGAAGTTATAAACAAAAGCGATATCAACTTTAAAACGCGCTAAATTTTGTTGATGTTTTGCGTATTCAGTTTGTATCAGAATATCTCCGGCAGTACAAGAGCTGCACTTCTAAAACTTGGTACTGCAGTAGTACATGTGTCTCCGCGACTGTCTGCAAAGTTTCGTTGCACAATTCGACTAAATGTGGAAGTTATAAACAAAAGCGATATCAACTTTAAAACGCGCTAAATTTTGTTGATGTTTTGCGTATTCAGTTTGTATCGACATATCTCCGGCAGTACAAGAGCTGCACTTCGGAAACTTGGTACTTCAGTAGAAAAGGCCTATTTTCGACTGTCTGCAAAGTTTCGTTGCACAATTCGAATAACTGTGGAAGTTATAAACAAAAGCGATATCAACTTTAAAACGCGCTAAATTTTGTTGATGTTTTGCGTATTCAGTTTGTATCGACATATCTCCGGCAGTACAAAAGCTGCACTTCTGAAACTTGGTACTTCAGTAGAAAATGTGTCTGCGCGACTGTCTGCAAAGTTTCGTTGCACAATTCTAATAAATGTGGAAGTTATAAACAAAAGCGATATCAACTTTAAAACGCGCTAAATTTTGTTGATGTTTTGCGTATTAAGTTTGTATCGACATATCTCCGACAGTACAAGAGCTTCACTTCTGACACTTGGTACTTCAGTAGAAAAGGCCTAACCGCGACTGTCTGCAAAGTTTCGTTGCACAATTCGAATAAATGTGGAAGTTATAAACAAAAGCGATATCAACTTTAAAACGCGCTAAATTTTGTTGATGTTTTGCGTATTCAGTTTGTATCGACATATCTCCGGCAGTACAAGAGCTGCACTTCTAAAACTTGGTACTTCAGTAGCACATGTGTCTCCGCGACTGTCTGCAAAGTTTCGTTGCACAATTCGACTAAATGTGGAAGTTATAAACAAAAGCGATATCAACTTTAAAACGCGCTAAATTTTGTTGATGTTTTGCGTATTAAGTTTGTATCGACATATCTCCGGCAGTACAAGAGCTGCACTTCTGAAACTTGGTACTACAGTAGAAAACGCCTATTTCCGACTGTCTGCAAAGTTTCGTTGCACAATTCGAATAAATGTGGAAGTTATAAACAAAAGCGATATCAACTTTAAAACGCGCTAAATTTTGTTGATGTTTTGCGTATTCAGTGTGTATCGACATATCTCCGACAGTACAAGAGCTGCACTTCTGACACTTAGTACTTCAGTAGAAAAGGCCTATCCGCGACTGTCTGCAAAGTTTCGTTGCACAATTCGAATAAATGTGGAAGTTATAAACAAAAGCGATATCAACTTTAAAACGCACTAAATTTTGTTGATGTTTTGCGTATTCAGTTTGTATCGACATATCTCCGGCAGTACAAGAGCTTCACTTTTGAAACTTGGTACTTCAGTAGAAAATGTTTCTCCACGGTTGTCTGCAATGTTTCGTTGCACAAGTCGAATAAATGTATAAGTTATAAACAAAAGCGATATCAACTTTAAAACGCGCTAAATTTTGTTGATGTTTTGCGTATTCAGTTTGTATCAGAATATCTCCAGCAGTACAATAGCTGCACTTCTGAAACTTGGTACGTCCGCAGTAAAGGCCTAGTCGAGACGGTCTGCAAAGTTTCGTTGCACAATTCGTATGAATGTGGAAGTTATAAACAAAAGCGATATCAACTTGAAAACGCGCTCAATTTCGTTGATGTTTTGCGTATTCAGTTTGTATCGACATATCTCCGGCAGTACAAGAGCTGCACTTCTGAAACTTGGTACTTCAGTAAAAAAGGCCTATTCGAGACTGTCTTCAAAGTTTCGTTGCACAATTCGAATAAATGTGGAAGTTATAAACAAAAGTGATATCAACTTTGAAACGCGCTAAATTTGGTTGATGTTTTGCGTATTAAGTTTGTATCGACATATCTCCGACAGTACAAGAGCTGCACTTCTGACACTTGGTACTTCAGTAGAAAAGGCCTATCCGCGACTGTCTGCAAAGTTTCGTTGCACAATTCGAATAAATGTCGAAGTTATAAACAAAAGCGATATCAACTTTAAAACGCACTAAATTTTGTTGATGTTTTGCGTATTCGGTTTGTATCGACATATCTCCGGCAGTACAAGAGCTGCACTTCTGAAACTTGGTACTTCAGTAGAAAATGTGTCTCCGCGGTTGTCTGCAAAGTTTCGTTGCACAAGTCGAATAAATGTGGAAGTTATAAACAAAAGCGATATCAACTTTAAAACGCGCTAAATTTTGTTGATGTTTTGCGTATTCAGTTTGTATCAGAATATCTCCGGCAGTACAAGAGCTGCACTTCTGACACTTGGTACTGCAGTAGTACATGTGTCTCCGCGACTGTCTGCAAAGTTTCGTTGCACAATTCGACTAAATGTGGAAGTTATAAACAAAAGCGATATCAACTTTAAAACGCGCTAAATTTTGTTGATGTTTTGCGTATTCAGTTTGTATCGACATATCTCCGGCAGTACAAGAGCTGCACTTCGGAAACTTGGTACTTCAGTAGAAAAGGCCTATTTTCGACTGTCTGCAAAGTTTCGTTGCACAATTCGAATAACTGTGGAAGTTATAAACAAAAGCGATATCAACTTTAAAACGCGCTAAATTTTGTTGATGTTTTGCGTATTCAGTTTTTATCGACATATCTCCGGCAGTAACAAAAGCTGCACTTCTGAAACTTGGTACTTCAGTAGAAAATGTGTCTGCGCGACTGTCTGCAAAGTTTCGTTGCACAATTCTAATAAATGTGGAAGTTATAAACAAAAGCGATATCAACTTTAAAACGCGCTAAATTTTGTTGATGTTTTGCGTATTAAGTTTGTATCGACATATCTCCGACAGTACAAGAGCTTCACTTCTGACACTTGGTACTTCAGTAGAAAAGGCCTAACCGCGACTGTCTGCAAAGTTTCGTTGCACAATTCGAATAAATGTGGAAGTTATAAACAAAAGCGATATCAACTTTAAAACGCGCTAAATTTTGTTGATGTTTTGCGTATTCAGTTTGTATCGACATATCTCCGGCAGTACAAGAGCTGCACTTCTAAAACTTGGTACTTCAGTAGAACATGTGTCTCCGCGACTGTCTGCAAAGTTTCGTTGCACAATTCGACTAAATCTGGAAGTTATAAACAAAAGCTATATCAACTTTAAAACGCGCTAAATTTTGTTGATGTTTTGCGTATTAAGTTTGTATCGACATATCTCCGGCAGTACAAGAGCTGCACTTCTGAAACTTGGTACTACAGTAGAAAACGCCTATTTTCGACTGTCTGCAAAGTTTCGTTGCACAATTCGAATAAATGTGGAAGTTATAAACAAAAGCGATATCAACTTTAAAACGCGCTAAATTTTGTTGATGTTTTGCGTATTCAGTGTGTATCGACATATCTCCGACAGTACAAGAGCTGCACTTCTGACAGTTAGTACTTCAGTAGAAAAGGCCTATCCGCGACTGTCTGCAAAGTTTCGTTGCACAATTCGAATAAATGTGGAAGTTATAAACAAAAGCGATATCAACTTTAAAACGCACTAAATTTTGTTGATGTTTTGCGTATTCAGTTTGTATCGACATATCTCCGGCAGTACAAGAGCTTCACTTTTGAAACTTGGTACTTCAGTAGAAAATGTTTCTCCACGGTTGTCTGCAATGTTTCGTTGCACAAGTCGAATAAATGTATAAGTTATAAACAAAAGCGATATCAACTTTAAAACGCGCTAAATTTTGTTGATGTTTTGCGTATTCAGTTTGTATCAGAATATCTCCAGCAGTACAAGAGCTGCACTTCTGAAACTTGGTACGTCCGCAGTAAAGGCCTAGTCGAGACGGTCTGCAAAGTTTCGTTGCACAATTCGTATGAATGTGGAAGTTATAAACAAAAGCGATATCAACTTTAAAACGCGCTAAATTTTGTTGATGTTTTGCGTATTCAGTTTGTATCGACATATCTCCGACGGTACAAGAGCTGCACTTCTGAAACTTGGTACTTCAGTAGAAAAGGCCTATTCGAGACTGTCTGCAAAGTTTCGTTGCACAATTCGAATAAATGTGGAAGTTATAAACAAAAGCGATATCAACTTTAAAACGCGCTAAATTTTGTTGATGTTTTGCGTATTCAGTTTGTATCGACATATCTCCGGCAGTACAAAAGCTGCACTTCTGAAACTTGGTACTTCAGTAGAAACTGTGTCTCCGCGACTGTCTGCAAAGTTCCGTTGCACAATTCGACTAAATGTGGAAGTTATAAACAAAAGCGATATCAACTTTAAAACGCGCTAAATTTTGTTGATGTTTTGCGTATTCAGTTTGTATCGACATATCTCCGGCAGTACAAGAGCTGCACTTCTGAAACTTGGTACTACATCAGAAAAGGCTTATTTTTGACTGTCTGCAAAGTTTCGTTGCACAATTCGAATAAATGTGGAAGTTATAAATAAAAGCGGTATCAACTTTAAAACGCGCTTAATTTTGTTGATGTTTTGCGTATTCAGTTTGTATCGACATATCTCCGACAGTCCAAGAGCTGCACTTCTGACACTTGGTACTTCAGTAGAAAAGGCCTATCCGCGACTGTCTGCAAAGTTTCGTTGCACAATTCGAATAAATGTGGAAGTTATAAACAAAAGCGATATCAACTTTAAAACGCACTAAATTTTGTTGATGTTTTGCGTATTTAGTTTGTATCGACATATCTCCGGCAGTACAAGAGCTTCACTTCTGAAACTTGGTACTTCAGTAGAAAATGTTTCTCCACGGTTGTCTGCAAAGTTTCGTTGCACAAGTCGACTAAATGTATAAGTTATAAACAAAAGCGATATCAACTTTAAAACGCGCTAAATTTTGTTGATGTTTTGCGTATTCAGTTTGTATCAGAATATCTCCAGCAGTACAAGAGCTGCACTTCTGAAACTTGGTACGTCCGCAGTAAAGGCCTAGTCGAGACGGTCTGCAAAGTTTCGTTGCACAATTCGAATAAATGTGGAAGTTATAAACAAAAGCGATATCAACTTTAAAACGCGCTAAATTGTGTTGATGTTTTGCGTATTCAGTTTGTATCGACATATCTCCGACAGTACAAGAGCTGCACTTCTGAAACTTGGTACTTCAGTAGAAAAAGGCCTATTCGAGACTGTCTGCAAAGTTTCGTTGCACAATTCGAATAAATGTGGAAGTTATAAACAAAAGCGATATCAACTTTAAAACGCGCTAAATTTTGTTGATGTTTTGCGTATTCAGTTTGTATCGACATATCTCCGGCAGTACAAAAGCTGCACTTCTGAAACTTGGTACTTCAGTAGAACATGTGTCTTCGCGACTGTCTGCAAAGTTTTGTTGCCCAATTCGAATAAATGTGGAAGTTATAAACAAAAGCGATATCAACTTTAAAACGCGCTAAATTTTGTTGATGTTTTGCGTATTCAGTTTGTATCGACATATCTCCGACAGTACAAGAGCTGCACTTCTGACACTTGGTACTTCAGTAGAAAAGGCCTATCCGCGAGGTCTGCAAAGTTTCGTTGCACAATTCGAATAAATGTGGAAGTTATAAACAAAAGCGATATCAACTTTAAAACGCACTAAATTTTGTTGAGGTTTTGCGTATTCAGTTTGTATCGACATATCTCCAGCAGTACAAGAGCTGCACTTCTGAAACTTGGTACTTCAGTAGAAAATGTGTCTCCGCGGTTGTCTGCAAAGTTTCGTTGCACAATTCGAATAAATGTGGAAGTTATAAACAAAAGCGATATCAACTTTAAAACGCGCTAAATTTTGTTGATGTTTTGCGTATTCAGTTTGTATCAGAATATCTCCGGCAGTACAAAAGCTGCACTTCTGAAACTTGGTACTTCCGCAGTAAAGGCCTATTCGAGACGGTCTGCAAATTTTCGTTGCACAATTCGTATGAATGTGGAAGTTATAAACAAAAGCGATATCAACTTTAAAACGCGCTCAATTTCGTTGATGTTTTGCGTATTCAGTTTGTATCGACATATCTCCGGCAGTACAAGAGCTGCACTTCTGAAACTTGGTACTTCAGTAGAAAAGGCCTATTCGAGACTGTCTTCAAAGTTTCGTTGCACAATTCGAATAAATCTGGAAGTTATAAACAAAAGCGATATCAACTTTAAAACGCGCTAAATTTTGTTGATGTTTTGCGTATTAAGTTTGTATCGACATATCTCCGACAGTACAAGAGCTGCACTTCTGACACTTGGTACTTCAGTAGAAAAGGCCTATCCGCGACTGTCTGCAAAGTTTCGTTGCACAATTCGAATAAATGTCGAAGTTATAAACAAAAGCGATATCAACTTTAAAACGCACTAAATTTTGTTGATGCTTTGCGTATTCAGTTTGTATCGACATATCTCCGGCAGTACAAGAGCTGCACTTCTGAAACTTGGTACTTCAGTAGAAAAGGCCTATCCGCGACTGTCTGCAAAGTTTCGTTGCACAATTCGAATAAATGTGGAAGTTATAAACAAAAGCGATATCAACTTTAAAACGCACTAAATTTTGTTGATGTTTTGCGTATTCAGTTTGTATCGACATATCTCCGGCAGTACAAGAGCTTCACTTCTGAAACTTGGTACTTCAGTAGAAAATGTTTCTCCACGGTTGTCTGCAAAGTTTCGTTGCACAAGTCGACTAAATGTATAAGTTATAAACAAAAGCGATATCAACTTTAAAACGCGCTAAATTTTGTTGATGTTTTGCGTATTCAGTTTGTATCAGAATATCTCCAGCAGTACAAGAGCTGCACTTCTGAAACTTGGTACGTCCGCAGTAAAGGCCTAGTCGAGACGGTCTGCAAAGTTTCGTTGCACAATTCGAATAAATGTGGAAGTTATAAACAAAAGCGATATCAACTTTAAAACGCGCTAAATTGTGTTGATGTTTTGCGTATTCAGTTTGTATCGACATATCTCCGACAGTACAAGAGCTGCACTTCTGAAACTTGGTACTTCAGTAGAAAAAGGCCTATTCGAGACTGTCTGCAAAGTTTCGTTGCACAATTCGAATAAATGTGGAAGTTATAAACAAAAGCGATATCAACTTTAAAACGCGCTAAATTTTGTTGATGTTTTGCGTATTCAGTTTGTATCGACATATCTCCGGCAGTACAAAAGCTGCACTTCTGAAACTTGGTACTTCAGTAGAACATGTGTCTTCGCGACTGTCTGCAAAGTTTCGTTGCCCAATTCGAATAAATGTGGAAGTTATAAACAAAAGCGATATCAACTTTAAAACGCGCTAAATTTTGTTGATGTTTTGCGTATTCAGTTTGTATCGACATATCTCCGACAGTACAAGAGCTGCCTTTCTGACACTTGGTACTTCAGTAGAAAAGGCCTATCCGCGAGGTCTGCAAAGTTTCGTTGCACAATTCGAATAAATGTGGAAGTTATAAACAAAAGCGATATCAACTTTAAAACGCACTAAATTTTGTTGAGGTTTTGCGTATTCAGTTTGTATCGACATATCTCCAGCAGTACAAGAGCTGCACTTCTGAAACTTGGTACTTCAGTAGAAAATGTGTCTCCGCGGTTGTCTGCAAAGTTTCGTTGCACAATTCGAATAAATGTGGAAGTTATAAACAAAAGCGATATCAACTTTAAAACGCGCTAAATTTTGTTGATGTTTTGCGTATTCAGTTTGTATCAGAATATCTCCGGCAGTACAAAAGCTGCACTTCTGAAACTTGGTACTTCCGCAGTAAAGGCCTATTCGAGACGGTCTGCAAATTTTCGTTGCACAATTCGTATGAATGTGGAAGTTATAAACAAAAGCGATATCAACTTTAAAACGCGCTCAATTTCGTTGATGTTTTGCGTATTCAGTTTGTATCGACATATCTCCGGCAGTACAAGAGCTGCACTTCTGAAACTTGGTACTTCAGTAGAAAAGGCCTATTCGAGACTGTCTTCAAAGTTTCGTTGCACAATTCGAATAAATCTGGAAGTTATAAACAAAAGCGATATCAACTTTAAAACGCGCTAAATTTTGTTGATGTTTTGCGTATTAAGTTTGTATCGACATATCTCCGACAGTACAAGAGTTGCACTTCTGACACTTGGTACTTCAGTAGAAAAGGCCTATCCGCGACTGTCTGCAAAGTTTCGTTGCACAATTCGAATAAATGTCGAAGTTATAAACAAAAGCGATATCAACTTTAAAACGCACTAAATTTTGTTGATGCTTTGCGTATTCAGTTTGTATCGACATATCTCCGGCAGTACAAGAGCTGCACTTCTGAAACTTGGTACTTCAGTAGAAAATGTGTCTCCGCGGTTGTCTGCAAAGTTTCGTTGCACAAGTCGAATAAATGTGGAAGTTATAAACAAAAGCGATATCAACTTTAAAACGCGCTAAATTTTGTTGATGTTTTGCGTATTCAGTTTGTATCGACATATCTCCGGCAGTACAAAAGCTGCACTTCTGAAACTTGGTACTTCAGTAGAAAATGTGTCTGCGCGACTGTCTGCAAAGTTTCGTTGCACAATTCGAATAAATGTGGAAGTTATAAACAAAAGCGATATCAACTTTAAAACGCGCTAAATTTTGTTGATGTTTTGCGTATTCAGTTTGTATCGACATATCTCTGGCAGTACAAAAGCTTCACTTCTGAAACTTGGTACTTCAGAAGAAAATGTGTCTCTGCGACTGTCTGCAAAGTTTCGTTGCACAATTCGAATAAATGTGGAAGTTATAAACAAAAGCGATATCAACTTTAAAACGCGCTAAATTTTGTTGATGTTTTGCGTATTCAGTTTGTATCGACATATCTCCGGCAGTACAAGAGCTGCACTTCTGAAACTTGGTACCTCCGCAGAAAAGGCCTCTTCGAGACGCTCTGCAAAGTTTCGTTGCACAATTCGTATGAATGTGGAAGTTATAAACAAAAGCGATATCAACTTTAAAACGCGCTAAATTTTGTTGATGTTTTGCGTATTCAGTTTGTATCGACATATCTCCGGCAGTACAAGAGCTGCACTTCTAAAACTTGGTACTGCAGTAGTACATGTGTCTCCGCGACTGTCTGCAAAGTTTCGTTGCACAATTCGACTAAATGTGGAAGTTATAAACAAAAGCGATATCAACTTTAAAACGCGCTAAATTTTGTTGATGTTTTGCGTATTCAGTTTGTATCGACATATCTCCGCCAGTACAAGAGCTGCACTTCGGAAACTTGGTACTTCAGTAGAAAAGGCCTATTTTCGACTGTCTGCAAAGTTTCGTTGCACAATTCGAATAAATGTGGAAGTTATAAACAAAAGCGATATCAACTTTAAAACGCGCTAAATTTTGTTGATGTTTTGCGTATTCAGTTTGTATCGACATATCTCCGGCAGTACAAAAGCTGCACTTCTGAAACTTGGTACTTCAGTAGTAAAATGTGTCTGCGCGACTGTCTGCAAAGTTTCGTTGCACAATTCTAATAAATGTGGAAGTTATAAACAAAAGCGATATCAACTTTAAAACGCGCTAAATTTTGTTGATGTTTTGCGTATTAAGTTTGTATCGACATATCTCCGACAGTACAAGAGCTTCACTTCTGACACTTGGTACTTCAGTAGAAAAGGCCTAACCGCGACTGTCTGCAAAGTTTCGTTGCACAATTCGAATAAATGTGGAAGTTATAAACAAAAGCGATATCAACTTTAAAACGCGCTAAATTTTGTTGATGTTTTGCGTATTCAGTTTGTATCGACATATCTCCGGCAGTACAAGAGCTGCACTTCTAAAACTTGGTACTTCAGTAGAACATGTGTCTCCGCGACTGTCTGCAAAGTTTCGTTGCACAATTCGACTAAATGTGGAAGTTATAAACAAAAGCGATATCAACTTTAAAACGCGCTAAATTTTGTTGATGTTTTGCGTATTCAGTTTGTATCGACATATCTCCGGCAGTACAAGAGCTGCACTTGTGAAACTTGGTACGACAGTAGAAAACGCCTATTTTCGACTGTCTGCAAAGTTTCGTTGCACAATTCGAATAAATGTGGAAGTTATAAACAAAAGCGATATCAACTTTAAAACGCGCTAAATTGTGTTGATGTTTGCGTATTCAGTTTGTATCGACATATCTCCGGCAGTACAAAAGCTGCACTTCTGAAACTTGGTACTTCAGTAGAACATGTGTCTTCGCGACTGTCTGCAAAGTTTTGTAGCCCAATTCGAATAAATGTGGAAGTTATAAACAAAAGCGATATCAACTTTAAAACGCGCTAAATTTTGTTGATGTTTTGCGTATTGAGTTTGTATCGACAGATCTCCGGCAGTACAAGAGCTGCACTGTTGAAACTTGGTACTTCAGTAGAAACTGTGTCTCCGCGACTGTCTGCAAAGTTTTGTAGCCCAATTCGAATAAATGTGGAAGTTATAAACAAAAGCGATATCAACTTTAAAACGCGCTAAATTTTGTTGATGTTTTGCGTATTCAGTTTGTATCGACATATCTCCGGCAGTACAAGAGCTGCACTTCTGAAACTTGGTACCTCCGCAGAAAAGGCCTCTTCGAGACGCTCTGCAAAGTTTCGTTGCACAATTCGTATGAATGTGGAAGTTATAAACAAAAGCGATATCAACTTTAAAACGCGCTAAATTTTGTTGATGTTTTGCGTATTCAGTTTGTATCGACATATCTCCGGCAGTACAAGAGCTGCACTTCTAAAACTTGGTACTGCAGTAGTACATGTGTCTCCGCGACTGTCTGCAAAGTTTCGTTGCACAATTCGACTAAATGGTGAAGTTATAAACAAAAGCGATATCAACTTTAAAACGCGCTAAATTTTGTTGATGTTTTGCGTATTCAGTTTGTATCGACATATCTCCGCCAGTACAAGAGCTGCACTTCGGAAACTTGGTACTTCAGTAGAAAAGGCCTATTTTAGACTGTCTGCAAAGTTTCGTTGCACAATTCGAATAAATGTGGAAGTTATAAACAAAAGCGATATCAACTTTAAAACGCGCTAAATTTTGTTGATGTTTTGCGTATTCAGTTTGTATCGACATATCTCCGGCAGTACAAAAGCTGCACTTCTGAAACTTGGTACTTCAGTAGTAAAATGTGTCTGCGCGACTGTCTGCAAAGTTTCGTTGCACAATTCTAATAAATGTGGAAGTTATAAACAAAAGCGATATCAACTTTAAAACGCGCTAAATTTTGTTGATGTTTTGCGTATTAAGTTTGTATCGACATATCTCCGACAGTACAAGAGCTTCACTTCTGACACTTGGTACTTCAGTAGAAAAGGCCTAACCGCGACTGTCTGCAAAGTTTCGTTGCACAATTCGAATAAATGTGGAAGTTATAAACAAAAGCGATATCAACTTTAAAACGCGCTAAATTTTGTTGATGTTTTGCGTATTCAGTTTGTATCGACATATCTCCAGCAGTACAAGAGCTGCACTTCTAAAACTTGGTACTTCAGTAGAACATGTGTCTCCGCGACTGTCTGCAAAGTTTCGTTGCACAATTCGACTAAATGTGGAAGTTATAAACAAAAGCGATATCAACTTTAAAACGCGCTAAATTTTGTTGATGTTTTGCGTATTCAGTTTGTATCGACATATCTCCGGCAGTACAAGAGCTGCACTTCTGAAACTTGGTACGACAGTAGAAAACGCCTATTTTCGACTGTCTGCAAAGTTTCGTTGCACAATTCGAATAAATGTGGAAGTTATAAACAAAAGCGATATCAACTTTAAAACGCGCTAAATTGTGTTGATGTTTTGCGTATTCAGTTTGTATCGACATATCTCCGGCAGTACAAAAGCTGCACTTCTGAAACTTGGTACTTCAGTAGAACATGTGTCTTCGCGACTGTCTGCAAAGTTTTGTAGCCCAATTCGAATAAATGTGGAAGTTATAAACAAAAGCGATATCAACTTTAAAACGCGCTAAATTTTGTTGATGTTTTGCGTATTCAGTTTGTATCGACAGATCTCCGGCAGTACAAGAGCTGCACTGTTGAAACTTGGTACTTCAGTAGAAACTGTGTCTCCGCGACTGTCTGCAAAGTTTCGTTGCACAATTCGACTAAATGTGGAAGTTATAAACAAAAGCGATATCAACTTTAAAACGCGCTAAATTTTGTTGATGTTTTGCGTATTCAGTTTGTATCGACATATCTCCGGCAGTACAAGAGCTGCACTTCTGAAACTTGGTACTACATTAGAAAAGGCCTATTTTCGACTGTCTGCAAAGTTTCGTTGCACAATTCGAATAAATGTGGAAGGTATAAATAAAAGCGATATCAACTTTAAAACGCGCTAAATTTTGTTGATGTTTTGCGTATTCAGTTTGTATCGACATATCTCCGACAGTACAAGAGCTGCACTTCTGACACTTGGTACTTCAGTAGAAAAGGCCTATCCGCGACTGTCTGCAAAGTTTCGTTGCACAATTCGAATAAATGTGGAAGTTATAAACAAAAGCGATATCAACTTTAAAACGCACTAAATTTTGTTGAGGTTTTGCGTATTCAGTTTGTATCGACATAACTCCGGCAGTTCAAGAGCTGCATTTCTGAAACTTGGTACTTCAGTAGAAAATGTGTCTCCGCGGTTGTCTGCAAAGTTTCGTTGCACAATTCGAATAAATGTGGAAGTTATAAACAAAAGCGATATCAACTTTAAAACGCGCTAAATTTTGTTGATGTTTTGCGTATTCAGTTTGTATCGACATATCTCCGGCAGTACAAGAGCTGCACTTCTGAAACTTGGTACCTCCGCAGAAAAGGCCTCTTCGAGACGCTCTGCAAAGTTTCGTTGCACAATTCGTATGAATGTGGAAGTTATAAACAAAAGCGATATCAACTTTAAAACGCGCTAAATTTTGTTGATGTTTTGCGTATTCAGTTTGTATCGACATATCTCCGAGAGTACAAGAGCTGCACTTCTGAAACTTGGTACTTAAGTAGAACATGTGTTTCCGCGACTGTTAGCAAAGTTTCGTTGCACAATTCGAATGAATGTGGAAGTTATAAACAAAAGCGATATCAACTTTAAAACGCGCTAAATTTTGTTGATGTTTTGCGTATTAAGTTTGTATCGACATATCTCCGGCAGTACAAGAGTTGCACTTCTGAAACTTGGTACTTAAGTAGAACATGTGTCTCCGCGACTGTCTGCAAAGTTTCGTTGCCCAATTCGAATAAATGTGGAAGTTATAAGCAAAAGCGATATCAACTTTAAAACGCGCTAAATTTTGTTGATGTTTTGCGTATTCAGTTTGTATCGACATATCTCCGGCAGTACAAGAGCTGCACTTCTAAAACTTGGTACTGCAGTAGTACATGTGTCTCCGCGACTGTCTGCAAAGTTTCGTTGCACAATTCGACTAAATGTTGAAGTTATAAACAAAAGCGATATCAACTTTAAAACGCGCTAAATTTTGTTGATGTTTTGCGTATTCAGTTTGTATCGACATATCTCCGGCAGTACAAGAGCTGCACTTCGGAAACTTTGTACTTCAGTAGAAAAGGCCTATTTTCGACTGTCTGCAAAGTTTCGTTGCACAATTCGAATAAATGTGGAAGTTATAAACAAAAGCGATATCAACTTTAAAACGCGCTAAATTTTGTTGATGTTTTGCGTATTCAGTTTTTATCGACATATCTCCGGCAGTACAAAAGCTGCACTTCTGAAACTTGGTACTTCAGTAGTAAAATGTGTCTGCGCGACTGTCTGCAAAGTTTCGTGGCACAATTCTAATAAATGTGGAAGTTATAAACAAAAGCGATATCAACTTTAAAACGCGCTAAATTTTGTTGATGTTTTGCGTATTAAGTTTGTATCGACATATCTCCGACAGTACAAGAGCTTCACTTCTGACACTTGGTACTTCAGTAGAAAAGGCCTAACCGCGACTGTCTGCAAAGTTTCGATGCACAATTCGAATAAATGTGGAAGTTATAAACAAAAGCGATATCAACTTTAAAACGCGCTAAATTTTGTTGATGTTTTGCGTATTCAGTTTGTATCGACATATCTCCGGCAGTACAAGAGCTGCACTTCTAAAACTTGGTACTTCAGTAGAACATGTGTCTCCGCGACTGTCTGCAAAGTTTCGTTGCACAATTCGACTAAATGTGGAAGTTATAAACAAAAGCGATATCAACTTTAAAACGCGCTAAATTTTGTTGATGTTTTGCGTATTCAGTTTGTATCGACATATCTCCGGCAGTACAAGAGCTGCACTTCTGAAACTTGGTACGACAGTAGAAAACGCCTATTTTCGACTGTCTGCAAAGTTTCGTTGCACAATTCGAATAAATGTGGAAGTTATAAACAAAAGCGATATCAACTTTAAAACGCGCTAAATTGTGTTGATGTTTTGCGTATTCAGTTTGTATCGACATATCTCCCACAGTACAAGAGCTGCACTTCTGAAACTTGGTACTTCAGTAGAACATGTGTCTTCGCGACTGTCTGCAAAGTTTTGTAGCCCAATTCGAATAAATGTGGAAGTTATAAACAAAAGCGATATCAACTTTAAAACGCGCTAAATTTTGTTGATGTTTTGCGTATTCAGTTTGTATCGACAGATCTCCGGCAGTACAAGAGCTGCACTGTTGAAACTTGGTACTTCAGTAGAAACTGTGTCTCCGCGACTGTCTGCAAAGTTTCGTTGCACAATTCGACTAAATGTGGAAGTTATAAACAAAAGCGATATCAACTTTAAAACGCGCTAAATTTTGTTGATGTTTTGCGTATTCAGTTTGTATCGACATATCTCCGGCAGTACAAGAGCTGCACTTCTGAAACTTGGTACTACATTAGAAAAGGCCTATTTTCGACTGTCTGCAAAGTTTCGTTGCACAATTCGAATAAATGTGGAAGTTATAAATAAAAGCGATATCAACTTTAAAACGCGCTAAATTTTGTTGATGTTTTGCGTATTCAGTTTGTATCGACATATTTCCGACAGTACAAGAGCTGCACTTCTGACACTTGGTACTTCAGTAGAAAAGGCCTATCCGCGACTCTCTGCAAAGTTTCGTTGCACAATTCGAATAAATGTGGAAGTTAAAACAAAAGCGATATCAACTTTAAAACGCACTAAATTTTGTTGAGGTTTTGCGTATTCAGTTTGTATCGACATATCTCCGGCGGTTCAAGAGCTGCATTTCTGAAACTTGGTACTTCAGTAGAAAATGTGTCTCCGCGGTTGTCTGCAAAGTTTCGTTGCACAATTCGAATAAATGTGGAAGTTATAAACAAAAGCGATATCAAATTTAAAACGCGCTCAATTTTGTTGATGTTTTGCGTATTCAGTTTGTATCAGAATATCTCCGGCAGTACAAAAGCTGCACTTCTGAAACTTGGTACTTCAGTAGAAAAGGCCTATTCGAGACTGTCTTCAAAGTTTCGTTGCACAATTCGAATAAATGTGGAAGTTATAAACAAAAGCGATATCAACTTTAAAACGCGCTAAATTTTGTTGATGTTTTGCGTATTAAGTTTGTATCGACATATCTCCGACAGTACAAGAGCTGCACTTCGGAAACTTGGTACTTCAGTAGACAAGGCCTATCCGCGACTGTCTGCAAAGTTTCGTTGCACAATTCGAATAAATGTCGAAGTTATAAACAAAAGCGATATCAACTTTAAAACGCGCTAAATTTTGTTGATGTTTTGCGTATTCAGTTTGTATCGACATATCTCCGGCAGTACAAGAGCTGCACTTCTGAAACTTGGTACTTCAGTAGAAAAGGCCTATTCGAGACTGTCTTCAAAGTTTCGTTGCACAATTCGAATAAATGTGGAAGTTATAAACAAAAGCGATATCAACTTTAAAACGCGCTAAATTTTGTTGATGTTTTGCGTATTCAGTTTGTATCGACAAATCTCCGACAGTACAAGAGCTGCACTTCGGAAACTTGGTACTTCAGTAGACAAGGCCTATCCGCGACTGTCTGCAAAGTTTCGTTGCACAATTCGAATAAATGTGGAAGTTATAAACAAAAGCGATATCAACTTTAAAACGCGCTAAATTTTGTTGATGTTTTGCGTATTAAGTTTGTATCGACATATCTCCGACAGTACAAGAGCTTCACTTCTGACACTTGGCACTTCAGTAGAAAAGAACTAACCGCGACTGTCTGCAAAGTTTCGTTGCACAATTCGAATAAATGTGGAAGTTATAAACAAAAGCGATATCAACTTTAAAACGCGCTAAATTTTGTTGATGTTTTGCGTATTAAGTTTGTATCGACATATCTCCGACAGTACAAGAGCTTCACTTCTGACACTTGGTACTTCAGTAGAAAAGGCCTAACCGCGACTGTCTGCAAAGTTTCGTTGCACAATTCGAATAAATGTGGAAGTTATAAACAAAAGCGATATCAACTTTAAAACGCGCTAAATTTTGTTGATGTTTTGCGTATTCAGTTTGTATCGACATATCTCCGGCAGTACAAGAGCTGCACGTCTAAAACTTATTACTTCAGTAGAACATGTGTCTCCGCGACTGTTTGCAAAGTTTCGTTGCACAATTCGACTAAATGTGGAAGTTATAAACAAAAGCGATATCAACTTTAAAACGCGCTAAATTTTGTTGATGTTTTGCGTATTCAGTTTGTATCGACATATCTCCGGCAGTACAAGAGCTGCACTTCTGAAACTTGGTAAGACAGTAGAAAACGCCTATTTTCGACTGTCTGCAAAGTTTCGTTGCACAATTCGAATAAATGTGGAAGTTATAAACAAAAGCGATATCAACTTTAAAACGCGCTAAATTGTGTTGATGTTTTGCGTATTCAGTTTGTATCGACATATCTCCGGCAGTACAAAAGCTGCACTTCTGAAACTTGGTACTTCAGTAGAACATGTGTCTTCGCGACTGTCTGCAAAGTTTTGTAGCCCAATTCGAATAAATGTGGAAGTTATAAACAAAAGCGATATCAACTTTAAAACGCGCTACATTTTGTTGATGTTTTGCGTATTCAGTTTGTATCGACAGATCTCCGGCAGTACAAGAGCTGCACTGTTGAAACTTGGTACTTCAGTAGAAACTGTGTCTCCGCGACTGTCTGCAAAGTTTCGTTGCACAATTCGACTAAATGTGGAAGTTATAAACAAAAGCGATATCAACTTTAAAACGCGCGAAATTTTGTTGATGTTTTGCGTATTCAGTTTGTATCGACATATCTCCGGCAGTACAAGAGCTGCACTTCTGAAACTTGGTACTACATTAGAAAAAACCTATTTTCGACTGTCTGCAAAGTTTCGTTGCACAATTCGAATAAATGTGGAAGTTATAAATAAAAGCGATATCAACTTTAAAACGCGCTAAATTTTGTTTATGTTTTGCGTATTCAGTTTGTATCGACATATCTCCGACAGTACAAGAGCTGCACTTCTGACACTTGGTACTTCAGTAGAAAAGGCCTATCCGCGACTGTCTGCAAAGTTTCGTTGCACAATTCGAATAAATGTGGAAGTTATAAACAAAAGCGATATCAACTTTAAAACGCACTAAATTTTGTTGAGGTTTTGCGTATTCAGTTTGTATCGACATATCTCCGGCAGTTCAAGAGCTTCATTTCCGAAACTTGGTACTTCAGTAGAAAATGTGTCTCCGCGGTTGTCTGCAAAGTTTCGTTGCACAATTCGAATAAATGTGGAAGTTATAAACAAAAGCGATATCAACTTTAAAACGCGCTAAATTTTGTTGATGTTTTGCGTATTCAGTTTGTATCAGAATATCTCCGGCAGTACAAAAGCTGCACTTCTGAAACTTGGTACTTCCGCAGTAAAGGCCTATACGAGACGGTCTGCAAATTTTCGTTGCACAATTCGTATGAATGTGGAAGTTATAAACAAAAGCGATATCAACTTTAAAACGCGCTCAATTTTGTTGATGTTTTGCGTATTCAGTTTGTATCGACATATCTCCGGCAGTACAAGAGCTGCACTTCTGAAACTTGGTACTTCAGTAGAAAAGGCCTATTCGAGACTGTCTTCAAAGTTTCGTTGCACAATTCTAATAAATGTGGAAGTTATAAACAAAAGCGATATCAACTTTAAAACGCGCTAAATTTTGTTGATGTTTTGCGTATTAAGTTTGTATCGACATATCTCCCACAGTACAAGAGCTGCACTTCTGACACTTGGTACTTCAGTAGACAAGGCCTATCCGCGACTGTCTGCAAAGTTTCGTTGCACAATTCGAATAAATGTGGAAGTTATAAACAAAAGCGATATCAACTTTAAAACGCGCTAAATTTTGTTGATGTTTTGCGTATTCAGTTTGTATCGACATATCTCCGGCAGTACAAGAGCTGCACTTCTGAAACTTGGTACCTCCGCAGAAAAGGCCGCTTCGAGACGCTCTGCAAAGTTTCGTTGCACAATTCGTATGAATGTGGAAGTTATAAACAAAAGCGATATCAACTTTAAAACGCGCTAAATTTTGTTGATGTTTTGCGTATTCAGTTTGTATCGACATATCTCCGGCAGTACAAGAGCTGCACTTCGGAAACTTGGTACTTCAGTAGAAAAGGCCTATTTTCGACTGTCTGCAAAGTTTCGTTGCACAATTCGAATAAATGTGGAAGTTATAAACAAAAGCGATATCAACTTTAAAACGCGCTAAATTTTGTTGATGTTTTGCGTATTCAGTTTGTATCGACATATCTCCGGCAGTACAAAAGCTGCACTTCTGAAACTTGGTACTTCAGTAGAAAATGTGTCTGCGCGACTGTCTGCAAAGTTTCGTTGCACAATTCTAATAAATGTGGAAGTTATAAACAAAAGCGATATCAACTTTAAAACGCGCTAAATTTTGTTTATGTTTTGCGTATTAAGTTTGTATCGACATATCTCCGACAGTACAAGAGCTTCACTTCTGACACTTGGCACTTCAGTAGAAAAGGCCTAACCGCGACTGTCTGCAAAGTTTCGTTGCACAATTCGAATAAATGTGGAAGTTATAAACAAAAGCGATATCAACTTTAAAACGCGCTAAATTTTGTTGATGTTTTGCGTATTCAGTTTGTATCGACATATCTCCGGCAGTACAAGAGCTGCACTTCTAAAACTTGGTACTTCAGTAGAACATGTGTCTCCGCGACTGTCTGCAGAGTTTCGTTGCACAATTCGACTAAATGTGGAAGTTATAAACAAAAGCGATATCAACTTTAAAACGCGCTAAATTTTGTTGATGTTTTGCGTATTCAGTTTGTATCGACATATCTCCGGCAGTACAAGAGCTGCACTTCTGAAACTTGGTACTACAGTAGAAAACGCCTATTTTCGACTGTCTGCAAAGTTTCGTTGCACAATTCGAATAAATGTGGAAGTTATAAACAAAAGCGATATCAACTTTAAAACGCGCTAAATTTTGTTGATGTTTTGCGTATTCAGTGTGTATCGACATATCTCCGACAGTACAAGAGCTGCACTTCTGACACTTAGTACTTCAGTAGAAAACGCCTATTTTCGACTGTCTGCAAAGTTTCGTTGCACAATTCGAATAAATGTGGAAGTTATAAACAAAAGCGATATCAACTTTAAAACGCACTAAATTTTGTTGATGTTTTGCGTATTCAGTTTGTATCGACATATCTCCGGCAGTACAAGAGCTTCACTTCTGAAACTTGCTACTTCAGTAGAAAATCTTTCTCCACGGTTGTCTGCAAAGTTTCGTTGCACAAGTCGAATAAATGTGGAAGTTATAAACAAAAGCGATATCAACTTTAAAACGCGCTAAATTTTGTTGATGTTTTGCGTATTCAGTTTTTATCAGAATATCTCCAGCAGTACAAGAGCTGCACTTCTGAAACTTGGTACGTCTGCAGTAAAGGCCTAGTCGAGACGGTCTGCAAAGTTTCGTTGCACAATTCGTATGAATGTGGAAGTTATAAACAAAAGCGATATCAACTTTAAAACGCGCTAAATTTTGTTGATGTTTTGCGTATTCAGTTTGTATCGACATATCTCCGACAGTACAAAAGCTGCACTTCTGAAACTTGGTACTTCAGTAGAAAAGGCCTCTTCGAGACGCTCTGCAAAGTTTCGTTGCACAATTCGTATGAATGTGGAAGTTATAAACAAAAGCGATATCAACTTTAAAACGCGCTAAATTTTGTTAATGTTTTGCGTATTCAGTTTGTATCGACATATCTCCGGCAGTACAAGAGCTGCACTTCGGAAACTTGGTACTTCAGTAGAAAAGGCCTAACCGCGACTGTCTGCAAAGTTTCGTTGCACAATTCGAATAAATGTTGAAGTTATAAACAAAAGCGATATCAACTTTAAAACGCGCTAAATTTTGTTGATGTTTTGCGTATTCAGTTTGTATCGACATATCTCCGGCAGTACAAAAGCTGCACTTCTGAAACTTGGTACTTCAGTAGCAAAATGTGTCTGCGCGACTGTCTGCAAAGTTTCGTTGCACAATTCGACTAAATGTGGAAGTTATAAACAAAAGCGATATCAACTTTAAAACGCGCTAAATTTTGTTGATGTTTTGCGTATTCAGTTTGTATCGACATATCTCCGGCAGTACAAGAGCTGCACTTCTGAAACTTGGTACTACAGTAGAAAACGCCTATTTTCGACTGTCTGCAAAGTTTCGTTGCACAATTCGAATAAATGTGGAAGTTATAAACAAAAGCGATATCAACTTTAAAACGCGCTAAATTTTGTTGATGTTTTGCGTATTCAGTTTGTATCAGAATATCTCCGGCAGTACAAAAGCTGCACTTCTGAAACTTGGTACTTCCGCAGTAAAGGCCTATACGAGACGGTCTGCAAATTTTCGTTGCACAATTCGTATGAATGTGGAAGTTATAAACAAAAGCGATATCAACTTTAAAACGCGCTAAATTTTGTTGATGTTTTGCGTATTCAGTTTGTATCGACATATCTCCGGCAGTACAAAAGCTGCACTTCTGAAACTTGGTACTTCAGTAGAACATGTGTCTTCGCGACTGTCTGCAAAGTTTTGTAGCCCAATTCGAATAAATGTGGAAGTTATAAACAAAAGCGATATCAACTTTAAAACGCGCTACATTTTGTTGATGTTTTGCGTATTCAGTTTGTATCGACAGATCTCCGGCAGTACAAGAGCTGCACTGTTGAAACTTGGTACTTCAGTAGAAACTGTGTCTCCGCGACTGTCTGCAAAGTTTCGTTGCACAATTCGACTAAATGTGGAAGTTATAAACAAAAGCGATATCAACTTTAAAACGCGCGAAATTTTGTTGATGTTTTGCGTATTCAGTTTGTATCGACATATCTCCGGCAGTACAAGAGCTGCACTTCTGAAACTTGGTACTACATTAGAAAAAACCTATTTTCGACTGTCTGCAAAGTTTCGTTGCACAATTCGAATAAATGTGGAAGTTATAAATAAAAGCGATATCAACTTTAAAACGCGCTAAATTTTGTTTATGTTTTGCGTATTCAGTTTGTATCGACATATCTCCGACAGTACAAGAGCTGCACTTCTGACACTTGGTACTTCAGTAGAAAAGGCCTATCCGCGACTGTCTGCAAAGTTTCGTTGCACAATTCGAATAAATGTGGAAGTTATAAACAAAAGCGATATCAACTTTAAAACGCACTAAATTTTGTTGAGGTTTTGCGTATTCAGTTTGTATCGACATATCTCCGGCAGTTCAAGAGCTTCATTTCCGAAACTTGGTACTTCAGTAGAAAATGTGTCTCCGCGGTTGTCTGCAAAGTTTCGTTGCACAATTCGAATAAATGTGGAAGTTATAAACAAAAGCGATATCAACTTTAAAACGCGCTAAATTTTGTTGATGTTTTGCGTATTCAGTTTGTATCAGAATATCTCCGGCAGTACAAAAGCTGCACTTCTGAAACTTGGTACTTCCGCAGTAAAGGCCTATACGAGACGGTCTGCAAATTTTCGTTGCACAATTCGTATGAATGTGGAAGTTATAAACAAAAGCGATATCAACTTTAAAACGCGCTCAATTTTGTTGATGTTTTGCGTATTCAGTTTGTATCGACATATCTCCGGCAGTACAAGAGCTGCACTTCTGAAACTTGGTACTTCAGTAGAAAAGGCCTATTCGAGACTGTCTTCAAAGTTTCGTTGCACAATTCTAATAAATGTGGAAGTTATAAACAAAAGCGATATCAACTTTAAAACGCGCTAAATTTTGTTGATGTTTTGCGTATTAAGTTTGTATCGACATATCTCCCACAGTACAAGAGCTGCACTTCTGACACTTGGTACTTCAGTAGACAAGGCCTATCCGCGACTGTCTGCAAAGTTTCGTTGCACAATTCGAATAAATGTGGAAGTTATAAACAAAAGCGATATCAACTTTAAAACGCGCTAAATTTTGTTGATGTTTTGCGTATTCAGTTTGTATCGACATATCTCCGGCAGTACAAGAGCTGCACTTCTGAAACTTGGTACCTCCGCAGAAAAGGCCGCTTCGAGACGCTCTGCAAAGTTTCGTTGCACAATTCGTATGAATGTGGAAGTTATAAACAAAAGCGATATCAACTTTAAAACGCGCTAAATTTTGTTGATGTTTTGCGTATTCAGTTTGTATCGACATATCTCCGGCAGTACAAGAGCTGCACTTCGGAAACTTGGTACTTCAGTAGAAAAGGCCTATTTTCGACTGTCTGCAAAGTTTCGTTGCACAATTCGAATAAATGTGGAAGTTATAAACAAAAGCGATATCAACTTTAAAACGCGCTAAATTTTGTTGATGTTTTGCGTATTCAGTTTGTATCGACATATCTCCGGCAGTACAAAAGCTGCACTTCTGAAACTTGGTACTTCAGTAGAAAATGTGTCTGCGCGACTGTCTGCAAAGTTTCGTTGCACAATTCTAATAAATGTGGAAGTTATAAACAAAAGCGATATCAACTTTAAAACGCGCTAAATTTTGTTTATGTTTTGCGTATTAAGTTTGTATCGACATATCTCCGACAGTACAAGAGCTTCACTTCTGACACTTGGCACTTCAGTAGAAAAGGCCTAACCGCGACTGTCTGCAAAGTTTCGTTGCACAATTCGAATAAATGTGGAAGTTATAAACAAAAGCGATATCAACTTTAAAACGCGCTAAATTTTGTTGATGTTTTGCGTATTCAGTTTGTATCGACATATCTCCGGCAGTACAAGAGCTGCACTTCTAAAACTTGGTACTTCAGTAGAACATGTGTCTCCGCGACTGTCTGCAGAGTTTCGTTGCACAATTCGACTAAATGTGGAAGTTATAAACAAAAGCGATATCAACTTTAAAACGCGCTAAATTTTGTTGATGTTTTGCGTATTCAGTTTGTATCGACATATCTCCGGCAGTACAAGAGCTGCACTTCTGAAACTTGGTACTACAGTAGAAAACGCCTATTTTCGACTGTCTGCAAAGTTTCGTTGCACAATTCGAATAAATGTGGAAGTTATAAACAAAAGCGATATCAACTTTAAAACGCGCTAAATTTTGTTGATGTTTTGCGTATTCAGTGTGTATCGACATATCTCCGACAGTACAAGAGCTGCACTTCTGACACTTAGTACTTCAGTAGAAAACGCCTATTTTCGACTGTCTGCAAAGTTTCGTTGCACAATTCGAATAAATGTGGAAGTTATAAACAAAAGCGATATCAACTTTAAAACGCACTAAATTTTGTTGATGTTTTGCGTATTCAGTTTGTATCGACATATCTCCGGCAGTACAAGAGCTTCACTTCTGAAACTTGCTACTTCAGTAGAAAATCTTTCTCCACGGTTGTCTGCAAAGTTTCGTTGCACAAGTCGAATAAATGTGGAAGTTATAAACAAAAGCGATATCAACTTTAAAACGCGCTAAATTTTGTTGATGTTTTGCGTATTCAGTTTTTATCAGAATATCTCCAGCAGTACAAGAGCTGCACTTCTGAAACTTGGTACGTCTGCAGTAAAGGCCTAGTCGAGACGGTCTGCAAAGTTTCGTTGCACAATTCGTATGAATGTGGAAGTTATAAACAAAAGCGATATCAACTTTAAAACGCGCTAAATTTTGTTGATGTTTTGCGTATTCAGTTTGTATCGACATATCTCCGACAGTACAAAAGCTGCACTTCTGAAACTTGGTACTTCAGTAGAAAAGGCCTCTTCGAGACGCTCTGCAAAGTTTCGTTGCACAATTCGTATGAATGTGGAAGTTATAAACAAAAGCGATATCAACTTTAAAACGCGCTAAATTTTGTTAATGTTTTGCGTATTCAGTTTGTATCGACATATCTCCGGCAGTACAAGAGCTGCACTTCGGAAACTTGGTACTTCAGTAGAAAAGGCCTAACCGCGACTGTCTGCAAAGTTTCGTTGCACAATTCGAATAAATGTTGAAGTTATAAACAAAAGCGATATCAACTTTAAAACGCGCTAAATTTTGTTGATGTTTTGCGTATTCAGTTTGTATCGACATATCTCCGGCAGTACAAAAGCTGCACTTCTGAAACTTGGTACTTCAGTAGCAAAATGTGTCTGCGCGACTGTCTGCAAAGTTTCGTTGCACAATTCGACTAAATGTGGAAGTTATAAACAAAAGCGATATCAACTTTAAAACGCGCTAAATTTTGTTGATGTTTTGCGTATTCAGTTTGTATCGACATATCTCCGGCAGTACAAGAGCTGCACTTCTGAAACTTGGTACTACAGTAGAAAACGCCTATTTTCGACTGTCTGCAAAGTTTCGTTGCACAATTCGAATAAATGTGGAAGTTATAAACAAAAGCGATATCAACTTTAAAACGCGCTAAATTTTGTTGATGTTTTGCGTATTCAGTTTGTATCAGAATATCTCCGGCAGTACAAAAGCTGCACTTCTGAAACTTGGTACTTCCGCAGTAAAGGCCTATACGAGACGGTCTGCAAATTTTCGTTGCACAATTCGTATGAATGTGGAAGTTATAAACAAAAGCGATATCAACTTTAAAACGCGCTAAATTTTGTTGATGTTTTGCGTATTCAGTTTGTATCGACATATCTCCGGCAGTACAAGAGCTGCACTTCTGAAACTTGGTACTTCAGTAGAAAAGGCTTATTCGAGACTGTCTTCAAAGTTTCGTTGCACAATTCTAATAAATGTGGAAGTTATAAACAAAAGCGATATCAACTTTAAAACGCGCTAAATTTTGTTGATGTTTTGCGTATTAAGTTTGTATCGACATATCTCCGACAGTACAAGAGCTGCACTTCTGACACTTGGTACTTCAGTAGACAAGGCCTATCCGCGACTGTCTGCAAAGTTTCGTTGCACAATTCGAATAAATGTGGAAGTTATAAACAAAAGCGATATCAACTTTAAAACGCGCTAAATTTTGTTGATGTTTTGCGTATTCAGTTTGTATCGACATATCTCCGGCAGTACAAGAGCTGCACTTCTGAAACTTGGTACCTCCGCAGAAAAGGCCGCTTCGAGACGCTCTGCAAAGTTTCGTTGCACAATTCGTATGAATGATGAAGTTATAAACAAAAGCGATATCAACTTTAAAACGCGCTAAATTTTGTTGATGTTTTGCGTATTCAGTTTGTATCGACATATCTCCGGCAGTACAAGAGCTGCACTTCGGAAACTTGGTACTTCAGTAGAAAAGGCCTATTTTCGACTGTCTGCAAAGTTTCGTTGCACAATTCGAATAAATGTGGAAGTTATAAACAAAAGCGATATCAACTTTAAAACGCGCTAAATTTTGTTGATGTTTTGCGTATTCAGTTTGTATCGACATATCTCCGGCAGTACAAAAGCTGCACTTCTGAAACTTGGTACTTCAGTAGAAAATGTGTCTGCGCGACTGTCTGCAAAGTTTCGTTGCACAATTCTAATAAATGTGGAAGTTATAAACAAAAGCGATATCAACTTTAAAACGCGCTAAATTTTGTTGATGTTTTGCGTATTAAGTTTGTATCGACATATCTCCGACAGTACAAGAGCTTCACTTCTGACACTTGGCACTTCAGTAGAAAAGGCCTAACCGCGACTGTCTGCAAAGTTTCGTTGCACAATTCGAATAAATGTGGAAGTTATAAACAAAAGCGATATCAACTTTAAAACGCGCTAAATTTTGTTGATGTTTTGCGTATTCAGTTTGTATCGACATATCTCCGGCAGTACAAGAGCTGCACTTCTAACACTTAGTACTTCAGTAGAACATGTGTCTCCGCGACTGTCTGCAAAGTTTCGTTGCACAATTCGACTAAATGTGGAAGTTATAAACAAAAGCGATATCAACTTTAAAACGCGCTAAATTTTGTTGATGTTTTGCGTATTCAGTTTGTATCGACATATCTCCGGCAGTACAAGAGCTGCACTTCTGAAACTTGGTACTACAGTAGAAAACGCCTATTTTCGACTGTCTGCAAAGTTTCGTTGCACAATTCGAATAAATGTGGAAGTTATAAACAAAAGCGATATCAACTTTAAAACGCGCTAAATTTTGTTGATGTTTTGCGTATTCAGTGTGTATCGACATATCTCCGACAGTACAAGAGCTGCACTTCTGACACTTAGTACTTCAGTAGAAAACGCCTATTTTCGACTGTCTGCAAAGTTTCGTTGCACAATTCGAATAAATGTGGAAGTTATAAACAAAAGCGATATCAACTTTAAAACGCACTAAATTTTGTTGATGTTTTGCGTATTCAGTTTGTATCGACATATCTCCGGCAGTACAAGAGCTTCACTTCTGAAACTTGCTACTTCAGTAGAAAATCTTTCTCCACGGTTGTCTGCAAAGTTTCGTTGCACAAGTCGAATAAATGTGGAAGTTATAAACAAAAGCGATATCAACTTTAAAACGCGCTAAATTTTGTTGATGTTTTGCGTATTCAGTTTGTATCAGAATATCTCCAGCAGTACAAGAGCTGCACTTCTGAAACTTGGTACGTCTGCAGTAAAGGCCTAGTCGAGACGGTCTGCAAAGTTTCGTTGCACAATTCGTATGAATGTGGAAGTTATAAACAAAAGCGATATCAACTTTAAAACGCGCTAAATTTTGTTGATGTTTTGCGTATTCAGTTTGTATCGACATATCTCCGACAGTACAAGAGCTGCACTTCTGAAACTTGGTACTTCAGTAGAAAAGGCCGATTCGAGACTGTCTGCAAAGTTTCGTTGCACAATTCGAATAAATGTGGAAGTTATAAACAAAAGTGATATCAACTTTAAAACGCGCTACATTTTGTTGATGTTTTGCGTATTCAGTTTGTATCGACATATCTCCGGCAGTACAAGAGCTGCACTTCTGAAACTTGGTACCTCCGCAGAAAAGGCCTCTTCGAGACGCTCTGCAAAGTTTCGTTGCACAATTCGTATAAATGTGGAAGTTATAAACAAAAGCGATATCAACTTTAAAACGCGCTAAATTTTGTTAATGTTTTGCGTATTCAGTTTGTATCGACATATCTCCGGCAGTACAAGAGCTGCACTTCGGAAACTTGGTACTTCAGTAGAAAAGGCCTATTTTCGACTGTCTGCAAAGTTTCGTTGCACAATTCGAATAAATGTTGAAGTTATAAACAAAAGCGATATCAACTTTAAAACGCGCTAAATTTTGTTGATGTTTTGCGTATTCAGTTTGTATCGACATATCTCCGGCAGTACAAAAGCTGCACTTCTGAAACTTGGTACTTCAGTAGCAAAATGTGTCTGCGCGACTGTCTGCAAAGTTTCGTTGCAGAATTCTAAGAAATGTGGAAGTTATAAACAAAAGCGATATCAACTTTAAAACGCGCTAAATTTTGTTGATGTTTTGCGTATTAAGTTTGTATCGACATATCTCCGACAGTACAAGAGCTTCACTTCTGACACTTGGCACGTCAGTAGAAAAGGCCTAACCGCGACTGTCTGCAAAGTTTCGTTGCACAATTCGAATAAATGTGGAAGTTATAAACAAAAGCGATATCAACTTTAAAACGCGCTAAATTTTGTTGATGTTTTGCGTATTCAGTTTGTATCGACATATCTCCGGCAGTACAAGAGCTGCACTTCTAAAACTTGGTACTTCAGTAGAACATGTGTCTCCGCGACTGTCTGCAAAGTTTCGTTGCACAATTCGACTAAATGTGGAAGTTATAAACAAAAGCGATATCAACTTTAAAACGCGCTAAATTTTGTTGATGTTTTGCGTATTCAGTTTGTATCGACATATCTCCGGCAGTACAAGAGCTGCACTTCTGAAACTTGGTACTACAGTAGAAAACGCCTATTTTCGACTGTCTGCAAAGTTTCGTTGCACAATTCGAATAAATGTGGAAGTTATAAACAAAAGCGATATCAACTTTAAAACGCGCTAAATTTTGTTGATGTTTTGCGTATTCAGTGTGTATCGACATATCTCCGACAGCACAAGAGCTGCACTTCTGACCCTTAGTACTTCAGTTGAAAAGGCCTATCCGCGACTGTCTGCAAAGTTTCGTTGCACAATTCGAATAAATGTGGAAGTTATAAACAAAAGCGATATCAACTTTAAAACGCACTAAATTTTGTTGATGTTTTGCGTATTCAGTTTGTATCGACATATCTCCGGCAGTACAAGAGCTTCACTTCTGAAACTTGGTACTTCAGTAGAAAATGTTTCTCCACGGTTGTCTGCAAAGTTTCGTTGCACAAGTCGAATAAATGTAGAAGTTATAAACAAAAGCGATATCAACTTTAAAACGCGCTAAATTTTGTTGATGTTTTGCGTATTCAGTTTGTATCAGAATATCTCCAGCAGTACTAAAGCTGCACTTCTGAAACTTGGTACGTCCGCAGTAAAGGCCTAGTCGAGACGGTCTGCAAAGTTTCGTTGCACAATTCGTATAGATGTGGAAGTTATAAACAAAAGCGATATCAACTTTAAAACGCGCTAAATTTTGTTGATGTTTTGCGTATTCAGTTTGTATCGACATATCTCCGACAGTACAAAAGCTGCACTTCTGAAACTTGGTACTTCAGTAGAAAAGGCCGATTCGAGACTGTCTGCAAAGTTTCGTTGCACAATTCGAATAAATGTGGAAGTTATAAACAAAAGTGATATCAACTTTAAAACGCGCTAAATTTTGTTGATGTTTTGCGTATTCAGTTTGTATCGACATATCTCCGGCAGTACAAGAGCTGCACTTCTGAAACTTGGTACTTAAGTAGAACATGTGTTTCCGCGACTGTCTGCAAAGTTTCGTTGCACAATTCGAATAAATGTGGAAGCTATAAACAAAAGCGATATCAACTTTAAAACGCGCTAAATTTTGTTGATGTTTTGCGTATTCAGTTTGTATCGACATATCTCCGGCAGTACAAGAGCTGCACTTCTGAAACTTGGTACTTAAGTAGTACATGTGTCTCCGCGACTGTCTGCAAAGTTTCGTTGCCCAATTCGAATAAATGTGGAAGTTATAAGCAAAAGCGATATCAACTTTAAAACGCGCTAAATTTTATTGATGTTTTGCGTATTCAGTTTGTATAGACATATCTCCGGCAGTACAAGAGCTGCACTTCTGAAACTTGGTACCTCCGCAGAAAAGGCCTCTTCGAGACGCTCTGCAAAGTTTCGTTGCACAATTCGTATGAATGTGGAAGTTATAAACAAAAGCGATATCAACTTTAAAACGCGCTAAATTTTGTTGATGTTTTGCGTATTCAGTTTGTATCGACATATCTCCGAGAGTACAAGAGCTGCACTTCTGAAACTTGGTACTTAAGTAGAACATGTGTTTCCGCGACTCTCTGCAAAGTTTCGTTGCACAATTCGAATGAATGTGGAAGTTATAAACAAAAGCGATATCAACTTTAAAACACGCTAAATTTTGTTGATGTTTTGCGTATTCAGTTTGTATCGACATATCTCCGGCAGTACAAGAGCTGCACTGTTGAAACTTGGTACTTCAGTAGAAACTGTGTCTCCGCGACTGTCTGCAAAGTTTCGTTGCACAATTCGACTAAATGTGGAAGTTATAAACAAAAGCGATATCAACTTTAAAACGCGCTAAATTTTGTTGATGTTTTGCGTATTCAGTTTGTATCGACATATCTCCGGCAGTACAAGAGCTGCACTTCTGAAACTTGGTACTACAGTAGAAAAGGCCTATTTTCGACTGTCTGCAAAGTTTCGTTGCCCAATTCGAATAAATGTGGAAGTTATAAATAAAAGCGATATCAACTTTAAAACGCGCTAAATTTTGTTGATGTTTTGCGTATTCAGTTTGTATCGACATATCTCCGACAGTACAAGAGCTGCACTTCTGACACTTGGTACTTCAGTAGAAAAGGCCTATCCGCGACTGTCTGCAAAGTTTCGTTGCACAATTCGAATAAATGTGGAAGTTATAAACAAAAGCGATATCAACTTTAAAACGCGCTAAATTTTGTTGATGTTTTGCGTATTCAGTTTGTATCGACATATCTCCGGCAGTACAAGAGCTGCACTTCTGAAACTTGGTACTTAAGTAGAACATGTGTCTCCGCGACTGTCTGCAAAGTTTCGTTGCCCAATTCGAATAAATGTGGAAGTTATAAACAAAAGCGATATCAACTTCAAAACGCGCTAAATTTTGTTGATGTTTTGCGTATTCAGTTTGTATCGACATATCTCCGGCATTAATAGAGCTGCACTTCTGAAACTTGGTACTTCAGTAGAAGATGTGTCTTTGCGACTGTCTGCAAAGTTTCGTTGCACAATTCGAATAAATGTGGAAGTTATAAACAAAAGCGATATCAACTTTAAAACGCGCTAAATTTTGTTGATGTTTTGCGTATTAAGTTTGTATCGACATATCTCCGGCAGTGCAAAAGCTGCACTTCTGAAACTTGGTACTTCAGTAGAAAAGGCCTATTTTCGACTGTCTGCAAAGTTTCGTTGCACAATTCGAATAAATGTGGAAGTTATAAACAAAAGCGATATCAACTTTAAAACGCGCTAAATTTTGTTGATGTTTTGCGTATTAAGTTTGTATCGACATATCTCCGGCAGTGCAAAAGCTGCACTTCTGAAACTTGGTTCTTCAGTAGAAAATGCCTATCCGCGACTGTCAGCAAAGTTTCGTTGCACAATTCGAATAAATGTGGAAGTTATAAACAAAAGCGATATCAACTTTAAAACGCACTAAATTTTGTTGATGTTTTGCGTATTCAGTTTGTATCGACATATCTCCGGCAGTACAAGAGCTGCACTTCTGAAACTTGGTACTTCAGTAGAAAATGTGTCTCCGCGGTTGTCTGCAAAGTTTCGTTGCACAATTCGAATAAATGTGGAAGTTATAAACAAAAGCGATATCAACTTAATCACGTGCTAAATTTTGTTGATGTTTTGCGTATTCAGTTTGTATCGACATATCTCCGGCAGTACAAGAGCTGCACTTCTGAAACTTTGTACTTCTAGTAGAAAAGGCCTATTCGAGACGGTCTGCAAAGTTTCGTTGCACAATTCGAATAAATGTGGAAGTTATAAACAAAAGCGATATCCACTTTAAAACGCGCTAAATTTTGGTTATGTTTTGCGTATTCAGTTTGTATCGACATATCTCTGGCAGTACAAAAGCTGCACTTCTGAAACTTGGTACTTCAGAGGAAAATGTGTCTTTGCGACTGTCTGCAAAGTTTCGTTGCACAATTCGAATAAATGTGGAAGTTATAAACAAAAGCGATATCAACTTTAAAACGCGCTAAATTTTGTTGATGTTTTGCGTATTCAGTTTGTATCGACATATCTCCGGCAGTACAAGAGCTGCACTTGTGAACCTTGGTACTTAAGTAGAACATGTGTCTCCGCGACTGTCTGTAAAGTTTCGTTGCCCAATTCGAATAAATGTGGAAGTTATAAACAAAACCGATATCAACTTTAAAACGCGCTAAATTTTGTTGATGTTTTGCGTATTCAGTTTGTATCGACATATCTCCACCAGTACAAGAGCTGCACTTCTGAAACTTGGTACTTCAGTGGAACATGTGTCTCCGCGACTGTCTGCAAAGTTTCGTTGCACAATTCGAATAAATGTGGAAGTTATAAACAAAAGCGATATCAACTTTAAAACGCGCTAAATTTTGTTGATGTTTTGCGTATTCAGTTTGTATCGACATATCTCCGGCAGTGCAAAAGCTGCACTTCTGAAACTTGGTACTTCAGTAGAAAAGGCCTATTTTCGACTGTCTGCAAAGTTTCGTTGCACAATTCGAATAAATGTGGAAGTTATAAACAAAAGCGATATCAACTTTAAAACGCGCTAAATTTTGTTGATGTTTTGCGTATTCAGTTTGTATCGACATATCTCCGGCAGTACAAGAGCTGCACTTCTAAAACTTGGTACTTCAGTAGAACATGTGTCTCCGCGACTGTCTGCAAAGTTTCGTTGCACAATTCGAATAAATGTGGAAGTTATAAACGAAAGCGATATCAACTTTAAAACGCGCTAAATTTTGTTGATGTTTTGCGTATTAAGTTTGTATCAACATATCTCCGACAGTACCAAAGCTGCACTTCTGACACTTGGTTCTTTCAGTAGAAAAGGCCTATCCGCGACTGTCTGCAAAGTTTCGTTGCACAATTCGAATAAATGTGGAAGTTATAAACAAAAGCGATATCAACTTTAAAACGCGCTAAATTTTGTTGATGTGTTGCGTATTCAGTTTGTATCGACATATCTCCGGCAGTACAAGAGCTGCACTTCTGAAACTTGGTACTTCCGTAAAAAAGGCCTATTTGAGACTGTCTGCAAAGTTTCGTTGCACAATTCGAATAAATGTGGAAGTTATAAACAAAAGCGATATCAACTTTAAAACGCGCCAAATTTTGTTAATGTTTTGCGTATTCAGTTTGTATCGACATATCTCTGGCAGTACAAAAGCTGCACTTCTGAAACTTGGTACTTCTGAGGAAAATGTGTCTCGGCGACTGTCTGCAAAGTTTCGTTGCACAATCCGAATAAATGTGGAAGTTATAAACAAATGCGATATCAACTTTAAAACGCGCTAAATTTTGTTGATGTTTTGCGTATTCAGTTTGTATCGACATATCTCCGACAGTACAAGAGCTGCACTTCTGAAACTTGGTACTTCTGTAGAAAAGGCCTATTTCCGACTGTCTGCAAAGTTTCGTTGCACAATTCGAATAAATGTGGAAGTTATAAACAAAAGCGATATCAACTTTAAAACGCGCTAAATTTTGTTGATGTTTTGCGTATTCAGTTTGTATCGACATATTTCCGGCAGTACAAGAGCTGCACTTCTGAAACTTGGTACTTCAGTAGAAAATCTGTCTGCGCGACTGTCTGCAAAGTTTCGTTGCACAATTCGAATAAATGTGGAAGTTATAAGCAAAAGCGATATCAACTTTAAAACGCGCTTAATTTTGTTGATGTTTTGCGTATTAAGTTTGTATCGACATATCTCCGACAGTACAAGAGCGTCACTTCTGACACTTAGTACTTCAGTAGAAAATGCCTATCCCCGACTGTCTGCAAAGTTTCGTTGCACAATTCGAATAAATGTGAAAGTTATAAACAAAAGCGATATCAACTTTAAAACGCGCTAAATTTTGTTGATGTTTTGCGTATTCAGTTTGTATCGACATATCTCCGGCAGTACAAAAGCTGCACTTCTGAAACTTGGTACTTTAGTAGAAAATGTGTCTCCGCGGTTGTCTGCAAAGTTTCGTTGCACAATTCGAATAAATGTGGAAGTTATAAACAAAAGCGATATCAACTTTAAAACGCGCTAAATTTTGTTGATGTTTTGCGTATTCAGTTTGTATCGACATATCTCCGGCAGTACAAGAGCTGCACTTCTGAAACTTTGTACTTCTAGTAGAAAAGGCCTATTCGAGACGGTCTGCAAAGTTTCGGGTCACAATTCGAATAAATGTGGAAGTTATAAACAAAAGCGATATCAACTTTAAAACGCGCTAAATTTTGTTGATGTTTTGCGTATTCAGTTTGTATCGAAATATCTCTGGCAGTACAAGAGCTGCACTTCTGAAACTTCGTACTTTAGTAGAACATATGTTTTCGCGACTGTCTGCAAAGTTTCGTTGCACAATTCGAATAAATGTGGAAGTTATAAACAAAAGCGATATCAACTTTAAAACGCGCTAAATTTTGTTGATGTTTTGCGTATTCAGTCTGTATCGAAATATCTCAGGCAGTACAAGAGCTGCACTTCTGAAACTTGGTACTTCCGCAGAAAAGGCCTCTTCGAGACGGTCTGCAAAGTTTCGTTGCACAATTCGTATGAATGTGGAAGTTATAAACAAAAGCGATATCAACTTTAAAACGCGCTAAATTTTGTTGATGTTTTGCGTATTCAGTTTGTATCGACATATCTCAGGCAGTACAAGAGCTGCACTTCTGAAACTTGGTACTTTCGCAGAAAAGGCCTCTTCGAGACGGTCTGCAAAGTTTCGTTGCACAATTCGTATGAATGTGGAAGTTATAAACAAAAGCGATATCAACTTTAAAACGCGCTAAATTTTGTTGATGTTTTGCGTATTCAGTTTGTATCGACATATCTCCGGCAGTACAAGAGCTGTACTTCTGAAACTTCGTACTTTAGTAGAACATATGTTTTCGCGACTGTCTGCAAAGTTTCGTTGCACAATTCACATAAATGTGGAAGTTATAAACAAAAGCGATATCAACTTTAAAACGCGCTAAATTTTGTTGATGTTTTGCGTATTCAGTTTGTATCGACATATCTCAGGCAGTAAAAGAGCTGCACTTCTGAAACTTGGTACTTCCGCAGAAAAGGCCTCTTCGAGACGGTCTGCAAAGTTTCGTTGCACAATTCGTATGAATGTGGAAGTTATAAACAAAAGCGATATCAACTTTAAAACGCGCTAAATTTTGTTGATGTTTTGCGTATTCAGTTTGTATCGACATATCTCCGGCAGTACAAGAGCTGCACTTCTGAAACTTCGTACTTTATTAGAACATATGTTTTCGCGACTGTCTGCAAAGTTTCGTTGCCCAATTCGAATAAATGTGGAAGTTATAAACAAAAGCGATGTCAACTTTAAAACGCGCTAAATTTTGTTGATGTTTTGCGTATTCAGTTTGTATCGACATATCTCCGGCAGTACAAGAGATGCTCTTCTAAAACTTGGTACTTCAGTAGAACATGTGTCTCCGCGACTGTCTGCAAAGTTTCGTTGCACAATTCGAATAAATGTGGAAGTTATAAACAAAAGCGATATCAACTTTAAAACGCGCTAAATTGTGTTGATGTTTTGCGTATTAAGTTTGTATCAACATATCTCCGACAGTACCAAAGCTGCACTTCTGACACTTGGTTCTTTCAGTAGAAAAGGCCTATCCGCGACTGTCTGCAAAGTTTCGTTGCACAATTCGAATAAATGTGGAAGTTATAAACAAAAGCGATATCAACTTTAAAACGCGCTCAATTTTGTTGATGTGTTGCGTATTCAGTTTGTATCGACATATCTCCGGCAGTACAAGAGCTGCACTTCTGAAACTTGGTACTTCCGTAAAAAAGGCCTATTTCCGACTGTCTGCAAAGTTTCGTTGCACAATTCGAATAAATGTGGAAGTTATAAACAAAAGCGATATCAACTTTAAAACGCGCTAAATTTTGTTGATGTTTTGCGTATTCAGTTTGTATCGACATATCTCCGGCATTACAAGAGCTGCACTTCTGAAACTTGGTACTTCTGAGGAAAATGTGTCTCGGCGACTGTCTGCAAAGTTTCGTTGCACAATTCAGATAAATGTGGAAGTTATAAACAAAAGCGATATCAACTTTAAAACGCGCTAAATTTTGTTGATGTTTTGCGTATTAAGTTTGTATCAACATATCTCCGACAGTACAAAAGCTGCACTTCTGAAACTTGGTACTTCCGCAGAAAATGCCTATCCGCGACTGTCTGCAAAGTTTCGTTGCACAATTCGAATAAATGTGGAAGTTATAAACAAAAGCGATATCAACTTTAAAACGCACTAAATTTTGTTGATGTTTTGCGTATTCAGTTTGTATCGACATATCTCCGGCAGTACAAGAGCTGCACTTCTGAAACTTGGTACTTCAGTAGAAAATGTGTCTGCGCGACTGTCTGCAAAGTTTCGTTGCACAATTCGAATAAATGTGGAAGTTATAAACAAAAGCGATATCAACTTTAAAACGCGCTTAATTTTGTTGATGTTTTGCGTATTAAGTTTGTATCGACATATCTCCGACAGTACAAGAGCTGCACTTCTGACACTTAGTACTTCAGTAGAAAATGCCTATCCGCGACTGTCTGCAAAGTTTCGTTGCACAATTCGAATAAATGTGAAAGTTATAAACAAAAGCGATATCAACTTTAAAACGCGCTAAATTTTGTTGATGTTTTGCGTATTCAGTTTATATCGACATATCTCCGGCAGTACAAAAGCTGCACTTCTGAAACTTGGTACTTCAGTAGAAAATGTGTCTCAGCGGTTGTCTGCCAAGTTTCGTTGCACAATTACAATAAATGTGGAAGGTATAAACAAAAGCGATATCAACTTTAAAACGTGCTAAATTTTGTTGATGTTTTGCGTATTCAGTTTGTATCGACATATCTCCGGCAGTACAAGAGCTGCACTTCTGAGACTTTGTACTTCTAGTAGAAAAGGCCTATTCGAGACGGTCTGCAAAGTTTCGTTGCATAATTCGAATAAATGTGGAAGTTATAAACAAAAGCGATATCTACTTTAAAACGCGCTAAATTTTGTTGATGTTTTGCGTATTCAGTTTGTATCGACATATCTCTGGCAGTACAAAAGCTGCACTTCTGAAACTTGGTACTTCAGAGGAAAATGTGTCTTTGCGACTGTCTGCAAAGTTTCGTTGCACAATTCGAATAAATGTGGAAGTTATAAACAAAAGCGATATCAACTTTAAAACGCGCTAAATTTTGTTGATGTTTTGCGTATTCAGTTTGTATCGACATATCTCAGGCAGTACAAGAGCTGCACTTCTGAAACTTGGTACTTCAGTAGAAACTGTGTCTCCGCGACTGTCTGCAAAGTTTCGTTGCACAATTCGAATAAATGTGGAAGTTATAAACAAAAGCGATATCAACTTTAAAACGCGCTAAATTTTGTTGATGTTTTGCGTATTCAGTTTGTATCGACATATCTCTGGCAGTACAAAAGCTGCACTTCTGAAACTTGGTACTTCAGAGGAAAATGTGTCTTTGCGACTGTCTGCAAAGTTTCGTTGCACAATTCGAATAAATGTGGAAGTTATAAACAAAAGCGATATCAACTTTAAAACGCGCTAAATTTTGTTGATGTTTTGCGTATTCAGTTTGTATCGACATATCTCTAGCAGTACAAGAGCTGCACTTCTGAAACTTGGTACTTCCGCAGAAAAGGCCTCTTCGAGACGGTCTGCAAAGTTTCGTTGCACAATTCGTATGAATGTGGAAGTTATAAACAAAAGCGATATCAACTTTAAAACGCGCTAAATTTTGTTGATGTTTTGCGTATTCAGTTTGTATCGACATATCTCCGGCAGTACAAGAGCTGCACTTCTGAAACTTCGTACTTTAGTAGGACATATGTTTCCGCGACTGTCTGCAAAGTTTCGTTGCCCAATTCGAATAAATGTGGAAGTTATAAACAAAAGCGATATCAACTTGAAAACGCGCTAAATTTTG
Source organism: Sepiola atlantica (assembly GCA_963556195.1). Taxonomy (NCBI): domain Eukaryota; kingdom Metazoa; phylum Mollusca; class Cephalopoda; order Sepiida; family Sepiolidae; genus Sepiola; species Sepiola atlantica. Next base: position 793,865 of record CAUVYP010001303.1, read on the forward strand.
TTGATGTTTTGCGTATTCAGTTTGTATCGACATATCTCCGGCAGTACAAGAGCTGCACTTCAAAAACTTGGTACTTCAGTAGAACATGTGTCTCCGCGACTGTCTGCAAAGTTTCGTTGCACAATTCGAATAAATGTGGAAGTTATAAACAAAAGCGATATCAACTTTAAAACGCGCTAAATTTTGTTGATGTTTTGCGTATTAAGTTTGTATCAACATATCTCCGACAGTACAAAAGCTGCACTTCTGACACTTGGTTCTTCAGTAGAAAAGGCCTATCCGCGACTGTCTGCAAAGTTTCGTTGCACAATTCGAATAAATGTGGAAGTTATAAACAAAAGCGATATCAACTTTAAAACGCGCTAAATTTTGTTGATGTGTTGCGTATTCAGTTTGTATCGACATATCTCTGGCAGTACAAAAGCTGCACTTCTGAAACTTGGTACTTCTGAGGAAAATGTGTCTCGGCGACTGTCTGCAAAGTTTCGTTGCACAATTCGAATAAATGTGGAAGTTATAAACAAATGCGATATCAACTTTAAAACGCGCTAAATTTTGTTGATGTTTTGCGTATTCAGTTTGTATCGACATATCTCCGACAGTACAAGAGCTGCACTTCTGAAACTTGGTACTTCAGTAGAAAAGGCCTATTTTCGACTGTCTGCAAAGTTTCGTTGCACAATTCGAATAAATGTGGAAGTTATAAACAAAAGCGATATCAACTTTAAAACGCGCTAAATTTTGTTGATGTTTTGCGTATTCAGTTTGTATCGACATATCTCCGGCATTAATAGAGCTGCACTTCTGAAACTTGGTACTTCAGTAGAAGATGTGTCTTTGCGACTGTCTGCAAAGTTTCGTTGCACAATTCGAATAAATGTGGAAGTTATAAACAAAAGCGATATCAACTTTAAAACGCGCTAAATTTTGTTGATGTTTTGCGTATTAAGTTTGTATTGACATATCTCCGGCAGTGCAAAAGCTGCACTTCTGAAACTTGGTACTTCAGTAGAAAAGGCCTATTTTCGACTGTCTGCAAAGTTTCGTTGCACAATTCGAATAAATGTGGAAGTTATAAACAAAAGCGATATCAACTTTAAAACGCGCTAAATTTTGTTGATGTTTTGCGTATTAAGTTTGTATCAACATATCTCCGACAGTACAAAAGCCGCACTTCTGACACTTGGTTCTTCAGTAGAAAATGCCTATCCGCGACTGTCTGCAAAGTTTCGTTGCACAATTCGAATAAATGTGGAAGTTATAAACAAAAGCGATATCAACTTTAAAACGCACTAAATTTTGTTGATGTTTTGCGTATTCAGTTTGTATCGACATATCTCCGGCAGTACAAGAGCTGCACTTCTGAAACTTGGTACTTCAGTAGAAACTGTGTCTCCGCGGTTGTCTGCAAAGTTTCGTTGCACAATTCGAATAAATGTGGAAGTTATAAACAAAAGCGATATCAACTTAATCACGTGCTAAATTTTGTTGATGTTTTGCGTATTCAGTTTGTATCGACATATCTCCGGCAGTACAAGAGCTGCACTTCTGAAACTTTGTACTTCTAGTAGAAAAGGCCTATTCGAGACGGTCTGCAAAGTTTCGTTGCACAATTCGAATAAATGTGGAAGTTATAAACAAAAGCGATATCCAATTTAAAACGCGCTAAATTTTGTTGATGTTTTGCGTATTCAGTTTGTATCGACATATCTCTGGCAGTACAAAAGCTGCACTTCTGAAACTTGGTACTTCAGAGGAAAATGTGTCTTTGCGACTGTCTGCAAAGTTTCGTTGCACAATTCGAATAAATGTGGAAGTTATAAACAAAAGCGATATCAACTTTAAAACGCGCTACATTTTGTTGATGTTTTGCGTATTCAGTTTGTATCGACATATCTCCGGCAGTACAAGAGCTGCACTTCTGAAACTTGGTACTTCAGTAGAACATGTGTCTCCGCGACTGTCTGCAAAGTTTCGTTGCACAATTCGAATAAATGTGGAAGTTATAAACAAAAGCGATATCAACTTTAAAACGCGCTAAATTTTGTTGATGTTTTGCGTATTCAGTTTGTATCAACATATCTCCGGCAATGCAAAAGCTGCACTTCTGAAACTTGGTACTTCAGTAGAAAAGGCCTATTTTCGACTGTCTGCAAAGTTTCGTTGCACAATTCGAATAAATGTGGAAGTTATAAACAAAAGCGATATCAACTTTAAAACGCGCTAAATTTTGTTTATGTTTTGCGTATTCAGTTTGTATCGACATATCTCCGACAGTACAAAAGCTGCACTTCTGACACTTGGTTCTTCAGTAGAAAATGTGTCTCCGCAGTTGTCTGCAAAGTTTCGTTGCACAATTCGAATAAATGTGGAAGTTATAAACAAAAGCGATATCAACTTTAAAACACGCTAAATTTTGTTGATGTTTTGCGTATTCAGTTTGTATCGACATATCTCTGGCAGTACAAGAGCTGCACTTCTGAAACTTGGTACTTCTAGTAGAAAAGGCCTATTCGAGACGGTCTGCAAAGTTTCGTTGCACAATTCGAATAAATGTGGAAGTTATAAACCAAAGCGATATCAACTTTAAAACGCGCTAAATTTTGTTGATGTTTTGCGTATTCAGTTTGTATCGACATATCTCTGGCAGTACAAAAGCTGCACTTCTGAAACTTGGTACTTCAGAGGAAAATGTGTCTCGGCGACTGTCTGCAAAGTTTCGTTTCACAATTCGAATAAATGTGGAAGTTATAAACAAAAGCGATATCAACTTTAAAACGCGCTAAATTTTGTTGATGTTTTGCGTATTCAGTTTGTATCGACATATCTCTGGCAGTACAAAAGCTGCACTTCTGAAACTTGGTACTTCAGAGGAAAATGTGTCTCTGCGACTGTCTGCAAAGTTTCGTTGCACAATTCGAATAAATGTGGAAGTTATAAACAAAAGCGATATCAACTTTAAAACGCGCTAAATTTTGTTGATGTTTTGCGTATTCAGTTTGTATCGACATATCTCCGGCAGTACAAGAGTTGCACTTCTGAAACTTGGTACTTCCGCAGAAAAGGCCTCTTCGAGACGGTCGGCAAAGTTTCGTTGCACAATTCGTATGAATGTGGAAGTTATAAACAAAAGCGATATCAACTTTAAAACGCGCAAAATTTTGTTGATGTTTTGCGTATTCAGTTTGTATCGACATATCTCCGGCAGTACAAGAGCTGCACTTCTAAAACTTGGTACTTCAGTAGAAAATGTGTCTCCGCGACTGTCTGCAAAGTTTCGTTGCACAAATCGAATAAATGTGGAAGTTATAAACAAAAGCGATATCAACTTTAAAACGCGCTAAATTTTGTTGATGTTTTGCGTATTCAGTTTGTATCAACATATCTCCGGCAGTGTCAAAACCTGCACTTCTGAAACTTGGTACTTCAGTAGAAAAGGCCTATTTTCGACTGTCTGCAAAGTTTCGTTGCACAATTCGAATAAATGTGGAAGTTATAAACAAAAGCGATATCAACTTTAAAACGCGCTAAATTTTGTTTATGTTTTGCGTATTCAGTTTGTATCGACATATCTCCGACAGTACAAAAGCTGCACTTCTGACACTCAGTGCTTCAGTAGAAAAAGCCCATCCGCTACTGTCTGCAAAGTTTCGTTGCACAATTCGAATAAATGTGGAAGTTATAAACAAAAGCGATATCAACTTTAAAACGCACTAAATTTTGTTGATGTTTTGCGTATACAGTTTGTATCGACATATCTCCGGCAGTACAAGAGCTGCACTTCTGAATCTTGGTACTTCAGTAGAAAATGTGTCTCCGCGGTTGTCTGCAAAGTTTCGTTGCACAATTCGAATAAATGTGGAAGTTATAAACAAAAGCGATATCAACTTTAAAACGCGCTAAATTTTGTTGATGTTTTGCGTATTCAGTTTGTATCGACATATCTCTGGCAGTACAAGAGCTGCACTTCTGAAACTTGGTACTTCAGAGGAAAATGTGTCTCTGCGACTGTCTGCAAAGTTTCGTTGCACAATTCGAATAAATGTGGAAGTTATAAACCAAAGCGATATCAACTTTAAAACGCGCTAAATTTTGTTGATGTTTTGCGTATTCAGTTTGTATCGACATATCTCTGGCAGTAAAAAAGCTGCACTTCTGAAACTTGGTACTTCAGAGGAAAATGTGTCTCTGCGACTGTCTGCAAAGTTTCGTTGCACAATTCGAATAAATGTGGAAGTTATAAACAAAAGCGATATCAACTTTAAAACGCGCTAAATTTTGTTGATGTTTTGCGTATTCAGTTTGTATCGACATATCTTTGACAGTACAAAAGCTGCACTTCTGACACTTTGTTCTTCAGTAGAAAATGTGTCTCCGCAGTTGTCTGCAAAGTTTCGTTGCACAATTCGAATAAATGTGGAAGTTATAAACAAAAGCGATATCAACTTTAAAACACGCTAAATTTTGTTGATGTTTTGCGTATTCAGTTTGTATCGACATATCTCTGGCAGTACAAGAGCTGCACTTCTGAAACTTGGTACTTCTAGTAGAAAAGGCCTATTCGAGACGGTCTGCAAAGTTTCGTTGCACAATTCGAATAAATGTGGAAGTTATAAACAAAAGCGATATCAACTTTAAAACGCGCTAAATTTTGTTGATGTTTTGCGTATTCAGTTTGTATCGACATATCTCTGGCAGTACAAAAGCTGCACTTCTGAAACTTGGTACTTCAGAGGAAAATGTGTCTCGGCGACTGTCTGCAAAGTTTCGTTGCACAATTCGAATAAATGTGGAAGTTATAAACAAAAGCGATATCAACTTTAAAACGCGCTAAATTTTGTTGATGTTTTGCGTATTCAGTTTGTATCGACATATCTCCGGCAGTACAAGAGCTGCACTTCTGAAACTTGGTACTTAAGTAGAACATGTGTCTCCGCGACTGTCTGCAAAGTTTCGTTGCCCAATTCGAATAAATGTAGAAGTTATAAACAAAAGCGATATCAACTTTAAAACGCGCTAAATTTTGTTGATGTTTTGCGTATTCAGTTTGTATCGACATATCTCCGGCAGTACAAGAGCTGCACTTCTAAAACTTGGTACTTCAGTAGAACATGTGTCTTCGCGACTGTCTGCAAAGTTTCGTTGCACAATTCGAATAAATGTGGAAGTTATAAACCAAAGCGCTATCAACTTTAAAACGCGCTAAATTTTGTTGATGTTTTGCGTATTCAGTTTGTATCGACATATCTCTGGCAGTACAAAAGCTGCACTTCTGAAACTTGGTACTTCAGAGGAAAATGTGTCTCTGCGACTGTCTGCAAAGTTTCGTCGCACAATTCGAATAAATGTGGAAGTTATAAACAAAAGCGATATCAACTTTAAAACGCGCTAAATTTTGTTGATGTTTTGCGTATTCAGTTTGTATCGACATGTCTCCGGCAGTACAAGAGCTGCACTTCTAAAACTTAGTACTTCAGTAGAACATGTGTCTCCGCGACTGTCTGCAAAGTTTCGTTGCACAATTCGAATAAATGTGGAAGTTATAAACAAAAGCAATATCAACTTTAAAACGCGCTAAATTTTGTTGATGTTTTGCGTATTCAGTTTGTATCGACATATTTCCGGCAGTGCAAAAGCTGCACTTCTGAAACTTGGTACTTCAGAGGAAAATGTGTCTCTGCGACTGTCTGCAAAGTTTCGTCGCACAATTCGAATAAATGTGGAAGTTATAAACAAAAGCGATATCAACTTTAAAACGCGCTAAATTTTGTTGATGTTTTGCGTATTCAGTTTGTATCGACATATCTCCGGCAGTACAAGAGCTGCAACTCTAAAACTTAGTACTTCAGTAGAACATGTGTCTCCGCGACTGTCTGCAAAGTTTCGTTGCACAATTCGAATATATGTGGAAGTTATAAACAAAAGCGATATCAACTTTAAAACGCGCTAAATTTTGTTGATGTTTTGCGTATTCAGTTTGTATCGACATATCTCCGGCAGTGCCAAAGCTGCACTTCTGAAACTAGGTACTTCAGTAGAAAAGGCCTATTTTCGACTGTCTGCAAAGTTTCGTTGCACAATTCGAATAAATGTGGAAGTTATAAACAAAAGCGATATCAACTTTAAAACGCGCTAAATTTTGTTGATGTTTTGCGTATTAAGTTTGTATCAACATATCTCCGACAGTACAAAAGCTGCACTTCTGACACTTGGTACTTCAGTAGAAAAGGCCTATTCGCGACTGTCTGCAAAGTTTCGTTGCACAATTCGAATAAATGTGGAAGTTATAAACAAAAGCGATATCAACTTTAAAACGCACTAAATTTTGTTGATGTTTTGCGTATTCAGTTTGTATCGACATATCTCCGGCAGTACAAGAGCTGCACTTCTGAAACTTGGTACTTCAGTAGAAAATGTGTCTCCGCGGTTGTCTGCAAAGTTTCGTTGCACAATTCGAATAAATGTGGAAGTTATAAACAAAAGCGATATCAACTTTAAAACGCGCTAAATTTTGTTGATGTTTTGCGTATTCAGTTTGTATCGACATATCTCTGGCAGTACAAGAGCTGCACTTCTGAAACTTGGTACTTCTAGTAGAAAAGGCCTATTCGAGACGGTCTGCAAAGTTTCGTTGCACAATTCGAATAAATGTGGAAGTTATAAACAAAAGCGATATCAACTTTAAAACGCGCTAAATTTTGTTGATGTTTTGCGTATTCAGTTTGTATCGACATATCTCTAGCGGTACAAACGCTGCACTTCTGAAACTTGGTACTTCAGAGGAAAATGTGTCTCTGCGACTGTCTGCAAAGTTTCGTTGCACAATTCGAATAAATGTGGAAGTTATAAACAAAAGCGATATCAACTTTAAAACGCGCTAAATTTTGTTGATGTTTTGCGTATTCAGTTTGTATCGACATATCTCTGGCAGTACAAAAGCTGCACTTCTGAAACTTGGTACTTCAGAGGAAAATGTGTCTCTGCGACTGTCTGCAAAGTTTCGTTGCACAATTCGAATAAATGTGGAAGTTATAAACAAAAGCGATATCAACTTTAAAACGCGCTAAATTGTGTTGATGTTTTGCGTATTCAGTTTGTATCGACATATCTCCGGCAGTACAAGAGCTGCACTTCTGAAACTTAGTACTTCAGTAGAACATGTGTCTCCGCGACTGTCAGCAAAGTTTCGTTGCACTATTCGAATAAATGTGGAAGTTATAAACAAAAGCGATATCAACTTTAAAACGCGCTAAATTTTGTTGATGTTTTGCGTATTCAGTTTGTATCGACATATCTCCGGCAGTACAAGAGCTGCACTTCTGAAACTTAGTACTTCCGCAGAAAAGGCCTATGTGAGACGGTCTGCAAAGTTTCGTTGCACAATTCGTATGAATGTGGAAGTTATAAACAAAAGCGATATCAACTTTAAAACGCGCTAAATTTTGTTGATGTTTTGCGTATTCAGTTTGTATCGACATATCTCTGTCAGTACAAAAGCTGCACTTCTGAAACTTGGTACTTCAGAGGAAAATGTGTCTCGGCGACTGTCTGCAAAGTTTCGTTGCACAATTCGAATAAATGTGGAAGTTATAAACAAAAGCGATATCAACTTTAAAACGCGCTAAATTTTGTTGATGTTTTGCGTATTCAGTTTGTATCGACATATCTCCGGCAGTACAAGAGCTGCACTTCTGAAACTTAGTACTTCCGTGGAGAAGGCCTATTTGAGACTGTCTGCAAAGTTTCGTTGCACAATTCGAATAAATGTGGAAGTTATAAACAAAAGCGATATCAAATTTTAAACGCGCTAAATTTTGTTGATGTTTTGCGTATTCAGTTTGTATCGACATATCTCCGGCAGTACAAGAGCTGCACTTCTGAAACTTGGTACTTAAGTAGCATATGTGTCTCCGCGACTGTCTGCAAAGTTTCGTTGCACAATTCGAATAAATGTGGAAGTTATAAACAAAAGCGATATCAACTTTAAAACGCGCTAAATTTTGTTGATGTTTTGCGTATTCAGTTTGTATCGACATGTCTCCGGCAGTACAAGAGCTGCACTTCGAAAACTTAGTACTTCAGTAGAACATGTGTCTCCGCGACTGTCTGCAAAGTTTCGTTGCACAATTCGAATAAATGTGGAAGTTATAAACAAAAGCGATATCAACTTTAAAACGCGCTAAATTTTGTTGATGTTTTGCGTATTCAGTTTGTATCGACATATTTCCGGCAGTGCAAAAGCTGCACTTCTGAAACTTGGTACTTCAGTAGAAAATGTGTCTCCGCGGTTGTCTGCAAAGTTTCGTTGCACAATTCGAATAAATGTGGAAGTTATAAACAAAAGCGATATCAACTTTAAAACGCGCTAAATTTTGTTGATGTTTTGCGTATTCAGTTTGTATCGACATATCTCCGGCAGTACAAGAGCTGCACTTCTAAAACTTAGTACTTCAGTAGAACATGTGTCTCCGCGACTGTCTGCAAAGTTTCGTTGCACAATTCGAATAAATGTGGAAGTTATAAACAAAAGCGATATCAACTTTAAAACGCGCTAAATTTTGTTGATGTTTTGCGTATTAAGTTTGTATCAACATATCTCCGACAGTACAAAAGCTGCACTTCTGAAACTTGGTACTTCAGAGGAAAATGTGTCTCTGCGACTGTCTGCAAAGTTTCGTTGCACAATTCGAATAAATGTGGAAGTTATAAACAAAAGCGATATCAACTTTAAAACGCGCTAAATTTTGTTGATGTTTTGCGTATTCAGTTTGTATCGACATATCTTTGACAGTACAAAAGCTGCACTTCTGACACTTTGTTCTTCAGTAGAAAATGTGTCTCCGCAGTTGTCTGCAAAGTTTCGTTGCACAATTCGAATAAATGTGGAAGTTATAAACAAAAGCGATATCAACTTTAAAACGCGCTAAATTTTGTTGATGTTTTGCGTATTCAGTTTGTATCGACATATCTCTGGCAGTACAAGAGCTGCACTTCTGAAACTTGGTACTTCTAGTAGAAAAGGCCTATTCGAGACGGTCTGCAAAGTTTCGTTGCACAATTCGAATAAATGTGGAAGTTATAAACAAAAGCGATATCAACTTTAAAACGCGCTAAATTTTGTTGATGTTTTGCGTATTCAGTTTGTATCGACATATCTCTGGCAGTACAAAAGCTGCACTTCTGAAACTTGGTACTTCAGAGGAAAATGTGTCTCTGCGACTGTCTGCAAAGTTTCGTTGCACAATTCGAATAAATGTGGAAGTTATAAACAAAAGCGATATCAACTTTAAAACGCGCTAAATTTTGTTGATGTTTTGCGTATTCAGTTTGTATCGACATATCTCTGGCAGTACAAAAGCTGCACTTCTGAAACTTGGTACTTCAGAGGAAAATGTGTCTCTGCGACAGTCTGCAAAGTTTCGTTGCACAATTCGAATAAATGTGGAAGTTATAAACAAAAGCGATATCAACTTTAAAACGCGCTAAATTTTGTTGATGTTTTGCGTATTCAGTTTGTATCGACATATCTCCGGCAGTACAAGAGTTGCACTTCTGAAACTTGGTACTTCCGCAGAAAAGGCCTCTTCGAGACGGTCGGCAAAGTTTCGTTGCACAATTCGAATAAATGTGGAAGTTATAAACAAAAGCGATATCAAATTTTAAACGCGCTAAATTTTGTTGATGTTTTGCGTATTCAGTTTGTATCGACATATCTCCGGCAGTACAAGAGCTGCACTTCTGAAACTTGGTACTTAAGTAGCATATGTGTCTCCGCGACTGTCTGCAAAGTTTCGTTGCACAATTCGAATAAATGTGGAAGTTATAAACAAAAGCGATATCAACTTTAAAACGCGCTAAATTTTGTTGATGTTTTGCGTATTCAGTTTGTATCGACATGTCTCCGGCAGTACAAGAGCTGCACTTCGAAAACTTAGTACTTCAGTAGAACATGTGTCTCCGCGACTGTCTGCAAAGTTTCGTTGCACAATTCGAATAAATGTGGAAGTTATAAACAAAAGCGATATCAACTTTAAAACGCGCTAAATTTTGTTGATGTTTTGCGTATTCAGTTTGTATCGACATATTTCCGGCAGTGCAAAAGCTGCACTTCTGAAACTTGGTACTTCAGAGGAAAATGTGTCTCTGCGACTGTCTGCAAAGTTTCGTCGCACAATTCGAATAAATGTGGAAGTTATAAACAAAAGCGATATCAACTTTAAAACGCGCTAAATTTTGTTGATGTTTTGCGTATTCAGTTTGTATCGACATATCTCCGGCAGTACAAGAGCTGCACTTCCAAAACTTAGTACTTCAGTAGAACATGTGTCTCCGCGACTGTCTGCAAAGTTTCGTTGCACAATTCGAATAAATGTGGAAGGTATAAACAAAAGCGATATCAACTTTAAAACGCGCTAAATTTTGTTGATGTTTTGCGTATTAAGTTTGTATCAACATATCTCCGACAGTACAAAAACTGCACTTCTGACACTTGGTTCTTCAGTAGAAAAGGCTTATTCGCGACTGTCTGCAAAGTTTCGTTGCACAATTCGAATAAATGTGGAAGTTATAAACAAAAGCGATATCAACTTTAAAACGCACTAAATTTTGTTGATGTTTTGCGTATTCAGTTTGTATCGGCATATCTCCGGCAGTACAAGAGCTGCACTTCTGAAACTTGGTACTTCAGTAGAAAATGTGTCTCCGCGGTTGTCTGCAAAGTTTCATTGCACAATTCGAATAAATGTGGAAGTTATAAACAAAAGCGATATCAACTTTAAAACGCGCTAAATTTTGTTGATGTTTTGCGTATTCAGTTTGTATCGACATATCTCTGGCAGTACAAGAGCTGCACTTCTGAAACTTGGTACTTTAGTAGAAAAGGCCTATTCGAGACGGTCTGCAAAGTTTCGTTGCACAATTCGAATAAATGTGGAAGTTATAAACAAAAGCGATATCAACTTTAAAACGCGCTAAATTTTGTTGATGTTTTGCGTATTCAGTTTGTATCGACATATCTCTGGCAGTACAAAAGCTGCACTTCTGAAACTTGGTACTTCAGAGGAAAATGTGTCTCTGCGACAGTCTGCAAAGTTTCGTTGCACAATTCGAATAAATGTGGAAGTTATAAACAAAAGCGATATCAACTTTAAAACGCGCTAAATTTTGTTGATGTTTTGCGTATTCAGTTTGTATCGACATATCTCCGGCAGTACAAGAGTTGCACTTCTGAAACTTGGTACTTCCGCAGAAAAGGCCTCTTCGAGACGGTCGGCAAAGTTTCGTTGCACAATTCGTATGAATGTGGAAGTTATAAACAAAAGCGATATCAACTTTAAAACGCGCAAAATTTTGTTGATGTTTTGCGTATTCAGTTTGTATCGACATATCTCCGGCAGTACAAGAGCTGCACTTCTAAAACTTGGTACTTCAGTAGAACATGTGTCTCCGCGACTGTCTGCAAAGTTTCGTTGCACAAATCGAATAAATGTGGAAGTTATAAACAAAAGCGATATCAACTTTAAAACGCGCTAAATTTTGTTGATGTTTTGCGTATTCAGTTTGTATCAACATATCTCCGGCAGTGCAAAAGCTGCACTTCTGACACTTGGTGCTTCAGTAGAAAAGGCCTATCCGCGACTGTCTGCAAAGTTTCGTTGCACAATTCGAATAAATGTGGAAGTTATAAACAAAAGCGATATCAACTTTAAAACGCACTAAATTTTGTTGATGTTTTGCGTATACAGTTTGTATCGACATATCTCCGGCAGTGCAAGAGCTGCACTTCTGAAACTTGGTACTTCAGTAGAAAATGTGTCTCCGCGGTTGTCTGCAAAGTTTCGTTGCACAATTCGAATAAATGTACCAGTTATAAACAAAAGCGATATCAACTTTAAAACGCGCTAAATTTTGTTGATGTTTTTCGTATTCAGTTTGTATCGACATATCTCTGGCAGTACAAGAGCTGCACTTCTGAAACTGGGTACTTCTAGTAGAAAAGGCCTATTCGAGACGGTCTGCAAAGTTTCGTTGCACAATTCGAATAAATGTGGAAGTTATAAACAAAAGCGATATCAACTTTAAAACGCGCTAAATTTTGTTGATGTTTTGCGTATTCAGTTTGTATCGACATATTTCCGGCAGTGCAAAAGCTGCACTTCTGAAACTTGGTACTTCAGAGGAAAATGTGTCTCTGCGACTGTCTGCAAAGTTTCGTCGCACAATTCGAATAAATGTGGAAGTTATAAACAAAAGCGATATCAACTTTAAAACGCGCTAAATTTTGTTGATGTTTTGCGTATTCAGTTTGTATCGACATATCTCCGGCAGTACAAGAGCTGCACTTCTAAAACTTAGTACTTCAGTAGAACATGTGTCTCCGCGACTGTCTGCAAAGTTTCGTTGCACAATTCGAATAAATGTGGAAGTTATAAACAAAAGCGATATCAACTTTAAAACGCGCTAAATTTTGTTGATGTTTTGCGTATTCAGTTTGTATCGACATATCTCCGGCAGTGCCAAAGCTGCACTTCTGAAACAAGGTACTTCAGTAGAAAAGGCCTATTTTCGACTGTCTGCAAAGTTTCGTTGCACAATTCGAATAAATGTGGAAGTTATAAACAAAAGCGATATCAACTTTAAAACGCGCTAAATTTTGTTGATGTTTTGCGTATTAAGTTTGTATCAACATATCTCCGACAGTACAAAAGCTGCACTTCTGACACTTGGTTTTTCAGTAGAAAAGGCCTATTCGCGACTGTCTGCAAAGTTTCGTTGCACAATTCGAATAAATGTGGAAGTTATAAACAAAAGCGATATCAACTTTAAAACGCACTAAATTTTGTTGATGTTTTGCGTATTCAGTTTGTATCGACATATCTCCGGCAGTACAAGAGCTGCACTTCTGAAACTTGGTACTTCAGTAGAAAATGTGTCTCCGCGGTTGTCTGCAAAGTTTCGTTGCACAATTCGAATAAATGTGGAAGTTATAAACAAAAGCGATATCAACTTTAAAACGCGCTAAATTTTGTTGATGTTTTGCGTATTCAGTTTGTATCGACATATCTCTGGCAGTACAAGAGCTGCACTTCTGAAACTTGGTACTTCTAGTAGAAAAGGCCTATTCGAGACGGTCTGCAAAGTTTCGTTGCACAATTCGAATAAATGTGGAAGTTATAAACAAAAGCGATATCAACTTTAAAACGCGCTAAATTTTGTTGATGTTTTGCGTATTCAGTTTGTATCGACATATCTCTGGCAGTACAAACGCTGCACTTCTGAAACTTGGTACTTCAGAGGAAAATGTGTCTCTGCGACTGTCTGCAAAGTTCCGTTGCACAATTCGAATAAATGTGGAAGTTATAAACAAAAGCGATATCAACTTTAAAACGCGCTAAATTGTGTTGATGTTTTGCGTATTCAGTTTGTATCGACATATCTCCGGCAGTACAAGAGCTGAACTTCTGAAACTTGGTACTTCAGTAGAACATGTGTCTCCGCGACTGTCAGCAAAGTTTCGTTGCACTATTCGAATAAATGTGGAAGTTTTAAACAAAAGCGATATCAACTTTAAAACGCGCTAAATTTTGTTGATGTTTTGCGTATTCAGTTTGTATCAGAATATCTCCGGCAGTACAAGAGCTGCACTTCTGAAACTTAGTACTTCCGCAGTAAAGGCCTATGTGAGACGGTCTGCAAAGTATCGTTGCACAATTCGTATGAATGTGGAAGTTATAAACAAAAGCGATATCAACTTTAAAACGCGCTAAATTTTGTTGATGTTTTGCGTATTCAGTTTGTATCGACATATCTCTGGCAGTACAAAAGCTGCACTTCTGAAACTTGGTACTTCAGAGGAAAATGTGTCTCGGCGACTGTCTGCAAAGTTTCGTTGCACAATTCGAATAAATGTGGAAGTTATAAACAAATGCGATATCAACTTTAAAACGCGCTAAATTTTGTTGATGTTTTGCGTATTCAGTTTGTATCGACATATCTCCGGCAGTACAAGAGCTGCACTTCTGAAACTTAGTACTTCCGTAGAGAAGGCCTATTTGAGACTGTCTGCAAAGTTTCGTTGCACAATTCGAATAAATGTGGAAGTTATAAACAAAAGCGATATCAAATTTAAAACGCGCTAAATTTTGTTGATGTTTTGCGTATTCAGTTTGTATCGACATATCTCCGGCAGTACAAGAGCTGCACTTCTGAAACTTGGTACTTAAGTAGCATATGTGGCACCGCGACTGTCTGCAAAGTTTCGTTGCACAATTAGAATAAATGCGGAAGTTATAAACAAAAGCGATATCAACTTTAAAACGCGCTAAATTTTGTTGATGTTTTGCGTATTCAGTTTGTATCGACATATCTCCGGCAGTACAAGAGCTGCACTTCTGAAACTTGGTACTTCAGTAGAACGTGTGTCTGTGCGACTGTATGCAAAGTTTCGTTGCACAATTCGTATTAATGTGGAAGTTATAAACAAAAGCGATATGAACTTAAAACGCGCTAAATTTTATTGATGTTTTGCGTATTCAGTTTGTATCGACATATCTCCGGCAGTACAAGAGCTGCACTTCTGAAACTCGGTACTTCTAGTAGTAAAAGCCTATTTGAGACTGTCTGCAAAGTTTCGTTGCACAATTCGAATAAATGTGGAAGTTATAAACAAAAGCGATATCAACTTTAAAACGCGCTTAATTTTGTTGATGTTTTGCGTATTCAGTTTGTATCGACATATCTCCGGCAATACAAAAGCTGCACTTGTGAAACTTGGTACTTCAGTAGAACATGTATCTCCGCGACTGTCTGCAAAGTTTCGTTGCACAATTCGAATAAATGTTGAAGTTATAAACAAAAGCGATATCAACTTTAAAACGCGCTAAATGTTGTTGATATTTTGCGTATTCAGTTTGTATCGACATATCTCCGGCAGTACAAGAGCTGCACTTCTGAAACTTGGTACTTCAGTAGAACATGTGTCTCCGCGACTGTCTGCAAAGTTTCGTTGCACAATTCGAATAAATGTGGAAGTTATAAACAAAAGCGATATCAACTTTAAAACGCGCTAAATTTTGTTTATGTTTTGCGTATTAAGTTTGTATCGACATATCTCCGGCAGTACAAGAGCTGCACTTCTGAAACTTGGTACTTCCGTAGAAAAGGCCTATTCGAGACTGTCTGCAAAGTTTCGTTGCACAATTCGAATAAATGTGGAAGTTATAAACAAAAGCGATATCAACTTTAAAACGCGCTAAATTTTGTTGATGTTTTGCGTATTCAGTTTGTATCGACATATCTCTGGCAGTACAAAAGCTGCACTTCTGAAACTTGGTACTTCAGAGGAAAATGTGTCTCGGCGACTGTCTGCAAAGTTTCGTTGCACAATTCGAATAAATGTGGAAGTTATAAACAAATGCGATATCAACTTTAAAACGCGCTAAATTTTGTTGATGTTTTGCGTATTCAGTTTGTATCGACATATCTCCGGCAGTACAAGAGCTGCACTTCTGAAACTTAGTACTTCCGTAGAAAAGGCCTATTTGAGACTGTCTGCAAAGTTTCGTTGCACAATTCGAATAAATGTGGAAGTTATAAACAAAAGCGATATCATATTTTAAACGCGCTAAATTTTGTTGATGTTTTGCGTATTCAGTTTGTATCGACATATCTCCTGCAGTACAAGAGCTGCACTTTTGAAACTTCGTACTTAAGTAGAACATGTGTTTCCGCTACTGTCTGCAAAGTTTCGTTGCACAATTCGAATAAATGTGGAAGTTATAAACAAAAGCGATATCAACTTTAAAACGCGCTAAATTTTGTTTATGTTTTGCGTATTCAGTTTGTATCGACATATCTATGGCAGTACAAGAGCTGCACTTCTGAAACTTGGTACTTAAGTAGAATATGTGTCTCCGCGACTGTTTGCAAAGTTTCGTTGCCCAATTCGAATAAATGTGGAAGTTATAATCAAAAGCGATATCAACTTTAAAACGCGCTAAATTTTGTTGCTGTTTTACGTATTCAGTTTGTATCGACATATCTCCGGCAGTACAAGAGCTGCACTTCTGAAACTTGGTACTTCAGTAGAACGTGTGTCTGTGCGACTGTATGCAAAGTTTCGTTGCACAATTCGTATGAATGTGGAAGTTATAAACAAAAGCGATATCAACTTTAAAACGCGCTAAATTTTATTGATGTTTTGCGTATTCAGTTTGTATCGACATATCTCCGGCAGTACAAGAGCTGCACTTTTGAAACTTGGTACTTCAGTAGTAAAAGCCTATTTGAGACTGTCTGCAAAGTTTCGTTGCACAATTCGAATAAATGTGGAAGTTATAAACAAAAGCGATATCAACTTTAAAACGCGCTTAATTTTGTTGATGTTTTGCGTATTCAGTTTGTATCGACATATCTCCGGCAGTACAAAAGCTGCACTTGTGAAACTTTATACTTCAGTAGAACATGTATCTCCGCGACTGTCTGCAAAGTTTCGTTGCACAATTCGAATAAATGTGGAAGTTATAAACAAAAGCGATATCAACTTTAAAACGCGCTAAATTTTGTTGATATTTTGCGTATTCAGTTTGTATCGACATATCTCCGGCAGTACAAGAGCTGCATATCTGAAACTTGGTACTTCAGTAGAACATGTGTCTCCGCGACTGTCTGCAAAGTTTCGTTGCACAATTCGAATAAATGTGGAAGTTATAAACAAAAGCGATATCAACTTTAAAACGCGCTAAATTTTGTTGATGTTTTGCGTATTCAGTTTGTATCGACATATCTCCGGCAGTACAAGAGCTGCACTTCTGAAACTTGGTACTTCCGTAGAAAAGGCCTATTCGAGACTGTCTGCAAAGTTTCGTTGCACAATTCGAATAAATGTGGAAGTTATAAACAAAAGCGATATCAACTTTAAAACGCGCTAAATTTTGTTGATGTTTTGCGTATTCAGTTTGTATCGACATATCTCTGGCAGTACAAAAGCTGCACTTCTGAAACTTGGTACTTCAGAGGAAAATGTGTCTCGGCGACTGTCTGCAAAGTTTCGTTGCACAATTCGAATAAATGTGGAAGTTATAAACAAATGCGATATCAACTTTAAAACGCGATAAATTTTGTTGATGTTTTGCGTATTCAGTTTGTATCGATATATCTCCGACAGTACAAGAGCTGCACTTCTGAAACTTGGTACTTCAGTTGAAAAGGCCTATTTTCGACTGTCTGCAAAGTTTCGTTGCACAATTCGAATAAATGTGAAAGTTATAAACAAAAGCGATATCAACTTTAAAACGCGCTAAATTTTGTTGATGTTTTGCGTATTCAGTTTTTATCGACATATCTCCGGCAGTACAAGAGCTGCACTTCTGAAACTTGGTACTTCAGTAGAAAATGTGTCTGCGCGACTGTCTGCAAAGTTTCGTTGCACAATTCGAATAAATGTGGAAGTTATAAACAAAAGCGATATCAACTTTAAAACGCGCTTTATTTTGTTGATGTTTTGCGTATTAAGTTTGTATCGACATATCTCCGACAGTACAAGAGCTGCACTTCTGACACTTGGTACTTCAGTAGAAAATGCCTATCCGCGACTGTCTGCAAAGTTTCGTTGCACAATTCGAATAAATGTGAAAGTTATAAACAAAAGCGATATCAACTTTAAAACGCACTAAATTTTGTTGATGTTTTGCGTATTCAGTTTGTATCGAAATATCTCCGGCAGTACAAAAGCTGCACTTCTGAAACTTGGTACTTCAGTAGAAAATGTGTCTCCGCGATTGTCTGCAAAGTTTCGTTGCACAATTCGAATAAATGTGGAAGTTGTAAACAAAAGACATATCAACTTTAAAACGCGCTAAATTTTGTTGATGTTTTGCGTATTCAGTTTGTATCGACATATCTCCGGCAGTACAAGAGCTGCACTTCTGAAACTTGGTACTTCCGTAGAAAAGGCCTATTCGAGACTGTCTGCAAAGTTTCGTTGCACAATTCGAATAAATGTGGAAGTTATAAACAAAAGCGATATCAACTTTAAAACGCGCTAAATTTTGTTGATGTTTTGCGTATTCAGTTTGTATCGACATATCTCTGGCAGTACAAAAGCTGCACTTCTGAAACTTGGTACTTCAGAGGAAAATGTGTCTCGGCGACTGTCTGCAAAGTTTCGTTGCACAATTCGAATAAATGTGGAAGTTATAAACAAATGCGATATCAACTTTAAAACGCGCTAAATTTTGTTGATGTTTTGCGTATTCAGTTTGTATCGACATATCTCCGACAGTACAAGAGCTGCACTTCTGAAACTTGGTACTTCAGTTGAAAAGGCCTATTTTCGACTGTCTGCAAAGTTTCGTTGCACAATTCGAATAAATGTGGAAGTTATAAACAAAAGCGATATCAACTTTAAAACGCGCTAAATTTTGTTGATGTTTTGCGTATTCAGTTTGTATCGACATATCTCCGGCAGTACAAGAGCTGCACTTCTGAAACTTGGTACTTCAGTAGAAAATGTGTCTGCGCGATTGTCTGCAAAGTTTCGTTGCACAATTCGAATAAATGTGGAAGGTATAAACAAAAGAGATATCAACTTTAAAACGCGCTTTATTTTGTTGATGTTTTGCGTATTAAGTTTGTATCGACATATCTCCGACAGTACAAGAGCTGCACTTCTGACACTTGGTACTTCAGTAGAAAATGCCTATCCGCGACTGTCTGCAAAGTTTCGTTGCACAATTCGAATAAATGTGAAAGTTATAAACAAAAGCGATATCAACTTTAAAACGCACTAAATTTTGTTGATGTTTTGCGTATTCAGTTTGTATCGAAATATCTCCGGCAGTACAAAAGCTGCACTTCTGAAACTTGGTACTTCAGTAGAAAATGTGTCTCCGCGGTTGTCTGCAAAGTTTCGTTGCACAATTCGAATAAATGTGGAAGTTGTAAACAAAAGACATATCAACTTTAAAACGCGCTAAATTTTGTTGATGTTTTGCGTATTCAGTTTGTATCGACATATCTCCGGAAGTACAAGAGCTGCACTTCTGAAACTTTGTACTTCTAGTAGAAAAGGCCTATTCGAGACGGTCTGCAAAGTTTCGTTGCACAATTCGAATAAATGTGGAAGTTATAAACAAAAGCGATATCAACTTTAAAACGCGCTAAATTTTGTTGATGTTTTGCGTATTCAGTTTGTATCGACATATCTCTGGCAGTACAAAAGCTGCACTTCTGAAACTTGGTACTTCAGAGGAAAATGTGTCTCTGCGACTGTCTGCAAAGTTTCGTTGCACAATTCGAATAAATGTGGAAGTTATAAACAAAAGCGATATCAACTTAAAAACGCGCTAAATTTTGTTGATGTTTTGCGTATTCAGTTTGTATCGACATATCTCAGGCAGTACAAGAGCTGCACTTCTGAAACTTGGTACTTCAGTAGAACATGTGTCTCCGCGACTGTCTGCAAAGTTTCGTTGGACAATTCGAATAAATGTGGAAGTTATAAACAAAAGCGATATCAACTTTAAAACGCGCTAAATTTTGTTGATGTTTTGCGTATTCAGTTTGTATGGACATATCTCCGGCAGTACAAGAGCTGCACTTCTGAAACTTGGTACTTCAGTAGAAAAGGCCTATTCGAGACTGTCTGCAAAGTTTCGTTGCGCAATTCGAATAAATGTGGAAGTTATAAACAAAAGCGATATCAACTTTAAAACGCGCTAAATTTTGTTGATGTTTTGCGTATTCAGTTTGTATCGACATATCTCTGGCAGTACAAAAGCTGCACTTCTGAAACTAGGTACTTCAGAAGAAAATGTGTCTCGGCGACTGTCTGCAAAGTTTCGTTGCACAATTCGAATAAATGTGGAAGTTATAAACTAATGCGATATCAACTTTAAAACGCGCTAAATTGTGTTGATGTTTTGCGTATTACGTTTGTATCGACATTACTCTTGCAGTACAAGAGCTGCACTTCTGAAACTTGGTACTTTCGCAGAAAAGGCCTCTTCGAGACGGTCTGCCAAGTTTCGTTGCACAATTCGTATGAATGTGGAAGTTATAAACAAAAGCGATATCCACTTTAAAACGCGCTAAATTCTGTTGATGTTTTGCGTATTCAGTTTGTATCGACATATCTCTGGTAGTACAAAAGCTGCACTTCTGAAACTAAGTACTTCAGAGGAAAATGTGTCTCTGCGACTGTCTGCAAAGTTTCGTTGCACAATTCGAATAAATGTGGAAGTTATAAACAAAAGCGATATCAACTTTAAAACGCGCTAAATTTTGTTGATGTTTTGCGTATTCAGTTTGTATCGACATATCTCCCGCAGTACAAGAGCTGCACTTCTGAAACTTGGTACTCAAGTAGCACATGTGTCTCCGCGACTGTCTGCAAAGTTTCGTTGCCCAATTCGAATAAATGTGGAAGTTATAAACAAAAGCGATATCAACTTTAAAACGCGCTTAATTTTGTTGATGTTTTGCGTATTAAGTTTGTATCGACATATCTCCGACAGTACAAGAGCTGCACTTCTGAGACTTAATACTTCAGTAGAAAATGTGTCTGCGCGACTGTCTGCAAAGTTTCGTTGCACAATTCGAATAAATGTGGAAGTTATAAACAAAAGCGATATCAACTTTAAAACGCGCTTAATTTTGTTGATGTTTTGCGTATTAAGTTTGTATGGACATATCTCCGACAGTACAAGAGCTGCACTTCTGACACTTGGTACTTCAGTAGAAAATGCCTATCCGCGACTGTCTGCAAAGTTTCGTTGCACAATTCGAATAAATGTGAAAGTTATAAACAAAAGCGATATCAACTTTAAAACGCACTAAATTTTGTTGATGTTTTGCGTATTCAGTTTGTATCGACATATCTCCGGCAGTACAAAAGCTGCACTTCTGAAACTTGGTACTTCAGTAGAAAATCTGTCTCCGCGGTTGTCTGCAAAGTTTCGTTGCACAATTCGAATAAATGTGGAAGTTATAAACAAAAGCGATATCCACTTTAAAACGCGCTAAATTTTGTTGATGTTTTGCGTATTCAGTTTGTATCGACATATCTCTGGCAGTACCAAAGCTGCACTTCTGAAACTGTGTACTTCAGAGGAAAATGTGTCTCTGCGACTCTCTGCAAAGTTTCGTTGCACAATTCGAATAAATGTGGAAGTTATAAACAAAAGCGATATCAACTTTAAAACGCGCTAAATTTTGTTGATGTTTTGCGTATTCAGTTTGTATCGACATATCTCAGGCAGTACAAGAGCTGCACTTCTGAAACTTGGTATTTCAGTAGCACATGTGTCTCCGCGACTGTCTGCAAAGTTTCGTTGCACAATTCGAATAAATGTGGAAGTTATAAACAAAAGCGATATCAACTTTAAAACGCGCTAAATTTTGTTGATGTTTTGCGTATTCAGTTTGTATCGACATATCTCCGGCAGTACAAGAGCTGCAGTTCTGAAACTTGGTACTTCCGCAGAAAAGGCCTCTTCGAGACGGTCTGCAAAGTTTCGTTGCACAATTCGTATGAATGTGGAAGTTATAAACACAAGCGATATCAACTTTAAAACGCGCTAAATTTTGTTGATGTTTTGCGTATTCAGTTTGTATCGACATATCTCTGGTAGTACAAAAGCTGCACTTCTGAAACTAAGTACTTCAGAGGAAAATGTGTCTCTGCGACTGTCTGCAAAGTTTCGTTGCACAATTCGAATAAATGTGGAAGTTATAAACAAAAGCGATATCAACTTTAAAACGCGCTGAATTTTGTTGATGTTTTGCGTATTCAGTTTGTATCGACATATCTCCCGCAGTACAAGAGCTGCACTTCTGAAACTTGGTACTCAAGTAGAACATGTGTCTCGACGACTGTCTGCAAAGTTTCGTTGCCCAATTCACATAAATGTGGAAGTTATAAACAAAAGCGATATCAACTTTAAAACGCGCTAAATTTTGTTGATGTTTTGCGTATTCAGTTTGTATGGACATATCTCCGGCAGTACAAGAGCTGCACTTCTGAAACTTGGTACTTCCGTAGAAAAGGCCTATTCGAGACTGTCTGCAAAGTTTCGTTGCGCAATTCGAATAAATGTGGAAGTTATAAACAAAAGCGATATCAACTTTAAAACGCGCTAAATTTTGTTGATGTTTTGCGTATTCAGTTTGTATCGACATATCTCTGGCAGTACAAAGGCTGCACATCTGAAACTTGGTACTTCAGAAGAAAATGTGTCTCGGCGACTGTCTGCAAAGTTTCGTTGCACAATTCGAATAAATGTGGAAGTTATAAACAAAAGCGATATCAACTTTAAAACGCGCTTAATTTTGTTGATGTTTTGCGTATTCAGTTTGTATCGACATATCTCCGGCAGTACAAGAGCTGCACTTCTGACACTTGGTACTTTAGTAGAAAATGCCTATCCGCGACTGTCTGCAAAGTTTCGTTGCACAATTCGAATAAATGTGAAAGTTAAAAACAAAAGCGATATCAACTTTAAAACGCACTAAATTTTGTTGATGTTTTGCGTATTCAGTTTGTATCGACATATCTCAGGCAGTACAAGAGCTGCACTTCTGAAACTTGGTACTTCCGTACAAAAGGCCTATTCGAGAGTGTCTGCAAAGTTTCGTTGCACAATTCGAATAAATGTGGAAGTTATAAACAAAAGCGATATCAACTTTAAAACGCGCTAAATTTTGTTGATGATTTGCTTGTTCAGTTTGTATCGACATATCTCTGGCAGTACAAAAGCTGCACTTCTGAAACTTCGTACTTCAGAAGAAAATGTGTCTCGGCGACTGTCTGCAAAGTTTCGTTGCACAATTCGAATAAATGTGGAAGTTATAAACAAATGCGATATCAACTTTAAAACGCGCTAAATTAGGTTGATGCTTTGCGTATTCAGTTTGTACCGACATATCTCCAGCAGTACAAGAGCTGCACTTCTGAAACTTGGTACTTCCGCAGAAAAGGCCTCTTCGAGACGGTCTGCAAAGTTTCGTTGCACAATTCGTATGAATGTTGAAGTTATAAACAAAAGCGATATCAACTTTAAAACGCGCTAAATTTTGTTGATGTTTTGCGTATTCAGTTTGTATCGACATATCTCTGGTAGTACAAAAGCTGCACTTCTGAAACCAGGTACTTCAGAGGCAAATGTGTCTCTGCGACTGTCTGCAAAGTTTCGTTGCACAATTCGAATAAATGTGGAAGTTATAAACAAAAGCGATATCAACTTTAAAACGCGCTAAATTTTGTTGATGTTTTGCGTATTCAGTTTGTATCGACATATCTCCGGCAGTACAAGAGCTGCACTTCTTAAACTTGGTACTTCAGTAGAAAATGTGTCTGCGCGACTGTCTGCAAAGTTTCGTTGCACAATTCGAA
This sequence comes from Sepiola atlantica, assembly GCA_963556195.1. NCBI lineage: Eukaryota > Metazoa > Mollusca > Cephalopoda > Sepiida > Sepiolidae > Sepiola > Sepiola atlantica. The sequence continues at coordinate 817,254 of CAUVYP010001303.1, forward strand.
TAAATGTGGAAGTTATAACCAAAAGCGATATCAACTTTAAAACGCGCTTAATTTTGTTGATGTTTTGCGTATTCAGTTTGTATCGACATATCTCCGGCAGTACAAGAGCTGCACTTCTGAAACTTGGTACTTCAGTAGAAAATGCCTATCCGCGGTTGTCTGCAAAGTTTCGTTGCACAATTCGAATAAATGTGGAAGTTATAAACAAAAGCGATATCCACTTTAAAACGCGCTAAATTTTGTTGATGTTTTGCGTATTCAGTTTGTATCGACATATCTCTGGCAGTACAAAAGCTGCACTTCTGAAACTTGGTACTTCAAGTGAAAATGTGTCTCTGCGACTGTCTGCAAAGTTTCGTTGCACAATTCGAATAAATGTGGAAGTTATAAACAAAAGCGATATCAACTTTAAAACGCGCTAAATTTTGTTGATGTTTTGCGTATTCAGTTTGTATCGACATATCTCAGGCAGTACAAGAGCTGCACTTCTGAAACTTGGTACTTCAGTAGAACATGTGTCTCCGCGACTGTCTGCAAAGTTTCGTTGCACAATTCGAATAAATGTGGAAGTTATAAACAAAAGCGATATCAACTTTAAAACGCGCTAAATTTTGTTGATGTTTTGCGGATTCAGTTTGTATGGACATATCTCCGGCAGTACAAGAGCTGCACTTCTGAAACTTGGTACTTCCGTAGAAAAGGCCTATTCGAGACTGTCTGCAAAGTTTCGTTGCGCAATTCGAATAAATGTGGAAGTTATAAACAAAAGCGATATCAACTTTAAAACGCGCTAAATTTTGTTGATGTTTTGCGTATTCAGTTTGTATCGACATATCTCTGGCAGTACAAAAGCTGCACATCTGAAACTTGGTACTTCAGAAGAAAATGTGTCTCGGCGACTGTCTGCAAAGTTTCGTTGCACAATTCGAATAAATGTGGAAGTTATAAACAAATGCGATATCAACTTTAAAACGCGCTTAATTTTGTTGATGTTTTGCGTATTCAGTTTGTATCGACATATCTCCGGCAGTACAAGAGCTGCACTTCTGACACTTGGTACTTCAGTAGAAAATGCCTATCCGCGACTCTCTGCAAAGTTTCGTTGCACAATTCGAATAAATGTGAAAGTTAAAAACAAAAGCGATATCAACTTTAAAACGCACAAAATTTTGTTGATGTTTTGCGTATTCAGTTTGTATCGACATATCTAAGGCAGTACAAGAGCTGCACTTCTGAAACTTGGTACTTCCGTACAAAAGGCCTATTCGAGACTGTCTGCGAAGTTTCGTTGCACAATTCGAATAAATGTGAAAGTTATAAACAAAAGCGATATCAACTTTAAAACGCGCTAAATTTTGTTGATGATTTGCTTATTCAGTTTGTATCGACATATCTCTGGCAGTAAAAAAGCTGCACTTCTGAAACTTGGTACTTCAGAAGAAAATGTGTCTCGGCGACTGTCTGCAAAGTTTCGTTGCACAATTCGAATAAATGTGGAAGTTATAAACAAATGCGATATCAACTTTAAAACGCGCTTAATTTTGTTGATGTTTTGCGTATTCAGTTTGTATCGACATATCTCCGGCAGTACAAGAGCTGCACTTCTGACACTTGGTACTTCAGTAGAAAATGCCTATCCGCGACTGTCTGCAAAGTTTCGTTGCACAATTCGAATAAATGTGAAAGTTAAAAACAAAAGCGATATCAACTTTAAAACGCACTAAATTTTGTTGATGTTTTGCGTATTCAGTTTGTATCGACATATCTAAGGCAGTACAAGAGCTGCACTTCTGAAACTTGGTACTTCCGTACAAAAGGCCTATTCGAGACTGTCTGCAAAGTTTCGTTGCACAATTCGAATAAATGTGGAAGTTATAAACAAAAGCGATATCAACTTTAAAACGCGCTAAATTTTGTTGATGATTTGCTTATTCAGTTTGTATCGACATATCTCTGGCAGTAAAAAAGCTGCACTTCTGAAACTTGGTACTTCAGAAGAAAATGTGTCTCGGCGACTGTCTGCAAAGTTTCGTTGCACAATTCGAATAAATGTGGAAGTTATAAACAAATGCGATATCAACTTTAAAACGCGCTAAATTAGGTTGATGTTTTGCGTATTCAGTTTGTATCGACATATCTCCAGCAGTACAAGAGCTGCACTTCTGAAACTTGGTACTTCCGCAGCAAAGGCCTCTTCGAGACGGTCTGCAAAGTTTCGTTGCACAATTCGTATGAATGTTGAAGTTATAAACAAAAGCGATATCAACTTTAAAACGCGCTAAATTTTGTTGATGTTTTGCGTATTCATTCTGTATCGACATATCTCTGGTAGTACAAAAGCTGCACTTCTGAAACTTGGTACTTCAGTAGAAAATGTGTCTGCGCGACTGTCTGCAAAGTTTCGTTGCACAATTCGAATAAATGTGGAAGTTATAAACAAAAGCGATATCAACTTTAAAACGCGCTTAATTTTGTTGATGTTTTGCGTATTCAGTTTGTATCGACATATCTGCGGCAGTACAAAAGCTGCACTTCTGAAACTTGGTACTTCAGTAGAAAATGTGTCTGCGCGACTGTCTGCAATGTTTCGTTGCACAATTCGAATAAATGTGGAAGTTATAACTAAAAGCGATATCAACTTTAAAACGCGCTTAATTTTGTTGATGTTTTGCGTATTCAGTTTGTATCGACATATCTCCGGCAGTACAAGAGCTGCACTTCTGACACTTGGTACTGCAGTAGAAAATGCCTATCCGCGACTGTCTGCAAAGTTTCGTTGCACAATTCGAATAAATGTGAAAGTTATACACAAAAGCGATATCAACTTTAAAACGCACTAAATTTTGTTGATGTTTTGCGTATTCAGTTTGTATCGAAATATCTCAGGCAGTACAAGAGCTGCACTTCTGAAACTTGGTACTTCAGTAGTAAAAGCCTATTTGAGACTGTCTGCAAAGTTTCGTTGCACAATTCGAATAAATGTGGAAGTTATAAACAAAAGCGATATCAACTTTAAAACGCGCTTAATTTTGTTGATGTTTTGCGTATTCAGTTTGTATCGACATATCTCCGGCAGTACAAGAGCTGCACTTGTGAAACTTTATACTTCAGTAGAACATGTATCTCCGCGACTGTCTGCAAAGTTTCGTTGCACAATTCGAATAAATGTGGAAGGTATAAACAAAAGCGATATCAACTTTAAAAAGCGCTAAATTTTGTTGATGTTTTGCGTATTCAGTTTGTATCGACATATCTCCGGCAGTACAAGAGCTGCACTTCTGAAACTTGGTACTTCAGTAGAAAAGGCCTATTCGAGACTGTTGCAAAGTTTCGTTGCACAATTCGTATGAATGTGGAAGTTATAAACAAAAGCGATATCAACTTTAAAACGCGCTAAATTTTGTTGATGTTTTGCGTATTCAGTTTGTATCGACATATCTCTGGCAGTACAAATGCTGCACTTCTGAAACTTGGTACTTCAGAGGAAAATGTGTCTCGGCGACTGTCTGCAAAGTTTCGTTGCACAATTCGAATAAATGTGGAAGTTATAAACAAATGCGATATCAACTTTAAAACGCGCTAAATTTTGTTGATGTTTTGCGTATTCAGTTTGTATCGACATATCTCCGACAGTACAAAAGCTGCACTTCTGAAACTTGGTACTTCAGTTGAAAAGGCCTATTTTCGACTGTCTGCAAAGTTTCGTTGCACAATTCGAATAAATGTGGAAGTTATAAACAAAAGCGATATCAACTTTAAAACGCGCTAAATTTTGTTGATGTTTTGCGTATTCAGTTTGTATCGACATATCTCCGGCAGTACAAGAGCTGCACTTCTGAAACTTGGTACTTCAGTAGAAAATGTGTCTGCGCGACTGTCTGCAAAGTTTCGTCGCACAATTCGAATAAATGTGGAAGTTATAAACAAAAGCGATATCAACTTTAAAACGCGCTTTATTTTGTTGATGATTTGCGTATTAAGTTTGTATCGACATATCTCCGACAGTACAAGAGCTGCACTTCTGACACTTGGTACTTCAGTAGAAAATGCCTATCCGCGACTGTCTGCAAAGTTTCGTTGCACAATTCGAATAAATGTGAAAGTTATAAACAAAAGCGATATCAACTTTAAAACGCACTAAATTTTGTTGATGTTTTGCGTATTCAGTTTGTATCGAAATATCTCCGGCAGTACAAAAGCTGCACTTCTGAAACTTGGTACTTCAGTAGAAAATGTGTCTCCGCGGTTGTCTGCAGAGTTTCGTTGCGCAATTCGAATAAATGTGGAAGTTATAAACAAAAGACATATCAACTTTAAAACGCGCTAAATTTTGTTGATGTTTTGCGTATTCAGTTTGTATCGACATATCTCCGGCAGTACAAGAGCTGCACTTCTGAAACTTTGTACTTCTAGTAGAAAAAGCCTATTCGAGACGGTCTGCAAAGTTTCGTTGCACAATTCGAATAAATGTGGAAGTTATAAACAAAAGCGATATCCACTTTAAAACGCGCTAAATTTTGTTGATGTTTTGCGTATTCAGTTTGTATCGACATATCTCTGGCAGTACAAACGCTGCACTTCTGAAACTTGGTACTTCAGAGGAAAATGTGTCTCTGCGACTGTCTGCAAAGTTTCGTTGCACAATTCGAATAAATGTGGAAGTTATAAACAAAAGCGATATCAACTTTAAAACGCGCTAAATTTTGTTGATGTTTTGCGTATTCAGTTTGTATCGACATATCTCAGGCAGTACAAGAGCTGCACTTCTGTACCTTGGTACTTCAGTAGAACATGTGTCTCCGCGACTGTCTGCAAAGTTTCGTTGCACAATTCGAATAAATGTGGAAGTTATAAACAAAAGCGATATCAACTTTAAAACGCGCTAAATTTTGTTGATGTTTTGCGTATTCAGTTTGTATCGACATATCTCTGGCAGTACAAGAGCTGCACTTCTGAAACTTGGTACTTCAGAAGAAAATGTGTCTCGGCGACTGTCTGCAAAGTTTCGTTGCACAATTCGAATAAATGTGGAAGTTATAAACAAATGCGATATCAACTTTAAAACGCGCTAAATTGTGTTGATGTTTTGCGTATTCAGTTTGTATCGACATTACTCCGGCAGTACAAGAGCTGCACTTCTGAAACTTGGTACTTCCGCAGAAAAGGCCTCTTCGAGACGGTCTGCAAAGTTTCGTTGCACAATTCGTATGAATGTGGAAGTTATAAACACAAGCGATATCAACTTTAAAACGCGCTAAATTTTGTTGATGTTTTGGTATTCAGTTTGTATCGACATAACTCTGGTAGTACAAAAGCTGCACTTCTGAAACTAAGTACTTCAGAGGAAAATGTGTCTCTGCGACTGTCTGCAAAGTTTCGTTGCACAATTCGAATAAATGTGGAAGTTATAAACAAAAGCGATATCAACTTTAAAACGCGCTAAATTTTGTTGATGTTTTGCGTATTCAGTTTGTATCGACATATCTCCCGCAGTACAAGAGCTGCACTTCTGAAACTTGGTACTCAAGTAGAACATGTGTCTCCGCGACTGTCTGCAAAGTTTCGTTGCCCAATTCACATAAATGTGGAAGTTATAAACAAAAGCGATATCAACTTTAAAACGCGCTTAATTTTGTTGATGTTTTGCGTATTCAGTTTGTATCGACATATCTCCGGCAGTACAAGAGCTGCACTTCTGAAACTTGGTACTTCAGTAGAACATGTGTCTCCGCGACTGTCTGCAAAGTTTCGTTGCACAATTCGAATAAATGTGGAAGTTATAAACAAAAGCGATATCAACTTTAAAACGCGCTTAATTTTGTTGATGTTTTGCGTATTCAGTTTGTATCGACATATCTCCGGCAGTACAAGAGCTGCACTTCTGAAACTTGGTACTTCAGTAGAACATGTGTCTCCGCGACTGTCTGCAAAGTTTCGTTGCACAATTCGAATAAATGTGGAAGTTATAAACAAAAGCGATATCAACTTTAAAACGCGCTAAATTTTGTTGATGTTTTGCGTATTCAGTTTGTATCGACATATCTCCCGCAGTACAAGAGCTGCACTTCTGAAACTTGGTACTCAAGTAGAAAAGGCCTATTCGAGACTGTCTGCAAAGTTTCGTTGCACAATTCGAATAAATGTGGAAGTTATAAACAAAAGCGATATCAACTTTAAAACGCGCTAAATTTTGTTGATGTTTTGCGTATTCAGTTTGTATCGACATATCTCTGGCAGTACAAAAGCTGCACTTCTGCAACTTGGTACTTCAGAGGAAAATGTGTCTCGGCACACTGTCTGCAAAGTTTAGTTGCACAATTCGAATAAATGTGGAAGTTATAAACAAATGCGATATCAACTTTAAAACGCGCTAAATTTTGTTGATGTTTTGCGTATTCAGTTTGTATCGACATATCTCCGACAGTACAAGAGCTGCACTTCTGAAACTTGGTACTTCAGTAGAAAATGTGTCTGCGCGACTGTCTGCAAAGTTTCGTTGCACAATTCGAATAAATGTGGAAGTTATAAACAAAAGCGATATCAACTTTAAAACGCGCTTTATTTTGTTGATGTTTTGCGTATTAAGTTTGTATCGACATATCTCCGACAGTACAAGAGCTGCACTTCTGACACTTGGTACTTTAGTAGAAAATGCCTATCCGCGACTGTCTGCAAAGTTTCGTTGCACAATTCGAATAAATGTGGAAGTTATAAACAAAAGACATATCAACTTTAAAACGCGCTAAATTTTGTTGATGTTTTGCGTATTCAGTTTGTATCGACATATCTCCGGCAGTACAAGAGCTGCACTTCTGAAACTTTGTACTTCTAGTAGAAGAGGCCTATTCGAGACGGTCTGCAAAGTTTCGTTGCACAATTCGAATAAATGTGGAAGTTATAAACAAAAGCGATATCCACTTTTAAACGCGCTAAATTTTGTTGATGTTTTGCGTATTCAGTTTGTATCGACATATCTCTGGCAGTACAAAAGCTGCACTTCTGAAACTTGGTACTTCAGAGGAAAATGTGTCTCTGCGACTGTCTGCAAAGTTTCGTTGCACAATTCGAATAAATGTGGAAGTTATAAACAAAAGCGATATCAACTTTAAAACGCGCTAAATTTTGTTGATGTTTTGTCGTATTCAGTTTGTATCGACATATCTCAGGCAGTACAAGAGCTGCACTTCTGAAACTTGGTACTTCAGTAGAACATGTGTCTCCGCGACTGTCTGCAAAGTTTCGTTGCACAATTCGAATAAATGTGGAAGTTATAAACAAAAGCGATATCAACTTTAAAACGCGCTAAATTTTGTTGATGTTTTGCGTATTCAGTTTGTATGGACATATCTCCGGCAGTACAAGAGCTGCACTTCTGAAACTTGGTACTTCCGTAGAAAAGGCCTATTCGAGACTGTCTGCAAAGTTTCGTTGCTCAATTCGAATAAATGTGGAAGTTATAAACAAAAGCGATATCAACTTTAAAACGCGCTAAATTTTGTTGATGTTTTGCGTATTCAGTTTGTATCGACATATCTCTGGCAGTACAAAAGCTGCACTTCTGAAACTTCGTACTTCAGAAGAAAATGTGTCTCGGCGACTGTCTGCAAAGTTTCGTTGCACAATTCGAATAAATGTGGAAGTTATAAACAAATGCGATATCAACTTTAAAACGCGCTAAATTGTGTTGATGTTTTGCGTATTCAGTTTGTATCGACATTACTCCGGCAGTACAACAGCTGCACTTCTGAAACTTGGTACTTCCGCAGAAAAGGCCTCTTCGAGACGGTCTGCCAAGTTCTGTTGCACAATTCGTATGAATGTGGAAGTTATAAACAAAAGCGATATCAACTTTAAAACGCGCTAAATTTTGTTGATGTTTTGCGTATTCAGTTTGTATCGACATATCTCTTGTAGTACAAAAGCTGCACTTCTGAAACTAAGTACTTCAGAGGAAAATGTGTCTCTGCGACTGTCTGCAAAGTTTCGTTGCACAATTCGAATAAATGTGGAAGTTATAAACAAAAGCGATATCAACTTTAAAACGCGCTAAATTTTGTTGATGTTTTGCATATTCAGGTTGTATCGACATATCTTCGGCAGTACAAGAGCTGCACTTCTGAAACTTGGTACTCAAGTAGCACATGTGTCTCCGCGACTGTCTGCAAAGTTTCGTTGCCCAATTCGAATAAATGTGGAAGTTATAAACAAAAGCGATATCAACTTTAAAACGCGCTTAATTTTGTTGATGTTTTGCGTATTAAGTTTGTATCGACATATCTCCGACAGTACAACAGCTGCACTTCTGAAACTTGATACTTCAGTAGAACATGTATCTCCGCGACTGTCTGCAAAGTTTCGTAGCACAATTCGAATAAATGTGGAAGTTATAAACAAAAGCGATATCAACTTTAAAACGCGCTAAATTTTGTTGATATTTTGCGTATTCAGTTTGTATCGACATATCTCCGGCAGTACAAGAGCTGCACTTCTGAAACTTGTTACTTCAGTAGAACATGTGTCTCCGCGACTGTCTGCAAAGTTTCGTTGCACAATTCGAATAAATGTGGAAGTTATAAACAAAAGCGATATCAACTTTAAAACGCGCTTAATTTTGTTGATGTTTTGCGTATTCAGTTTGTATCGAAATATCTCCGGCAGTACAAGAGCTGCACTTGTGAAACTTTATACTTCAGTAGAACATGTATCTCCGCGACTGTCTGCAAAGTTTCGTTGCACAATTCGAATAAATGTGGAAGTTATAAACAAAAGCGATATCAACTTTAAAACGCGCTAAATTTTGTTGATATTTTGCGTATTCAGTTTGTATCGACATATCTTCGGCAGTACAAGAGCTGCACTTCTGAAACTTGTTACTTCAGTAGAACATGTGTCTCCGCGACTGTCTGCAAAGTTTCGTTGCACAATTCGAATAAATGTGGAAGTTATAAACAAAAGCGATATCAACTTTAAAACGCGCTAAATTTTGTTGATGTTTTGCGTATTCAGTTTGTATCGACATATCTCCGGCAGTACAAGAGCTGCACTTCTGAAACTTGGTACTTCCGTAGAAAAGGCCTATTCGATACTGTCTGCAAAGTTTCGTTGCACAATTCGAATAAATGTGGAAGTTATAAACAAAAGCGATATCAACTTTAAAACGCGCTAAATTTTGTTGATGTTTTGCGTATTCAGTTTGTATCGACATATCTCTGGCAGTACAAAAGCTGCACTTCTGAAACTTGGTACTTCAGAGGAAAATGTGTCTCGGCGACTGTCTGCAAAGTTTAGTTGCACAATTCGAATAAATGTGGAAGTTATAAACAAATGCGATATCAACTTTAAAACGCGCTAAATTTTGTTGATGTTTTGCGTATTCAGTTTGTATCGACATATCTCCGACAGTACAAGAGCTGCACTTCTGAAACTTGGTACTTCAGTAGAAAATGTGTCTGCGCGACTGTCTGCAAAGTTTCGTTGCACAATTCGAATAAATGTGGAAGTTATAAACAAAAGCGATATCAACTTTAAAACGCGCTTTATTTTGTTGATGTTTTGCGTATTAAGTTTGTATCGACATATCTCCGACAGTACAAGAGCTGCACTTCTGTCACTTGGTACTTCAGTAGAAAATGCCTATCCGCGACTGTCTGCAAAGTTTCGTTGCACAATTCGAATAAATGTGAAAGTTATAAACAAAAGCGATATCAACTTTAAAACGCACTAAATTTTGTTGATGTTTTGCGTATTAAGTTTGTATCGACATATCTCCAACAGTACAAGAGCTGCACTTCTGACACTTGGTACTTCAGTAGAAAATGCCTATCCGCGGTTGTCTGCAAAGTTTCGTTGCACAATTCGAATAAATGTGAAAGTTATAAACAAAAGACATATCAATATTAAAACGCGCTAAATTTTGTTGATGTTTTGCGTATTCAGTTTGTATCGACATATCTCCGGCAGTACAAGAGCTGCACTTCTGCAACTTGGTACTTCTAGTAGAAAAGGCCTATTCGAGACGGTCTGCAAAGTTTCGTTGCACAATTCGAATAAATGTGGAAGTTATAAACAAAAGCGATATCCACTTTAAAACGCGCTAAATTTCGTTGATGTTTTGCGTATTCAGTTTGTATCGACATATCTCTGGCAGTACAAAAGCTGCACTTCTGAAACTTGGTACTTCAGAGGAAAATGTGTCTCTGCGACTGTCTGCAAAGTTTCGTTGCACAATTCGAATAAATGTGGAAGTTATAAACAAAAGCGATATCAACTTTAAAACGCGCTAAATTTTGTTGATGTTTTGCGTATTCAGTTTGTATCGACATATCTCCGACAGTACAAGAGCTGCACTTCTGACACTTGGTACTTCAGTAGAAAATGCCTATCCGCGTTTGTCTGCAAAGTTTCGTTGCACAATTCGAATAAATGTGGAAGTTATAAACAAAAGCGATATCAACTTTAAAACGCGCTAAATTTTGTTGATATTTTGCGTATTCAGTTTGTATCGACATATCTCCGGCAGTACAAGAGCTGCACTTCTGAAACTTGGTACTTCAGTAGAACATGTGTCTCCGCGACTGTCTGCAAAGTTTCGTTGCACAATTCGAATAAATGTGGAAGTTATAAACAAAAGCGATATCAACTTTAAAACGCGCTAAATTTTGTTTATGTTTTGCGTATTCAGTTTGTATCGACATATCTCCGGCAGTACAAGAGCTGCACTTCTGAAACTTGGTACTTCCGTAGAAAAGGCCTATTCGAGACTGTCTGCAAAGTTTCGTTGCACAATTCGAATAAATGTGGAAGTTATAAACAAAAGCGATATCAACTTTAAAACGCGCTAAATTTTGTTGATGTTTTGCGTATTCAGTTTGTATCGACATATCTCTGGCAGTACAAAAGCTGCACTTCTGAAACTTGGTACTTCAGAGGAAAATGTGTCTCGGCGACTGTCTGCAAAGTTTAGTTGCACAATTCGAATAAATGTGGAAGTTATAAACAAATGCGATATCAACTTTAAAACGCGCTAAATTTTGTTGATGTTTTGCGTATTCAGTTTGTATCGACATATCTCCGACAGTACAAGAGCTGCACTTCTGAAACTTGGTACTTCAGTAGAAAATGTGTCTGCGCGACTGTCTGCAAAGTTTCGTTGCACAATTCGAATAAATGTGGAAGTTATAAACAAAAGCGATATCAACTTTAAAACGAGCTTTATTTTGTTGATGTTTTGCGTATTAAGTTTGTATCGACATATCTCCGACAGTACAAGAGCTGCACTTCTGACACTTGGTACTTCAGTAGAAAATGCCTATCCGCGACTGTCTGCAAAGTTTCGTTGCACAATTCGAATAAATGTGAAAGTTATAAACAAAAGCGATATCAACTTTAAAACGCACTAAATTTTGTTGATGTTTTGCGTATTAAGTTTGTATCGACATATCTCCGACAGTACAAGAGCTGCACTTCTGACACTTGGTACTTCAGTAGAAAATGCCTATCCGCGGTTGTCTGCAAAGTTTCGTTGCACAATTCGAATAAATGTGGAAGTTATAAACAAAAGACATATCAACTTTAAAACGCGCTAAATTTTGTTGATGTTTTGCGTGTTCAGTTTGTATCGACATATCTCCGGCAGTACAAGAGCTGCACTTCTGAAACTTTGTACTTCTAGTAGAAAAGGCCTATTCGAGACGGTCTGCAAAGTTTCGTTGCACAATTCGAATAAATGTGGAAGTTATAAACAAAAGCGATATCAACTTTAAAACGCGCTAAATTTTGTTGATGTTTTGCGTATTCAGTTTGTATCGACATATCTCTGGCAGTACAAAAGCTGCACTTCTGAAAATTGGTACTTCAGAGGAAAATGTGTCTCTGCGACTGTCTGCAAAGTTTCGTTGCACAATTCGAATAAATGTGAAAGTTATAAACAAAAGCGATATCAACTTTAAAACGCGCTAAATTTTGTTGATGTTTTGCGTATTCAGTTTGTATCGACATATCTCCGACAGTACAAGAGCTGCACTTCTGACACTTGGTACTTCAGTAGAAAATGCCTATCCGCGGTTGTCTGCAAAGTTTCGTTGCACAATTCGAATAAATGTGGAAGTTATAAACAAAAGACATATCAACTTTAAAACGCGCTAAATTTTGTTGATGTTTTGCGTATTCAGTTTGTATCGACATATCTCCGGCAGTACAAGAGCTGCACTTCTGAAACTTTGTACTTCTAGTAGAAAAGGCCTATTCGATACGGTCTGCAAAGTTTCGTTGCACAATTCGAATAAATGTGGAAGTTATAAACAAAAGCGATATCCACTTTAAAACGCGCTAAATTTTGTTGATGTTTTGCGTATTCAGTTTGTATCGACATATCTCTAGCAGTACAAAAGCTGCACTTCTAAAACTTGGTACTTCAGAGGAAAATGTGTCTCTGCGACTGTCTGCAAAGTTTCGTTGCACAATTCGAATAAATGTGGAAGTTATAAACAAAAGCGATATCAACTTTAAAACGCGCTAAATTTTGTTGATGTTTTGCGTATTCAGTTTGTATCGACATATCTCAGGCAGTAAGTACAAGAGCTGCACTTCTGAAACTTGGTACTTCAGTAGAACATGTGTCTCCGCGACTGTCTGCAAAGTTTCGTTGCACAATTCGAATAAATGTGGAAGTTATAAACAAAAGCGATATCAACTTTAAAACGCGCTAAATTTTGTTGATGTTTTGCGTATTCAGTTTGTATCGACATATCTCCGGCAGTACAAGAGCTGCACTTCTGAAACTTGGTACTTCCGTAGAAAAGGCCTATTCGAGACTGTCTGCAAAGTTTCGTTGCACAATTCGAATAAATGTGGAAGTTATAAACAAAAGCGATATCAACTTTAAAACGCGCTAAATTTTGTTGATGTTTTGCGTATTCAGTTTGTATCGACATATCTCTGGCAGTACAAAAGCTGCACTTCTGAAACTTCGTACTTCAGAAGAAAATCTGTCTCGGCGACTGTCTGCAAAGTTTCGTTGCACAATTCGAATAAATGTGGAAGTTATAAACAAATGCGATATCAACTTTAAAACGCGCTAAATTGTGTTGATGTTTTGCGTATTCAGTTTGTATCGACATTACTCCGGAAGTACAAGAGCTGCACTTCTTAAACTTGGTACTTCCGCAGAAAAGGCCTCTTCGAGACGGTCTGCCAAGTTTCGTTGCACAATTCGTATGAATGTGGAAGTTATAAACAAAAGCGATATCAACTTTAAAACGCGCTAAATTTTGTTGATGTTTTGCGTATTCAGTTTGTATCGACATATCTCTGGTAGTACAAAAGCTGCACTTCTGAAACTAAGTACTTCAGAGGAAAATGTGTCTCTGCGACTGTCTGCAAAGTTTCGTTGCACAATTCGAATAAATGTGAAAGTTATAAACAAAAGCGATATCAACTTTAAAACGCGCTAAATTTTGTTGATGTTTTGCATATTCAGGTTGTATCGACATATCTTCGGCAGTACAAGAGCTGCACTTCTGAAACTTGGTACATAAGTAGCACATGTGTCTCCGCGACTGTCTGCAAAGTTTCGTTGCCCAATTCGAATAAATGTGGAAGTTATAAACAAAAGCGATATCAACTTTAAAACGCGCTTAATTTTGTTGATGTTTTGCGTATTAAGTTTGTATCGACATATCTCCGACAGTACAACAGCTGCACTTCTGAAACTTGGTACTTCAGTAGAAAATGTGTCTGCGCGACTGTTTGCAAAGTTTCGTTGCACAATTCGAATAAATGTGGAAGTTATACACAAAAGCGATATCAACTTTAAAACGCGCTTAATTTTGTTGATGTTTTGCGTATTAAGTTTGTATCGACATATCTCCGACAGTACAAGAGCTGCACTTCTGACACTTGGTACTTCCGCAGAAAAGGCCTCTTCGAGACGGTCTGCAAAGTTTCGTTGCACAATTCGTATGAATGTGGAAGTTATAAACACAAGCGATATCAACTTTAAAACGCGCTAAATTTTGTTGATGTTTTGCGTATTCAGTTTGTATCGACATATCTCTGGTAGTACAAAAGCTGCACTTCTGAAACTAAGTACTTCAGAGGAAAATGTGTCTCTGCGACTGTCTGCAAAGTTTCGTTGCACAATTCGAATAAATGTGGAAGTTATAAACAAAAGCGATATCAACTTTAAAACGCGCTAAATTTTGTTGATGTTTTGCATATTCAGGTTGTATCGACATATCTTCGGCAGTACAAGAGCTGCACTTCTGAAACTTGGTACTCAAGTAGCACATGTGTCTCCGCGACTGTCTGCAAAGTTTCGTTGCCCAATTCGAATAAATGTGGAAGTTATAAACAAAAGCGATATCAACTTTAAAACGCGCTTAATTTTGTTGATGTTTTGCGTATTAAGTTTGTATCGACATATCTCCGACAGTACAACAGCTGCACTTCTGAAACTTGGTACTTCAGTAGAAAATGTGTCTGCGCGACTGTCTGCAAAGTTTCGTTGCACAATTCGAATAAATGTGGAAGTTATACACAAAAGCGATATCAACTTTAAAACGCGCTTAATTTTGTTGATGTTTTGCGTATTAAGTTTGTATCGACATATCTCCGACAGTACAAGAGCTGCACTTCTGACACTTGGTACTTCCGCAGAAAAGGCCTCTTCGAGACGGTCTGCAAAGTTTCGTTGCACAATTCGTATGAATGTGGAAGTTATAAACACAAGCGATATCAACTTTAAAACGCGCTAAATTTTGTTGATGTTTTGCGTATTCAGTTTGTATCGACATATCTCTGGTAGTACAAAAGCTGCACTTCTGAAACTAAGTACTTCAGAGGAAAATGTGTCTCTGCGACTGTCTGCAAAGTTTCGTTGCACAATTCGAATAAATGTGGAAGTTATAAACAAAAGCGATATCAACTTTAAAACGCGCTAAATTTTGTTGATGTTTTGCGTATTCAGTTTGTATCGACATATCTCAGGCAGTACAAGAGCTGCACTTCTGAAACTTGGTACTCAAGTAGAACATGTGTCTCCGCGACTGTCTGCAAAGTTTCGTTGCCCAATTCACATAAATGTGGAAGTTATAAACAAAAGCGATATCAACTTTAAAACGCGCTTAATTTTGTTGATGTTTTGCGTATTCAGTTTGTATCGACATATCTCCGGCAGTACAAGAGCTGCACTTGTGAAACTTTATACTTCAGTAGCACATGTATCTCCGCGACTGTCTGCAAAGTTTCGTAGCACAATTCGAATAAATGTGGAAGTTATAAACAAAAGCGATATCAACTTTAAAACGCGCTAAATTTTGTTGATATTTTGCGTGTTCAGTTTGTATCGACATATCTCCGGCAGTACAAGAGCTGCACTTCTGAAACTTTGTACTTCAGTAGAACATGTGTTTCCGTGACTGTCTGCAAAGTTTCGTTGCACAATTCGAATAAATGTGGAAGTTATAAACAAAAGCGATATCAACTTTAAAACGCGCTAAATTTTGTTGATGTTTTGCGTATTCAGTTTGTATCGACATATCTCCGGCAGTACAAGAGCTGCACTTCTGAAACTTGGTACTTCCGTAGAAAAGGCCTATTCGAGACTGTCTGCAAAGTTTCGTTGCACAATTCGAATAAATGTGGAAGTTATAAACAATAGCGATATCAACTTTAAAACGCGCTAAATTTTGTTGATGTTTTGCGTATTCAGTTTGTATCGACATATCTCTGGCAGTACAAAAGCTGCACTTCTGAAACTTGGTACTTCAGAGGAAAATGTGTCTCGGCGACTGTCTGCAAAGTTTAGTTGCACAATTCGAATAAATGTGGAAGTTATAAACAAATGCGATATCAACTTTAAAACGCGCTAAATTTTGTTGATGTTTTGCGTATTCAGTTTGTATCGACATATCTCCGACAGTACAAGAGCTGCACTTCTGAAACTTGGTACTTCAGTAGAAAATGTGTCTGCGCGACTGTCTGCAAAGTTTCGTTGCACAATTCGAATAAATGTGGAAGTTATAAACAAAAGCGATATCAACTTTAACACGCGCTTTATTTTGTTGATGTTTTGCGTATTAAGTTTGTATCGACATATCTCCGACAGTACAAGAGCTGCACTTCTGACACTTGGTACTTCAGTAGAAAATGCCTATCCGCGACTGTCTGCAAAGTTTCGTTGCACAATTCGAATAAATGTGAAAGTTATAAACAAAAGCGATATCAACTTTAAAACGCACTAAATTTTGTTGATGTTTTGCGTATTAAGTTTGTATCGACATATCTCCGACAGTACAAGAGCTGCACTTCTGACACTTGGTACTTCAGTAGAAAATGCCTATCCGCGGTTGTCTGCAAAGTTTCGTTGCACAATTCGAATAAATGTTGAAGTTATAAACAAAAGACATATCAACTTTAAAACGCGCTAAATTTTGTTGATGTTTTGCGTATTCAGTTTGTATCGACATATCTCCGGCAGTACAAGAGCTGCACTTCTGAAACTTTGTACTTCTAGTAGAAAATGCCTATTCGAGAGTGTCTGCAAAGTTTCGTTGCACAATTCGAATAAATGTGGAAGTTATAAACAAAAGCGATATCCACTTTAAAACGCGCTAAATTTTGTTGATGTTTTGCGTATTCAGTTTGTATCGACATATCTCTGGCAGTACAAAAGCTGCACTTCTGAAACTTGGTATTTCAGAGGAAAATGTGTCTCTGCGACTGTCTGCAAAGTTTCGTTGCACAATTCGAATAAATGTGGAAGTTATAAACAAAAGCGATATCAACTTTAAAACGCGCTAAATTTTGTTGATGTTTTGCGTATTCAGTTTGTATCGACATATCTCAGGCAGTACAAGAGCTGCACTTCTGAAACTTGGTACTTCAGTAGAACATGTGTCTCCGCGACTGTCTGCAAAGTTTCGTTGCACAATTCGAATAAATGTGGAAGTTATAAACAAAAGCGATATCAACTTTAAAACGCGCTAAATTTTGTTGATGTTTTGCGTATTCAGTTTGTATGGACATATCTCCGGCAGTACAAGAGCTGCACTTCTGACACTTGGTACTTCAGTAGAAAATGCCTATCCGCGACTGTCTGCAAAGTTTCGTTGCACAATTCGAATAAATGTGAAAGTTATAAACAAAAGCGATATCAACTTTAAAACGCGCTAAATTTTGTTGATGTTTTGCGTATTCAGTTTGTATCGACATATCTCTGGCAGTACAAAAGCTGCACTTCTGAAACTTCGTACTTCAGAAGAAAATGTGTCTCGGCGACTGTCTGCAAAGTTTCGTTGCACAATTCGAATAAATGTGGAAGTTATAAACAAATGCGATATCAACTTTAAAACGCGCTAAATTGTGTTGATGTTTTGCGTATTCAGTTTGTATCGACATTACTCCGGCAGTACAAGAGCTGCACTTCTAAAAGTTGGTACTTCCGCAGAAAAGGCCTCTTCGAGACGGTCTGCAAAGTTTTGTTGCACAATTCGTATGAATGTGGAAGTTATAAACAAAAGCGATATCAACTTTAAAACGCGCTAAATTTTGTTGATGTTTTGCGTATTCAGTTTGTATCGACATATCTCTGGTAGTACAAAAGCTGCACTTCTGAAACTAAGTACTTCAGAGGAAAATGTGTCTCTGCGACTGTCTGCAAAGTTTCGTTGCACAATTCGAATAAATGTGGAAGTTATAAACAAAAGCGATATCAACTTTAAAACGCGCTAAATTTTGTTGATGTTTTGCTTATTCAGGTTGTATCGACATATCTTCGGCAGTACAAGAGCTGCACTTCTGAAACTTGGTACTCAAGTAGCACATGTGTCTCCGCGACTGTCTGCAAAGTTTCGTTGCCCAATTCGAATAAATGTGGAAGTTATAAACAAAAGCGATATCAACTTTAAAACGCGCTTAATTTTGTTGATGTTTTGCGTATTCAGTTTGTATCGACATATCTCCGACAGTACAACAGCTGCACTTCTGAAACTTGGTACTTCAGTAGAAAATGCCTATCCGCGACTGTCTGCAAAGTTTCGTTGCACAATTCGAATAAATGTGAAAGTTATAAACAAAAGCGATATCAACTTTAAAACGCACTAAATTTTGTTGATGTTTTGCGTATTAAGTTTGTATCGACATATCTCCGGCAGTACAAGAGCTGCACTTCTGACACTTGGTACTTCAGTAGAAAATGCCTATCCGCGGTTGTCTGCAAAGTTTCGTTGCACAATTCGAATAAATGTTGAAGTTATAAACAAAAGACATATCAACTTTAAAACGCGCTAAATTTTGTTGATGTTTTGCGTATTCAGTTTGTATCGACATATCTCCGGCAGTACAAGAGCTGCACTTCTGAAACTTTGTACTTCTAGTAGAAAATGCCTATTCGAGAGTGTCTGCAAAGTTTCGTTGCACAATTCGAATAAATGTGGAAGTTATAAACAAAAGCGATATCCACTTTAAAACGCGCTAAATTTTGTTGATGTTTTGCGTATTCAGTTTGTATCGACATATCTCTGGCAGTACAAAAGCTGCACTTCTGAAACTTGGTATTTCAGAGGAAAATGTGTCTCTGCGACTGTCTGCAAAGTTTCGTTGCACAATTCGAATAAATGTGGAAGTTATAAACAAAAGCGATATCAACTTTAAAACGCGCTAAATTTTGTTGATGTTTTGCGTATTCAGTTTGTATCGACATATCTCAGGCAGTACAAGAGCTGCACTTCTGAAACTTGGTACTTCAGTAGAACATGTGTCTCCGCGACTGTCTGCAAAGTTTCGTTGCACAATTCGAATAAATGTGGAAGTTATAAACAAAAGCGATATCAACTTTAAAACGCGCTAAATTTTGTTGATGTTTTGCGTATTCAGTTTGTATGGACATATCTCCGGCAGTACAAGAGCTGCACTTCTGACACTTGGTACTTCAGTAGAAAATGCCTATCCGCGACTGTCTGCAAAGTTTCGTTGCACAATTCGAATAAATGTGAAAGTTATAAACAAAAGCGATATCAACTTTAAAACGCGCTAAATTTTGTTGATGTTTTGCGTATTCAGTTTGTATCGACATATCTCTGGCAGTACAAAAGCTGCACTTCTGAAACTTCGTACTTCAGAAGAAAATGTGTCTCGGCGACTGTCTGCAAAGTTTCGTTGCACAATTCGAATAAATGTGGAAGTTATAAACAAATGCGATATCAACTTTAAAACGCGCTAAATTGTGTTGATGTTTTGCGTATTCAGTTTGTATCGACATTACTCCGGCAGTACAAGAGCTGCACTTCTAAAAGTTGGTACTTCCGCAGAAAAGGCCTCTTCGAGACGGTCTGCCAAGTTTTGTTGCACAATTCGTATGAATGTGGAAGTTATAAACAAAAGCGATATCAACTTTAAAACGCGCTAAATTTTGTTGATGTTTTGCGTATTCAGTTTGTATCGACATATCTCTGGTAGTACAAAAGCTGCACTTCTGAAACTAAGTACTTCAGAGGAAAATGTGTCTCTGCGACTGTCTGCAAAGTTTCGTTGCACAATTCGAATAAATGTGGAAGTTATAAACAAAAGCGATATCAACTTTAAAACGCGCTAAATTTTGTTGATGTTTTGCTTATTCAGGTTGTATCGACATATCTTCGGCAGTACAAGAGCTGCACTTCTGAAACTTGGTACTCAAGTAGCACATGTGTCTCCGCGACTGTCTGCAAAGTTTCGTTGCCCAATTCGAATAAATGTGGAAGTTATAAACAAAAGCGATATCAACTTTAAAACGCGCTTAACTTTGTTGATGTTTTGCGTATTAAGTTTGTATCGACATATCTCCGACAGTACAACAGCTGCACTTCTGAAACTTGGTACTTCAGTAGAAAATGTGTCTGCGCGACTGTCTGCAAAGTTTCGTTGCACAATTTGAATAAATGTGGAAGTTATACACAAAAGCGATATCAACTTTAAAACGCGCTTAATTTTGTTGATGTTTTGCGTATTAAGTTTGTATCGACATATCTCCGACAGTACAAGAGCTGCACTTCTGACACTTGGTACTTCAGTAGAAAATGCCTATCCGCGACTGTCTGCAAAGTTTCGTTGCACAATTCGAATAAATGTGAAAGTTATAAACAAAAGCGATATCAACTTTAAAACGCACTAAATTTTGTTGATGTTTTGCGTATTCAGTTTGTATCGACATATCTCCGGCAGTACAAAAGCTGCACTTCTGGAACTTGGTACTTCAGTAGAAAATCTGTCTCCGCGGTTGTCTGCAAAGTTTCGTTGCACAATTCGAATAAATGTGGAAGTTATAAACAAAAGCGATATCCACTTTAAAACGCGCTAAATTTTGTTGATGTTTTGCGTATTCAGTTTGTATCGACATATCTCTGGCAGTACAACAGCTGCACTTCTGAAACTTGGTACTTCAGAGGAAAATGTGTCTCTGCGACTGTCTGCAAAGTTTCGTTGCACAATTCGAATAAATATGGAAGTTACAAACAAAAGCGATATCAACTTTAAAACGCGCTAAATTTTGTTGATGTTTTGCGTATTCAGTTTGTATCGACATATCTCAGGCAGTACAAGAGCTGCACTTCTGAAACTTGGTACTTCAGTAGAACATGTGTCTCCGCGACTGTCTGCAAAGTTTCGTTGCACAATTCGAATAAATGTGGAAGTTATAAACAAAAGCGATATCAACGTTAAAACGCGCTAAATTTTGTTGATGTTTTGCGTATTCAGTTTGTATCGACATATCTCCGGCAGTACAAGAGCTGCACTTCTGAAACTTGGTACTTCCGCAGAAAAGGCCTCTTCGAGACGGTCTGCAAAGTTTCGTTGCACAATTCGTATGAATGTGGAAGTTATAAACACAAGCTATATCAACTTTAAAACGCGCTTAATTTTGTTGATGTTTTGCGTATTCAGTTTGTATCGACATATCTCTGGTAGTACAAAAGCTGCACTTCTGAAACAAAGTACTTCATAGGAAAATGTGTCTCTGCGACTGTCTGCAAAGTTTCGTTGCACAATTCGAATAAATGTGGAAGTTATAAACAAAAGCGATATCAACTTTAAAACGCGCAAAATTTTGTTGATGTTTTGCGTATTCAGTTTGTATCGACATATCTCCCGCAGTACAAGAGCTGCACTTCTGAAACTTGGTACTCAAGTAGAACATGTGTCTCGACGACTGTCTGCAAAGTTTCGTCGCCCAATTCACATAAATGTGGAAGTTATAAACAAAAGCGATATCAACTTTAAAACGCGCTAAATTTTGTTGATGTTTTGCTTATTCAGTTAGTATCGACCTATCTCCGGCAGTACGAGAGCTGCACTTCTGAAACTTAGTACTTCCGTAGTAAAAGGCCTATTCGAGACTGTCTGCAAAGTTTCGTTGCACAATTCGAATAAATGTGGAAGTTATAAACAAAAGCGATATCAACTTTAAAACGCGCTAAATTTTGTTGATGTTTTGCGTATTC
Source organism: Sepiola atlantica (assembly GCA_963556195.1). Taxonomy (NCBI): domain Eukaryota; kingdom Metazoa; phylum Mollusca; class Cephalopoda; order Sepiida; family Sepiolidae; genus Sepiola; species Sepiola atlantica. The sequence goes on from CAUVYP010001303.1 coordinate 838,730, forward strand.
AGTTTGTATCGACATATCTCCGGCAGTACAAGAGCTGCACTTCTGAAACTGGGTACTTCAGAAGAAAAGGCCTATTTTCGACTGTCTGCAAATTTTCGTTGCACAATTCGAATAAATGTGGAAGTTATAAACAAAAGCGATATCAACTTTAAAACGCGCTAAATTTTGTTGATGTTTTGCGTATTCAGTTTGTATCGACATATCTCCGGCAGTACAAGAGCTGCACTTCTGAAACTTGGTACTTCAGTGGAAAATGTGTCTGCGCGACTGTCTGCAAAGTTTCGTTGCACAATTCGAATAAATGTGGAAGTTATAAACAAAAGCGATATCAACTTTAAAACGCGCTTAATTTTGTTGATGTTTTGCGTATTCAGTTTGTATCGACATATCTCCGGCAGTACAAGAGCTGCACTTCTGACACTTGGTACTTCAGTAGAAAATGCCTAACTGCGACTGTCTGCAAAGTTTCGTTGCACAATTCGAATAAATGTGAAAGTTAAAAACAAAAGCGATATCAACTTTAAAACGCACTAAATTTTGTTGATGTTTTGCGTATTCAGTTTGTATCGACATATCTCAGGCAGTACAAGAGCTGCACTTCTGAAACTTGGTACTTCCGTACAAAAGGCCTATTCGAGACTGTCTGCAAAGTTTCGTTGCACAATTCGAATAAATGTGGAAGTTATAAACAAAAGCGATATCAACTTTAAAACGCGCTAAATTTTGTTGATGATTTGCTTATTTAGTTTGTATCGACATATCTCTGGCAGTAAAAAAGCTGCACTTCTGAAACTTGGTACTTAAGAAGAAAATGTGTCTCGGCGACTGTCTGCAAAGTTTCGTTGCACAATTCGAATAAATGTGGAAGTTATAAACAAATGCGATATCAACTTTAAAACGCGCTAAATTAGGTTGATGTTTTGCGTATTCAGTTTGTATCGACATATCTCCAGCAGTACAAAAGCTGCACTTCTGAAACTTGGTACTTCCGCAGAAAAGGCCTCTTTGAGACGGTCTGCAAAGTTTCGTTGCACAATTCGTATGAATGTTGAAGTTATAAACAAAAGCGATATCAACTTTAAAACGCGCTAAATTTTGTTGATGTTTTGCGTATTCATTTTTATCGACATATCTCTGGTAGTACAAAAGCTGCACTTCTGAAACTAGGTACTTCAGCGGCAAATGTGTCTCTGCGACTGTCTGCAAAGTTTCGTTGCACAATTCGAATAAATGTGGAAGTTATAAACAAAAGCGATATCAACTTTAAAACGCGCTAAATTTTGTTGATGTTTTGCGTATTCAGTTTGTATCGACATATCTCCGGCAGTACAAGAGCTGCACTTCTGAAACTTGGTACATCAGTGGAAAATGTGTCTGCGCGACTGTCTGCAAAGTTTCGTTGCACAATTCGAATAAATGTGGAAGTTATAACCAAAAGCGATATCAACTTTAAAACGCGCTTAATTTTGTTGATGTTTTGCGTATTCAGTTTGTATCGACATATCTCCGGCAGTACAAGAGCTGCACTTCTGACACTTGGTACTTCAGTAGAAAATGCCTATCCGCGACTGTCTGCAAAGTTTCGTTGCACAATTCGAATAAATGTGAAAGTTATACACAAAAGCGATATCAACTTTAAAACGCACTAAATTTTGTTGATGTTTTGCGTATTCAGTTTGTATCGACATATCTCAGGCAGTACAAGAGCTGCACTTCTGAAACTTGGTACTTCAGTAGTAAATGCCTATTTGAGACTGTCTGCAAAGTTTCGTTGCACAATTCGAATAAATGTGGAAGTTATAAACAAAAGCGATATCAACTTTAAAACGCGCTTAATTTTGTTGATGTTTTGCGTATTCAGTTTGTAGGTACATATCTCCGGCAGTACAAGAGCTGCACTTGTGAAACTTTATACTTCAGTAGAATATGTATCTCCGCGACTGTCTGCAAAGTTTCGTAGCACAATTCGAATAAATGTGGAAGTTATAAACAAAAGCGATATCAACTTTAAAACGCGCTAAATTTTGTTGATATTTTGCGTATTCAGTTTGTATCGACATATCTCAGGCAGTACAAGAGCTTCACTTCTGAAACTTGGTACTTCAGTAGAACATGTGTCTCCGCGACTGTCTGCAAAGTTTCGTTGCACAATTCGAATAAATGTGGAAGTTATAAACAAAAGCGATATCAACTTTAAAACGCGCTAAATTTTGTTGATGTTTTGCGTATTCAGTTTGTATCGACATATCTCCGGCAGTACAAGAGCTGCACTTCTGAAACTTGGTACTTCAGTAGAAAAGGCCTATTCGAGACTGTTGCAAAGTTTCGTTGCACAATTCGTATGAATGTGGAAGTTATAAACAAAAGCGATATCAACTTTAAAACGCGCTAAATTTTGTTGATGTTTTGCGTATTCAGTTTGTATCGACATATCTCTGGCAGTACAAAAGCTGCACTTCTGAAACTTGGTACTTCAGAGGAAAATGTGTCTCGGCGACTTTCTGCAAAGTTTCGTTGCACAATTCGAATAAATGTGGAAGTTATAAACAAATGCGATATCAACTTTAAAACGCGCTAAATTTTGTTGATGTTTTGCGTATTCAGTTTGTATCGACATATCTCCGACAGTACAAGAGCTGCACTTCTGAAACTTGGTACTTCAGTTGAAAAGGCCTATTTTCGACTGTCTGCAAAGTTTCGTTGCACAATTCGAATAAATGTGGAAGTTATAAACAAAAGCGATATCAACTTTAAAACGCGCTAAATTTTGTTGATGTTTTGCGTATTCAGTTTGTATCGACATATCTCCGGCAGTACAAGAGCTGCACTTCTGAAACTTGGTACTTCAGTAGAAAATGTGTCTGCTCGACTGTCTGCAAAGTTTCGTTGCACAATTCGAATAAATGTGGAAGTTATAAACAAAAGCGATATCAACTTTAAAACGCGCTTTATTTTGTTGATGTTTTGCGTATTAAGTTTGTATCGACATATCTCCGACAGTACAAGAGCTGCACTTCTGACACTTGGTACTTCAGTAGAAAATGCCTATCCGCGACTGTCTGCAAAGTTTCGTTGCACAATTCGAATAAATGTGAAAGTTATAAACAAAAGCGATATCAACTTTAAAACGCACTAAATTTTGTTGATGTTTTGCGTATTCAGTTTGTATCGAAATATCTCCGGCAGTCCAAAAGCTGCACTTCTGAAACTTGGTACTTCAGTAGAAAATGTGTCTCCGCAGTTGTCTGCAAAGTTTCGTTGCACAATTCGAATAAATGTGGAAGTTATAAACAAAAGACATATCAACTTTAAAACGCGCTAAATTTTGTTGATGTTTTGCGTATTCAGTTTGTATCGACATATCTCCGGCAGTACAAGAGCTGCACTTCTGAAACTTTGTACTTCTAGCAGAAAAGGCCTATTCGAGACGGTCTGCAAAGTTTCGTTGCACAATTCGAATAAATGTGGAAGTTATAAACAAAAGCGATATCCACTTTAAAACGCGCTAAATTTTGTTGATGTTTTGCGTATTCAGTTTGTATCGACATATCTCTGGCAGTACAAACGCTGCACTTCTGAAACTTGGTACTTCAGAGGAAAATGTGTCTCTGCGACTGTCTGCAAAGTTTCGTTGCACAATTCGAATAAATGTGGAAGTTATAAACAAAAGCGATATCAACTTTAAAACGCGCTAAATTTTGTTGATGTTTTGCGTATTCAGTTTGTATCGACATATCTCAGGCAGTACAAGAGCTGCACTTCTGAAACTTGGTACTTCAGTAGAACATGTGTCTCGGCGACTGTCTGCAAAGTTTCGTTGCACAATTCGAATAAATGTGGAAGTTATAAACAAAAGCGATATCAACTTTAAAACGCGCTAAATTTTGTTGATGTTTTGCGTATTCAGTTGGTATCGACATCTCTTCGGCAGTACAAGAGCTGCACTTCTGAAACTTGGTACTTCCGTAGAAAAGGCCTCTTCAAGACGGTCTGCCAAGTTTCGTTGCACAATTCGTATGAATGTGGAAGTTATAAACAAAAGCGATATCCACTTTAAAACGCGCTAAATTTTGTTGATGTTTTGCGTATTCAGTTTGTATCGACATATCTCTGGCAGTACAAAAGCTGCACTTCTGAAACTTGGTACTTCAGAGGAAAATGTGTCTCTGCGACTGTCTGCAAAGTTTCGTTGCACAATTCGAATGAATGTGGAAGTTATAAACAAAAGCGATATCAACTTTAAAACGCGCTAAATTTTGTTGATGTTTTGCGTATTCAGTTTGTATCGACATATCTCAGGCAGTACCAGAGCTGCACTTCTGAAACTTGGTACTTCAGTAGAACATCTGTCTCCGCGACTGTCTGATAAGTTTCGTTGCACAATTCGAATAAATGTGGAAGTTATAAACAAAAGCGATATCAACTTTAAAACGCGCTAAATTTTGTTGATGTTTTGCGTATTCAGTTTGTATCGACATATCTCCGGGAGTACAAGAGCTGCACTTCTGAAACTTGGTACTTCCGTAGAAAAGGCCTCTTCAAGACGGTCTGCCAAGTTTCGTTGCACAATTCGTATGAATGTGGAAGTTATAAACAAAAGCGATATCAACTTTAAAACGCGCTAAATTTTGTTGATGTTTTGCGTTTTCGGTTGTTATCGACATATCTCTGGTAGTACAAAAGCTGCACTTCTGAAACTAAGTACTTCAGAGGAAAATGTGTCTCTGCGACTGTCTGCAAAGTTTCGTTGCACAATTCGAATAAATGTGGAAGTTATAAACAAAAGCGATATCAACTTTAAAACGCGCTAAATTTTGTTGATGTTTTGCGTATTCAGTTTGTATCGACATATCTCCCGCAGTACAAGAGCTGCACTTCTGAAACTTGGTACTCAAGTAGAACATGTGTCTCCGCGACTGTCTGCAAAGTTTCGTTGCCCAATTCACATAAGTGTGGAAGTTATAAACAAAAGCGATATCAACTTTAAAACGCGCTAAATTTTGTTGATGTTTTGCGTATTCAGTTTGTATCGACATATCTCCGGCAGTACAAGAGCTGCACTTCTGAAACTTGGTACTTCAGTAGAAAAGGCCTATTTTCGACTGTCTGCAAAGTTTCGTTGCACAATTCGAATAAATGTGGAAGTTATAAACAAAAGCGATATCAACTTTAAAACGCGCTAAATTTTGTTGATGTTTTGCGTATTCAGTTTGTATCGACATATCTCCGGCAGTACAAGAGCTGCACTTCTGAAACTTTGTACTTCAGTAGAAAATGTGTCTGCGCGACTGTCTGCAAAGTTTCGTTGCACAATTCGAATAAATGTGGAAGTTATAAACAAAAGCGATATCAACTTTAAAACGCGCTTAATTTTGTTGATGTTTTGCGTATTCAGTTTGTATCGACATATCTCCGGCAGTACAAGAGCTGCACTTCTGACACTTGGTACTTCAGTAGAAAATGCCTATCCGCGACTGTCTGCAAAGTTTCGTTGCATAATTCGAATAAATGTGAAAGTTAAAAACAAAAGCGATATCAACTTTAAAACGCACTAAATTTTGTTGATGTTTTGCGTATTCAGTTTGTATCGACATATCTCAGGCAGTACAAGAGCTGCACTTCTGAAACTTGGTACCTTCGTACAAAAGGCCTATTCGAGACTGTCTGCAAAGTTTCGTGGCACAATTCGAATAAATATGGAAGTTATAAACAAAAGCGATATCAACTTTAAAACGCGCTAAATTTTGTTGATGATTTGCTTATTCAGTTTCTATCGACATATCTCTGGCAGTACAAAAGCTGCACTTCTGAAACTTGGTACTTCAGAAGAAAATGTGTCTCGGCGACTGTCTGCAAAGTTTCGTTGCACAATTCGAATAAATGTGGAAGTTATAAACAAATGCGATATCAACTTTAAAACGCGCTAAATTAGGTTGATGTTTTGCGTATTCAGTTTGTATCGACATATCTCCAGCAGTACAAGAGCTGCACTTCTGAAACTTGATACTTCCGCAAAAAATGTGTCTGCGCGACTGTCTGCAAAGTTTCGTTGCACAATTCGTATGAATGTTGAAGTTATAAACAAAAGCGATATCAACTTTAAAACGCGCTAAATTTTGTTGATGTTTTGCGTATTCAGTTTGTATCGACATATCTCTGGTAGTACAAAAGCTGCACTTCTGAAACTTGGTACTTCAGAGGCAAATGTGTCTCTGCGACTGTCTGCAAAGTTTCGTTGCACAATTCGAATAAATGTGGAAGTTATAAACAAAAGCGATATCAACTTTAAAACGCGCTAAATTTTGTTGATGTTTTGCGTATTCAGTTTGTATCGACATATCTCCGGCAGTACAAGAGCTGCACTTCTGAAACTTGGTACTTCAGTAGAAAATGTGTCTGCGCGACTGTCTGCAAAGTTTCGTTGCACAATTCGAATAAATGTGGAAGTTATAAACAAAAGCGATATCAACTTTAAAACGCGCTTAATTTTGTTGATGTTTTGCGTATTCAGTTTGTATCGACATATCTCTGGCAATACAAGAGCTGCACTTCTGACACTTGGCACTTCAGTAGAAAATGCCTATCCGCGACTGTCTGCAAAGTTTCGTTGCACAATTCGAATAAATGTGAAAGTTATACACAAAAGCGATATCAACTTTAAAACGCACTAAATTTTGTTGATGTTCTGCGTATTCAGTTTGTATCGACATATCTCAGGCAGTACAAGAGCTGCACTTCTGAAACTTGGTACTTCAGTAGTAAAAGCCTATTTGAGACTGTCTGCAAAGTTTCGTTGCACAATTCGAATAAATGTGGAAGTTATAAACAAAAGCGATATCAACTTTAAAACGCGCTAAATTTTGTTGATGTTTTGCGTATTCAGTTTGTATCGACATATCTCCCGCAGTACAAGAGCTGCACTTCTGAAACTTGGTACTCAAGTAGAACATGTGTCTCCGCGACTGTCTGCAAAGTTTCGTTGCACAATTCGAATAAATGTGGAAGTTATAAACAAAAGCGATATCAACTTTAAAACGCGCTAAATTTTGTTGATGTTTTGCGTATTCAGTTTGTATCGACATATCTCCCGCAGTACAAGAGCTGCACTTCTGAAACTTGCTACTCAAGTAGAACATGTGTCTCCGCGACTGTCTGCAAAGTTTCGTTGCCCAATTCACATAAGTGTGGAAGTTATAAACAAAAGCGATATCAACTTTAAAACGCGCTAAATTTTGTTGATGTTTTGCGTATTCAGTTTGTATCGACATATCTCCGGCAGTACAAGAGCTGCACTTCTGAAACTTGGTACTTCAGTAGAAAAGGCCTATTTTCGACTGTCTGCAAAGTTTCGTTGCACAATTCGAATAAATGTGGAAGTTATAAACAAAAGCGATATCAACTTTAAAACGCGCTAAATTTTGTTGATGTTTTGCGTATTCAGTTTGTATCGACATATCTCCGGCAGTACAAGAGCTGCACTTCTGAAACTTGGTACTTCAGTAGAAAATGTGTCTGCGCGACTGTCTGCAAAGTTTCGTTGCACAATTCGAATAAATGTGGAAGTTATAAACAAAAGCGATATCAACTTTAAAACGCGCTTAATTTTGTTGATGTTTTGCGTATTCAGTTTGTATCGACATATCTCCGGCAGTACAAGAGCTGCACTTCTGACACTTGGTACTTCAGTAGAAAATGCCTATCCGCGACTGTCTGCAAAGTTTCGTTGCATAATTCGAATAAATGTGAAAGTTAAAAACAAAAGCGATATCAACTTTTAAACGCACTAAATTTTGTTGATGTTTTGCGTATTCAGTTTGTATCGACATATCTCAGGCAGTACAAGAGCTGCACTTCTGAAACTTGGCACTTTCGTACAAAAGGCCTATTCGAGACTGTCTGCAAAGTTTCGTGGCACAATTCGAATAAATGTGGAAGTTATAAACAAAAGCGATATCAACTTTAAAACGCGCTAAATTTTGTTGATGATTTGCTTATTCAGTTTCTATCGACATATCTCTGGCAGTACAAGAGCTGCACTTCTGAAACTTGGTACTTCAGAAGAAAATGTGTCTCGGCGACTGTCTGCAAAGTTTCTTTGCACAATTCGAATAAATGTGGAAGTTATAAACAAATGCGATATCAACTTTAAAACGCGCTAAATTAGGTTGATGTTTTGCGTATTCAGTTTGTATCGACATATCTCCAGCAGTACAAGAGCTGCACTTCTGAAACTTGATACTTCCGCAAAAAATGTGTCTGCGCGACTGTCTGCAAAGTTTCGTTGCACAATTCGTATGAATGTTGAAGTTATAAACAAAAGCGATATCAACTTTAAAACGCGCTAAATTTTGTTGATGTTTTGCGTATTCAGTTTGTATCGACATATCTCTGGTAGTACAAAATCTGCACTTCTGAAACTTGGTACTTCAGATGCAAATGTGTCTCTGCGACTGTCTGCAAAGTTTCGTTGCACAATTCGAATAAATGTGGAAGTTATAAACAAAAGCGATATCAACTTTAAAACGCGCTAAATTTTGTTGATGTTTTGCGTATTCAGTTTGTATCGACATATCTCCGGCAGTACAAGAGCTGCACTTCTGAAACTTGGTACTTCAGTAGAAAATGTGTCTGCGCGACTGTCTGCAAAGTTTCGTTGCACAATTCGAATAAATGTGGAAGTTATAAACAAAAGCGATATCAACTTTAAAACGCGCTTAATTTTGTTGATGTTTTGCGTATTCAGTTTGTATCGACATATCTCCGGCAATACAAGAGCTGCACTTCTGACACTTGGCACTTCAGTAGAAAATGCCTATCCGCGACTGTCTGCAAAGTTTCGTTGCACAATTCGAATAAATGTGAAAGTTATACACAAAAGCGATATCAACTTTAAAACGCACTAAATTTTGTTGATGTTTTGCGTATTCAGTTTGTATCGACATATCTCAGGCAGTACAAGAGCTGCACTTCTGAAACTTGGTACTTCAGTAGTAAAACCCTATTTGAGACTGTCTGCAAAGTTTCGTTGCACAATTCGAATAAATGTGGAAGTTATAAACAAAAGCGATATCAACTTTAAAACGCGCTTAATTTTGTTGATGTTTTGCGTATTCAGTTTGTATCGACATATCTCCGGCAGTACAAGAGCTGCACTTGTGAAACTTTATACTTCAGTAGAACATGTATCTCCGCGACTGTCTGCAAAGTTTCGTAGCACAATTCGAATAAATGTGGAAGTTATAAACAAAAGCGATATCAACTTTAAAACGCGCTAAATTTTGTTGATATTTTGCGTATTCAGTTTGTATCGACATATCTCCGGCAGTACAAGAGCTGCACTTCTGAAACTTCGTACTTCAGTAGAACATGTGTCTCCGCGACTGTCTGCAACGTTTCGTTGCACAATTCGAATAAATGTGGAAGTTATAAACAAAAGCGATATCAACTTTAAAACGCGCTAAATTTTGTTGATGTTTTTCGTATTCAGTTTGTATCGACATATCTCCGGCAGTACAAGAGCTGCACTTCTGAAACTTGGTACTTCAGTAGAAAAGGCCTATTCGAGACTGTCTGCAAAGTTTCGTTGCACAATTCGAACAAATGTGGAAGTTATAAACAAAAGCGATATCAACTTTAAAACGCGCTAAATTTTGTTGATGTTTTGCGTATTCAGTTTGTATCGACATATCTCTGGCAGTACAAAAGCTGCACTTCTGAAACTTGGTACTTCAGAGGAAAATGTGTCTCGGCGACTGTCTGCAAAGTTTCGTTGCACAATTCGAATAAATGTGGAAGTTATAAACAAATGCGATATCAACTTTAAAACGCGCTAAATTTTGTTGATGTTTTGCGTATTCAGTTTGTATCGACATATCCCCGACAGTACAAGAGCTGCACTTCTGAAACTTGGTACTTCAGTAGAAAAAGCCTATTTCCGACTGTCTGCAAAGTTTCCTTGAACAATTCGAATAAATGTGGAAGTTATAAACAAAAGCGATATCAACTTTAAAACGCGCTAAATTTTGTTGATGTTTTGCGTATTCAGTTTGTATCGACATATCTCCGGCAGTACAAGAGCTGCACTTCTTAAACTCCCTACTTCAGTAGAAAATGTGTCTGCGCGACTGTCTGCAAAGTTTCGTTGCACAATTCGAATAAATATGGAAGTTATAAACAAAAGCGATATCAACTTTAAAACGCGCTTAATTTTGTTGATGTTTTGCGTATTAAGTTTGTATCGACATATCTCCGACAGTACAAGAGCTGCACTTCTGAAACTTGGTACTTCAGTAGAACATGTGTCTCCGCGACTGTCTGCAAATTTTCGTTGCACAATTCGAATAAATGTGAAAGTTATAAACAAAAGCGATATCAACTTTAAAACGCACTAAATTTTGTTGATGTTTTGCGTATTCAGTTTGTATCGACATATCTCCGGCAGTACAAAAGCTGCACTTCTGAAACTTGGTACTTCAGTAGAAAATGTGTCTCCGCGGTTGTCTGCAAAGTTTCGTTGCACAATTCGAATAAATGTGGAAGTTATAAACAAAAGCGATATCAACTTTAAAACGCGCTAAGTTTTGTTGATGTTTTGCGTATTCAGTTTGTATCGACATATCTCCGGCAGTACAAGAGCTGCACTTCTGAAACTTTGTACTTCTTGTAGAAAAGGCCTATTCGAGACGGTCTGCAAAGTTTCGTTGCACAATTCGAATAAATGTGGAAGTTATAAACTAAAGCGATATCCACTTTAAAACGCGCTAAATTTTGTTGATGTTTTGCGTATTCAGTTTTATCGACATATCTCTGGCAGTACAAGAGCTGCACTTCTGAAACTTGGTACTTTAGAGGAAAATGTGTCTCTGCGACTGTCTGCAAAGTTTCGTTGCACAATTCGAATAAATGTGGAAGTTATAAACAAAACGATATCAACTTTAAAACGCGCTAAATTTTGTTGATGTTTTGGGTATTCAGTTTGTATCGACATATCTCCGGCAGTACAAGAGCTGCACTTCTGAAACTTGGTACTTCAGTAGAACATGTGTCTCCGCGACTGTCTGCAAAGTTTCGTTGCACAATTCGAATAAATGTGGAAGTTATAAACAAAAGCGATATCAACTTTAAAACGCGCTAAATTTTGTTGATGTTTGCGTATTCAGTTTGTATCAGCATATCTCCGGCAGTACAAGAGCTGCACTTCTGAAACTTGGTACTTCCGTAGAAAAGGCCTATTCGAGACTGTCTGCAAAGTTTCGTTGCACAATTCGAATAAATGTGGAAGTTATAAACAAAAGCGATATCAACTTTAAAACGCGCTAAATTTTGTTGATGTTTTGCGTATTCAGTTTGTATCGACATATCTCTGGCAGTACAAAAGCTGCACTTCTGAAACTTGGTACTTCAGAAGAAAATGTGTCTCGGCGACTGTCTGCAAAGTTTCGTTGCACAATTCGAATAAATGTGGAGGTTATAAACACATGCGATATCAACTTTAAAACGCGCTAAATTCTGGTGAGGTTTTGCGTATTCAGTTTGTATCGACATATCTCCGGCAGTACAAGAGCTGCACTTCTGAAACTTGGTACTTCCGCAGAAAAGGCCTCTTCGAGACGGTCTGCAAAGTTTCGTTGCACAATTCGTATGAATGTGGAAATTATAAACAAAAGCGATATCAACTTTAAAACGCGCTAAATTTTGTTGATGTTTTGCGTATTCAGTTTGTATCGACATATCTCCGGCAGTTCGAGAGCTGCACTTCTGAAACTTGGTACTTCAGTAGAAAAGGCTTATTTTCGACTGTCTGCAAAGTTTCGTTGCACAATTCGAATAAATGTGGAAGTTATAAACAAAAGCGATATCAACTTTAAAACGCGCTAAATTTTGTTGATGATTTGCTTATTAAGTTTGTATCGACATATCTCTGGCAGTACAAAAGCTGCACTTCTGAAACTTGGTACTTCAGAAGAAAAGGCCTCTTCGAGACGGTCTGCAAAGTTTCGTTGCACAATTCGTATGAATGTGGAAGTTATAAACAAAAGCGATATCAACTTTAAAACGCGCTAAATTTTGTTGATGTTTTGCGTATTCAGTTTGTATCGACATATCTCTGGTAGTACAAAAGCTGCACTTCTGAAACTAGGTACTTCAGAGGAAAATGTGTCTCTTCGACTGTCTGCAAAGTTTCGTTGCACAATTCGAATAAATGTGGAAGTTATAAACAAAAGCGATATCAACTTTAAAACGCGCTAAATTTTGTTGATGTTTTGCGTATTAAGTTTGTATCGACATATCTCCGACAGTACAAGAGCTGCACTTCTGACACTTGGTACTTCAGTAGAAAATGCCTATCCGCGACTGTCTGCAAAGTTTCGTTGCACAATTCGAATAAATGTGAAAGTTATAAACAAAAGCGATATCAACTTTAAAACGCGCTAAATTTTGTTGATGTTTTGCGTATTCAGTTTGTATCGACATATCTCTGGCAGTACAAGAGCTGCACTTCTGAAACTTTGTACTTCTAGTAGAAAAGGCCTATTCGAGACGGTCTGCAAAGTTTCGTTGCACAATTCGAATAAATGTGGAAGTTATTAACAAAAGCGATATCCACTTTAAAACGCGCTAAATTTTGTTGATGTTTTGGGTATTCAGTTTGTATCGACATATCTCTGGCAGTACAAAAGCTGCACTTCTGAAACTTGGTACTTCAGTAGAACATGTGTCTCTGCGACTATCTGCAAAGTTTCGTTGCACAATTCGAATAAATGTGGAAGTTATAAACAAAAGCGATATCAACTTTAAAACGCGCTAAATTTTGTTGATGTTTTGGGTATTCAGTTTGTATCGACATATTTCCGGCAGTACAAGAGCTGCACTTCTGAAACTTGGTACTTCAGTAGAACATGTGTCTCCGCGACTGTCTGCAAAGTTTCGTTGCACAATTCGAATAAATGTGGAAGTTATAAACAAAACGATATCAACTTTAAAACGCGCTAAATTTTGTTGATGTTTTGCGTATTCAGTTTGTATCGACATATCTCCGGCAGTACAGGAGCTGCACTTCTGAAACTTGGTACTTCCGTAGAAAAGGCCTATTCTAGACTGTCTGCAAAGTTTCGTTGCACAATTCGAATAAATGTGGAAGTTATAAACAAAAGCGATATCAACTTTAAAACGCGCTAAATTTTGTTGATGTTTTGCGTATTCAGTTTGTATCGACATATCTCTGGTAGTACAAAAGCTGCACTTCTGAAACTTGGTACTTCAGAAGAAAATGTGTTTCGGCAGCTGTCTGCAAAGTTTCGTTGCACAATTCGAATAAATGTGGAAGTTATAAACAAAAGCGATATCAACTTTAAAACGCGCTAAATTTTGTTGATGATTTGCTTATTAAGTTTGTATCGACATATCTCTGGCAGTACAAAAGCTGCACTTCTGAAACTTGGTACTTCAGAAGAAAAGGCCTCTTCGAGACGGTCTGCAAAGTTTCGTTGCACAATTCGTATGAATGTGGAAGTTATAAACAAAAGCGATATCAACTTTAAAACGCGCTAAATTTTGTTGATGTTTTGCGTATTCAGTTTGTATCGACATATCTCTGGTAGTACAAAAGCTGCACTTCTGAAACTAGGTACTTCAGAGGAAAATGTGTCTCTTCGACTGTCTGCAAAGTTTCGTTGCACAATTCGAATAAATGTGGAAGTTATAAACAAAAGCGATATCAACTTTAAAACGCGCTAAATTTTGTTGATGTTTTGCGTATTAAGTTTGTATCGACATATCTCCGATAGTACAAGAGCTGCACTTCTGACACTTGGTACTTGAGTAGAAAATGCCTATCCGTGACTGTCTGCAAAGTTTCGTTGCACAATTCGAATAAATGTGAAAGTTATAAACAAAAGCGATATCAACTTTAAAACGCACTAAATTTTGTTGATGTTTTGCGTATTCAGTTTGTATCGACATATCTCCGGCAGTACAAAAGCTGCACTTCTGAAACTTGGTACTTTAGTAGAAAATATGTCTCCGCGGTTGTCTGCAAAGTTTCGTGGCACAATTCGAATAAATGTGGAAGTTATAAACAAAAGCGATATCCACTTTAAAACGCGCTAAATTTTGTTGATGTTTTGCGTATTCAGTTTGTATCGACATATCTCCGGCAGTACAACAGCTGCACTTCTGAAACTTTGTACTTCTAGTAGAACAGGCCTATTCGAGACGGCTTGCAAAGTTTCGTTGCACAATTCGAATAAATGTGGAAGTTATAAACAAAAGCGATATCCACTTTAAAACGCGCTAAATTTTGTTGATGTTTTTCGTATTCAGTTTGTATCGACATATCTCTGGCAGTACAAAAGCTGCACTTCTGAAACTTGGTACTTCAGAGGAAAATGTGTCCCTGCGACTGTCTGCAAAGTTTCCTTGAACAATTCGAATAAATGTGAAAGTTATAAACAAAAGCGATATCAACTTTAAAACGCGCTAAATTTTGTTGATGTTTTGCGTATTCAGTTTGTATCGACATATCTCTGGTAGTACAAAAGCTGCACTTCTGAAACTTGGTACTTCAGAAGAAAATGTGTTTCGGCAGCTGTCTGCAAAGTTTCGTTGCACAATTCGAATAAATGTGGAAGTTATAAACAAAAGCGATATCAATTTTAAAACGCGCTAAATTTTGTTGATGATTTGCTTATTAAGTTTGTATCGACATATCTCTGGCAGTACAAAAGCTGCACTTCTGAAACTTGGTACTTCAGAAGAAAAGGCCTCTTCGAGACGGTCTGCAAAGTTTCGTTGCACAATTCGTATGAATGTGGAAGTTATTAACAAAAGCGATATCAACTTTAAAACGCGCTAAATTTTGTTGATGTTTTGCGTATTCAGTTTGTATCGACATATCTCTGGTAGTACAAAAGCTGCACTTCTGAAACTAGGTACTTCAGAGGAAAATGTGTCTCTTCGACTGTCTGCAAATTTTCGTTGCACAATTCGAATAAATGTGGAAGTTATAAACAAAAGCGATATCAACTTTAAAACGCGCTAAATTTTGTTGATGTTTTGCGTATTAAGTTTGTATCGACATATCTCCGATAGTACAAGAGCTGCACTTCTGACACTTGGTACTTCAGTAGAAAATGCCTATCCGCGACTGTCTGCAAAGTTTCGTTGCACAATTCGAATAAATGTGAAAGTTATAAACAAAAGCGATATCAACTTTAAAACGCACTAAATTTTGTTGATGTTTTGCGTATTCAGTTTGTATCGACATATCTCCGGCAGTACAAAAGCTGCACTTCTGAAACTTGGTACTTTAGTAGAAAATATGTCTCCGCGGTTGTCTGCAAAGTTTCGTGGCACAATTCGAATAAATGTGGAAGTTATAAACAAAAGCGATATCAACTTTAAAACGCGCTAAATTTTGTTGATGTTTTGCGTATTCAGTTTGTATCGACATATCTCTGGCAGTACAAGAGCTGCACTTCTGAAACTTTGTACTTCTAGTAGAAAAGGCCTATTCGAGACGGTCTGCAAAGTTTCGTTGCACAATTCGAATAAATGTGGAAGTTATTAACAAAAGCGATATCCACTTTAAAACGCGCTAAATTTTGTTGATGTTTTGGGTATTCAGTTTGTATCGACATATCTCTGGCAGTACAAAAGCTGCACTTCTGAAACTTGGTACTTCAGTAGAACATGTGTCTCTGCGACTGTCTGCAAAGTTTCGTTGCACAATTCGAATAAATGTGGAAGTTATAAACAAAAGCGATATCAACTTTAAAACGCGCTAAATTTTGTTGATGTTTTGGGTATTCAGTTTGTATCGACATATTTCCGGCAGTACAAGAGCTGCACTTCTGACACTTGGTACTTCAGTAGAACATGTGTCTCCGCGACTGTCTGCAAAGTTTCGTTGCACAATTCGAATAAATGTGGAAGTTATAAACAAAAGCGATATCAACTTTAAAACGCGCTAAATTTTGTTGATATTTTGCGTATTCAGTTTGTATCGACATATCTCCGGCAGTACAGGAGCTGCACTTCTGAAACTTGGTACTTCCGTAGAAAAGGCCTATTCGAGACTGTCTGCAAAGTTTCGTTGCACAATTCGAATAAATGTGGAAGTTATAAACAAAAGCGATATCAACTTTAAAACGCGCTAAATTTTGTTGATGTTTTGCGTATTCAGTTTGTATCGACATATCTCCCGCAGTACAAGAGCTGCACTTCTGAAACTTGGTACTCAAGTAGAACATGTGTCTCCGCGACTGTCTGCAAAGTTTCGTTGCCCAATTCACATAAATGTGGAAGTTATAAACAAAAGCGATATAAACTTTAAAACGCGCTAAATTGTGTTGATGTTTTGCGTATTCAGTTTGTATCGACATATCTCCGGCAGTACAAGAGCTGCACTTCTGAAACTTGGTACTTCAGTAGAAAAGGCCTATTTTCGACTGTCTGCAAAGTTTCGTTGCACAATTCGAATAAATGTGGAAGTTATAAACAAAAGCGATATGAACTTTAAAACGCGCTAAATTTTGTTGATGTTTTGCGTATTCAGTTTGTATCGACATATCTCCGGCAGTACAAAAGCTGCACTTCTGAAACTTGGTACTTCAGTAGGAAATGTGTCTGCGCGACTGTCTGCAAAGTTTCGTTGCACAATTCGAATAAATGTGGAAGTTATAAACAAAAGCGATATCAACTTTAAAACGCGCTTAATTTTGTTGATGTTTTGCGTATTAAGTTTGTATCGACATATCTCCGACAGTACAATAGCTGCACTTCTGACACTTGATACTTCAGTAGAAAATGCCTATCCGCGACTGTCTGCAAAGTTTCGTTGTCCAATTCGAATAAATGTGAAAGTTATAAACAAAAGCGATATCAACTTTAAAACGCACTAAATTTTGTTGATGTTTTGCGTATTCAGTTTGTATCGACATATCTCAGGCAGTACAAGAGCTGCACTTCTGAAACTTGGTACTTCCGTAGAAATGGCCTATTCGAGACTGTCTGCAAAGTTTCGTTGCACAATTCGAATAAATGTGGAAGTTATAAACAAAAGCGATATCAACTTTAAAACGCGCTAAATTTTGTTGATGATTTGCTTATTAAGTTTGTATCGACATATCTCTGGTAGTACAAAAGCTGCACTTCTGAAACTAGGTACTTCAGAGGAAAATGTGTCTCTGCGACTGTCTGCAAAGTTTCGTTGCCCAATTCGAATAAATGTGGAAGTTATAAACAAAAGCGATATCAACTTTAAAACGCGCTAAATTTTGTTGATGTTTTGCGTATTCAGTTTGTATCGACATATCTCCCGCAGTACAAGAGCTGCACTTCTGAAACTTGGTACTCAAGTAGAACATGTGTCTCCGCGACTGTCTGCAAAGTTTCGTTGCCCAATTCACATAAATGTGGAAGTTATAAACAAAAGCGATATCAACTTTAAAACGCGCTAAATTTTGTTGATGTTTTGCGTATTCAGTTTGTATCAATATATCTCCGGCAGTACAAGAGCTGCACTTCTGAAACTTGGAACTTCAGTAGAAAAGGCCTATTTTCGACTGTCTGCAAAGTTTCGTTGCACAATCTGAATAAATGTGGAAGTTATAAACAAAAGCGATATCAACTTTAAAACGCGCTAAATTTTGTTGATGTTTTGCGTATTCAGTTTGTATCGACATATCTCCGGCAGTACAAGAGCTGCACTTCTGAAACTTGGTACTTCAGTAGAAAATGTGTCTGCGCGACTGTCTGCAAAGTTTCGTTGCACAATTCGAATAAATGTGGAAGTTATAAACAAAAGCGATATCAACTTAAAAAAGCGCTTAATTTTGTTGATGTTTTGCGTATTAAGTTTGTATCGACATATCTCCGACAGTACAATAGCTGATCTTCTGACACTTGGTACTTCAGTAGAAAATGCCTATCCGCGACTGTCTGCAAAGTTTCGTTGTCCAATTCGAATAAATGTGAAAGTTATAAACAAAAGCGATATTAACTTTAAAACGCACTAAATTTTGTTGATGTTTTGCGTATTCAGTTTGTATCGACATATCTCAGGCAGTACACGAGCTGCACTTCTGAAACTTGGTACTTCCGTAGAAATGGCCGATTCGAGACTGTCTGCAAAGTTTCGTTGCACAATTCGAATAAATGTGGAAGTTATAAACAAAAGCGATATTAACTTTAAAACGCGCTAAATTTTGTTGATGATTTGCTTATTAAGTTTGTATCGACATATCTCTGGCAGTACAAAAGCTGCACTTCTGAAACTTGGTACTTCAGAAGAAAAGGCGTCTTCGAGACGGTCTGCAAAGTTTCGTTGCACAATTCGTATGAATGTGGAAGTTATAAACAAAAGCGATATCAACTTTAAAACGCGCTAAATTTTGTTGATGTTTTGCGTATTCAGTTTGTATCGACATATCTCTGGTAGTACAAAAGCTGCACTTCTGAAACTAGGTACTTCAGAGGAAAATGTGTCTCTGCGACTGTCTGCAAAGTTTCGTTGCACAATTCGAATAAATGTGGAAGTTATAAACAAAAGCGATATCAACTTTAAAACGCGCTAAATTTTGTTGATGTTTTGCGTATTCAGTTTGTATCGACATATCTCCCGCAGTACAAGAGCGGCACTTCTGAAACTTGGTACTCAAGTAGAACATGTGTCTCCGCGACCGGGTGCAAAGTTTCGTTGCCCAATTCACATAAATGTGGAAGTTATAAACAAAAGCGATATCAACTTTAAAACGCGCTAAATTTTGTTGATGTTTTTCGTATTCAGTTTGTATCAACATATCTCCGGCAGTACAAGAGCTGCACTTCTGAAACTTGGTACTTCAGTAGAAAAAGCCTATTTTCGACTGTCTGCAAAGTTTCGTTGCACAATTCGAATAAATGTGGAAGTTATAAACAAAAGCGATATCAACTTTTAAACGCGCTTAATTTTGTTGATGTTTTGCGTATTAAGTTTGTATCGACATATCTCCGACAGTACAAGAGCTGCACTTCTGACACTTGGTACTTCAGTAGAAAATGCCTATCCGCGACTGTCTGCAAAGTTTCGTTGCACAATTCGAATAAATGTGAAAGTTATAAACAAAAGCGATATCAACTTTAAAACGCACTAAATTTTATTGATGTTTTGCGTATTCAGTTTGTATCGACATATCTCCGGAGGTACAAGAGCTGCACTTCTGAAACTTGGTACTTCAGAGGAAAATGTGTCTCTGCGACTGTCTGCAAAGTTTCGTTGAACAATTCGAATAAATGTGGAAGTTATAAACAAAAGCGATATCAACTTTAAAACGCGCTAAATTTTGTTGATGTTTTGCGTATTCAGTTTGTATCGACATATCTCCGGCAGTACTAGAGCTGCACTTCTGAAACTTGGTACTTCAGTAGAACATGTGTCTCCGCGACTGTTTGCAAAGTTTTGTTGCACTATTCGAATAAATGTGGAAGTTATAAACAAAAGCGATATCAACTTTAAAACGCGCTAAATTTTGTTGATGTTTTGCGTATTCAGTTTGTATCGACATATCTCTGGTAGTACAAACGCTGCACTTCTGAAACTTGGTACTTCAGAGGCAAATGTGTCTCTGCGACTGTCTGCAAAGTTTCGTTGCACAATTCGAATAAATGTGGAAGTTATAAACAAAAGCGATATCAACTTTAAAACGCGCTAAATTTTGTTGATGTTTTGCGTATTCAGTTTGTATCGACATATCTCCGGCAGTACAAGAGCTGCACTTCTGAAACTTGGTACTTCCGCAGAAAAGGCCTCTTCGAGACGGTCTGCAAAGTTTCGTTGCACAATTCGTATGAATGTGGAAATTATAAACAAAAGCGATATCAACTTTAAAACGCGCTAAATTTTGTTGATGTTTTGCGTATTCAGTTTGTATCGACATATCTCTGGTAGTACAAAAGCTGCACTTCTGAAACTAAGTACTTCAGAGGAAAATGTGTCTCTGCGACTGTCTGCAAAGTTTCGTTGCACAATTCGAATAAATGTAGAAGTTATAAACAAAAGCGATATCAACTTTAAAACGCGCTAAATTTTGTTGATGTTTTGCGTATTCAGTTTGTATCGACATATCTCCGGCAGTACAAGAGCTGCACTTCTGAAACTTGGTACTTCAGTAGAAAAGGCCTATTTTCGACTGTCTGCAAAGTTTCGTTGCACAATTCGAATAAATGTGGAAGTTATAAACAAAAGCGATATCAACTTTAAAACGCGCTTAATTTTGTTGATGTTTTGCGTATTAAGTTTGTATCGACATATCTCCGACAGTACAATAGCTGCACTTCTGACACTTGATACTTCAGTAGAAAATGCCTATCCGCGACTGTCTGCAAAGTTTCGTTGTCCAATTCGAATAAATGTGAAAGTTATAAACAAAAGCGATATCAACTTTAAAACGCACTAAATTTTGTTGATGTTTTGCGTATTCAGTTTGTATCGACATATCTCAGGCAGTACAAGAGCTGCACTTCTGAAACTTGGTACTTCCGTAGAAATGGCCTATTCGAGACTGTCTGCAAAGTTTCGTTGCACAATTCGAATAAATGTGGAAGTTATAAACAAAAGCGATATCAACTTTAAAACGCGCTAAATTTTGTTGATGATTTGCTTATTAAGTTTGTATCGACATATCTCTGGTAGTACAAAAGCTGCACTTCTGAAACTAAGGACTTCAGAGGAAAATGTGTCTCTGCGACTGTCTGCAAAGTTTCGTTGCCCAATTCGAATAAATGTGGAAGTTATAAACAAAAGCGATATCAACTTTAAAACGCGCTAAATTTTGTTGATGTTTTGCGTATTCAGTTTGTATCGACATATCTCCCGCAGTACAAGAGCTGCACTTCTGAAACTTGGTACTCAAGTAGAACATGTGTCTCCGCGACTGTCTGCAAAGTTTCGTTGCCCAATTCACATAAATGTGGAAGTTATAAACAAAAGCGATATCAACTTTAAAACGCGCTAAATTTTGTTGATGTTTTGCGTATTAAGTTTGTATCAATATATCTCCGGCAGTACAAGAGCTGCACTTGTGAAACTTGGTACTTCAGTAGAAAAGGCCTATTTTCGACTGTCTGCAAAGTTTCGTTGCACAATTCGAATAAACGTGGAAGTTATAAACAAAAGCGATATCAACTTTAAAACGCGCTAAATTTTGTTGATGTTTTGCGTATTCAGTTTGTATCGACATATCTCCGGCAGTACAAGAGCTGCACTTCTGAAACTTGGTACTTCAGTAGAAAATGTGTCTGCGCGACTGTCTGCAAAGTTTCGTTGCACAATTCGAATAAATGTAGAAGTTATAAACAAAAGCGATATCAACTTTAAAAAGCGCTTAATTTTGTTGATGTTTTGCGTATTAAGTTTGTATCGACATATCTCCGACAGTACAATAGCTGATCTTCTGACACTTGGTACTTCAGTAGAAAATGCCTATCTGCGACTGTCTGCAAAGTTTCGTTGTCCAATTCGAATAAATGTGAAAGTTATAAACAAAAGCGATATTAACTTTAAAACGCACTAAATTTTGTTGATGTTTTGCGTATTCAGTTTGTATCGACATATCTCAGGCAGTACACGAGCTGCACTTCTGAAACTTGGTACTTCCGTAGAAATGGCCTATTCGAGACTGTCTGCAAAGTTTCGTTGCACAATTCGAATAAATGTGGAAGTTATAAACAAAAGCGATATTAACTTTAAAACGCGCTAAATTTTGTTGATGATTTGCTTATTAAGTTTGTATCGACATATCTCTGGCAGTACAAAAGCTGCACTTCTGAAACTTGGTACTTCAGAAGAAAAGGCGTCTTCGAGACGGTCTGCAAAGTTTCGTTGCACAATTCGTATGAATGTGGAAGTTATAAACAAAAGCGATATCAACTTTAAAACGCGCTAAATTTTGTTGATGTTTTGCGTATTCAGTTTGTATCGACATATCTCTGGTAGTACAAAAGCTGCACTTCTGAAACTAGGTACTTCAGAGGAAAATGTGTCTCTGCGACTGTCTGCAAAGTTTTGTTGCACAATTCGAATAAATGTAGAAGTTATAAACAAAAGCGATATCAACTTTAAAACGCGCTAAATTTTGTTGATGTTTTGCGTATTCAGTTTGTTTCGACATATCTCCCGCAGTACAAGAGCGGCACTTCTGAAACTTGGTACTCAATAGAACATGTGTCTCCGCGACTGTCTGCAAAGTTTCGTTGCCCAATTCACATAAATGTGGAAGTTATAAACAAAAGCGATATCAACTTTAAAACGCGCTAAATTTTGTTGATGTTTTTCGTATTCAGTTTGCATCAACATATCTCCGGCAGTACAAGAGCTGCACTTCTGACACTTGGTACTTCAGTAGAAAAAGCCTATTTTCGACTGTCTGCAAAGTTTCGTTGCACAATTCGAATAAATGTGGAAGTTATAAACAAAAGCGATATCAACTTTAAAACGCGCTTAATTTTGTTGATGTTTTGCGTATTCAGTTTGTATCGACATATCTCCGGAGGTACAAGAGCTGCACTTCTGAAACTTGGTACTTCAGAGGAAAATGTGTCTCTGCGACTGTCTGCAAAGTTTCGTTGAACAATTCGAATAAATGTGGAAGTTATAAACAAAAGCGATATCAACTTTAAAACGCACTAAATTTTATTGATGTTTTGCGTATTCAGTTTGTATCGACATATCTCCGGAGGTACAAGAGCTGCACTTCTGAAACTTGGTACTTCAGAGGAAAATGTGTCTCTGCGACTGTCTGCAAAGTTTCGTTGAACAATTCGAATAAATGTGGAAGTTATAAACAAAAGCGATATCAACTTTAAAACGCGCTAAATTTTGTTGATGTTTTGCGTATTCAGTTTGTATCGACATATCTCCGGCAGTACTAGAGCTGCACTTCTGAAACTTGGTACTTTAGTAGAACATGTGTCTCCGCGACTGTTTGCAAAGTTTTGTTGCACTATTCGAATAAATGTGGAAGTTATAAACAAAAGCGATATCAACTTTAAAACGCGCTAAATTTTGTTGATGTTTTTCGTATTCAGTTTGTATCAGAATATCTCCGGCAGTACAAGAGCTGCACTTCTGAAACTTGGTACTTCCGCAGTAAAGGCCTATTCGAGACGATCTGCAAAGTTTCGTTGCACAATTCGAATAAATGTGGAAGTTATAAACAGAAGCGATATCAACTTTAAAACGCGCTAAATTTTGTTGATGTTTTGCGTATTCAGTTTGTATCGACATATCTCCGGCAGTACAAGAGCTGCACTTCTGAAACTTGGTACTTCAGTAGAAAATGTGTCTGCGCGACTGTCTGCAAAGTTTCGTTGCACAATTCGAATAAATGTGGAAGTTATAAACAAAAGCGATATCAACTTTAAAAAGCGCTTAATTTTGTTGATGTTTTGCGTATTAAGTTTGTATCGACATATCTCCGACAGTACAATAGCTGCACTTCTGACACTTGGTACTGCAGTAGAAAATGCCTATCCGCGACTGTCTGCAAAGTTTCGTTGTCCAATTCGAATAAATGTGAAAGTTATAAACAAAAGCGATATTAACTTTAAAACGCACTAAATTTTGTTGATGTTTTGCGTATTCAGTTTGTATCGACATATCTCAGGCAGTACAAGAGCTGCACTTCTGAAACTTGGTACTTCCGTAGAAAAAGCCTATTCGAGACTGTCTGCAAAGTTTCGTTGCACAATTCGAATAAATGTGGAAGTTATAAACAAAAGCGATATTAACTTTAAAACGCGCTAAATTTTGTTGATGATTTGCTTATTAAGTTTGTATCGACATATCTCTGGCAGTACAAAAGCTGCACTTCTGAAACTTGGTACTTCAGAAGAAAAGGCCTCTTCGAGACGGTCTGGCAAGTTTCGTTGCACAATTCGTATGAATGTGGAAGTTATAAACAAAAGCGATATCAACTTTAAAACGCGCTAAATTTTGTTGATGTTTTGCGTATTCAGTTTGTATCGACATATCTCTGGTAGTACAAAAGCTGCACTTCTGAAACTAGGTACTTCAGAGGAAAATGTGTCTCTGCGACTGTCTGCAAAGTTTCGTTGCACAATTCGAATAAATGTGGAAGTTATAAACAAAAGCGATATCAACTTTATAACGCGCTAAATTTTGTTGATGTTTTGCGTATTCAGTTTGTATCGACATATCTCCCGCAGTACAAGAGCGGCACTTCTGAAACTTGGTACTCAAGTAGAACATGTGTCTCCGCGACCGTCTGCAAAGTTTCGTTGCCCAATTCACATAAATGTGGAAGTTATAAACAAAAGCGATATCAACTTTAAAACGCGCTAAATTTTGTTGATGTTTTTCGTATTCAGTTTGTATCAACATATCTCCGGCAGTACAAGAGCTGCACTTCTGAAACTTGGTACTTCAGTAGAAAAAGCCTATTTTCGACTGTCTGCAAAGTTTCGTTGCACAATTCGAATAAATGTGGAAGTTATAAACAAAAGCGATATCAACTTTAAAACGCGCTTAATTTTGTTGATGTTTTGCGTATTAAGTTTGTATCGACATATCTCCGACAGTACAAGAGCTGCACTTCTGACACTTGGTACTTCAGTAGAAAATGCCTATCCGCGACTGTCTGCAAAGTTTCGTTGCACAATTCGAATAAATGTGAAAGTTATTAACAAAAGCGATATCAACTTTAAAACGCACTAAATTTTATTGATGTTTTGCGTATTCAGTTTGTATCGACATATCTCCGGAGGTACAAGAGCTGCACTTCTGAAACTTGGTACTTCAGAGGAAAATGTGTCTCTGCGACTGTCTGCAAAGTTTCGTTGAACAATTCGAATAAATGTGGAAGTTATAAACAAAAGCGATATCAACTTTAAAACGCGCTAAATTTTGTTGATGTTTTGCGTATTCAGTTTGTATCGACATATCTCCGGCAGTACTAGAGCTGCACTTCTGAAACTTGGTACTTCAGTAGAACATGTGTCTCCGCGACTGTCTGCAAAGTTTTGTTGCACTATTCGAATAAATGTGGAAGTTATAAACAAAAGCGATATCAACTTTAAAACGCGCTAAATTTTGTTGATGTTTTGCGTATTCAGTTTGTATCAGAATATCTCCGGCAGTACAAGAGCTGCACTTCTGAAACTTAGTACTTCAGTAGAAAAAGCCTATTTGAGACTGTCTGCAAAGTTTCGTTGCACAATTCGAATAAATGTGGGAGTTATAAACAGAAGCGATATCAACTTTAAAACGCGCTAAATTTTGTTGATGTTTTGCGTATTCAGTTTGTATCGACATATCTCCGGCAGTACAAGAGCTGCACTTCTGAAACTTAGTACTTCAGTGGAAAAAGCCTATTTGAGACTGTCTGCAAAGTTTCGTTGCACAATTCGAATAAATGTGGAAGTTATAAACAGAAGCGATATCAACTTTAAAACGCGCTAAATTTTGTTGATGTTTTGCGTATTCAGTTTGTATCGACATATCTCCGGCAGTACAAGAGCTGCACTACTGAAACTAGGTACTTAAGTAAAACATGTGTCTCCGTGACTGTCTGCAAAGTTTCGTTGCACAATTAGAATAAATGTTGAAGGTTTAAACAAAAGCGATATCAACTTTAAAACGCGCAAAATTTTGTTGATGTTTTGCGTATTCAGTTTGTATCGACATATCTCCGGCAGTACAAGAGCTGCAAATCTCAAAATGGGTACTTCAGTAGAAAATCTGTCTCCGCGACTGTCTGCAAAGTTTCGTGGCACAATTCGAATAAATGTGGAAGTTATTAACTAAAGCGATATCAACTTTAAAACGCGCTAAATTTTGTTGATGTTTTGCGTATTCAGTTTGTATCGACATATCTCCGGCAGTACAAGAGCTGCACTTCTGAAACTTGATACTTCAGTAGGGAATCTGTCTCCGCGACTTTCTGCAAAGTTTCGTGGCACAATTCGAATAAATGTGGAAGTTATTAACAAAAGCGATATCAACTTTAAAACGCGCTAAATTTTGTTCATGTTTTGCGTATTCAGTTTGTATTGACATATCTCCGGCAGTACAAGAGCTGCACTTCTGAAACTTGGTATTTCAGTAGAAAATCTGTCTCCGCGACTGTCTGCAAAGTTTCGTGGCACAATTCGAATAAATGTGGAAGTTATAAACAAAAGCGATATCAACTTTAAAACGCGCTAAATTTTGTTGATGTTTTGCGTATTCAGTTTGTATCGACATATCTCCGGCAGTACAAGAGCTGCACTTCTGAAACTTGGTACTTCAGTAGCAAATCTGTCTCCGCGACTGTCTGCAAAGTTTTGTTGCACAATTCGAATAAATGTGGAAGTTATTAACAAAAGCGATATCAACTTTAAAACGCGCTAAATTTTGTTGATGTTTTGCGTATTCAGTTTGTATCGACATATCTCCGGCAGTACAAGAGCTGCACTTCTGAAACTTGGTACTTCAGTAGCAAATCTTTCTCCGCGACTGTCTGCAAAGTTTCGTGGCCCAATTCGAATAAATGTGGAAGTTATTAACAAAAGCGATATCAACTTTAAAACGCGCTAAATTTTGTTGATGTTTTGCGTATTCAGTTTGTATCGACATATCTCCGGCAGTACAAGAGCTGCACTTCTGAAACTTGGTACTTCAGTAGAAAATCTGTCTCCGCGACTGTCTGCAAAGTTTCGTGGCACAATTCGAATAAATGTGGAAGTTATTAACAAAAGCGATATCAACTTTAAACCGCGCTAAATTTTGTTGATGTTTTGCGTATTCAGTTTGTATCGACATATCACCAGCAGTACAAGAGCTGCACTTCTGAAACTTGGTACTTCAGTAGAAAAGGCCTATCCGCGACTGTCTGCAAAGTTTCGTGGCACAATTCGAATAAATGTAGAAGTTATTAACAAAAGCGATATCAACTTTAAAACGCGCTAAATTTTGTTGATGTTTTGCGTATTCAGTTTGTATCGACATATCTCCGGCAGTACAAGAGCTGCACTTCTGAAACTTGGTACTTCAGTAGAAAATCTGTCTCCGCGACTGTCTGCAAAGTTTCGTGGCACAATTCGAATAAATGTAGAAGTTATTAACAAAAGCGATATCAACTTTAAAACGCGCTGAATTTTGTTGATGTTTTGCGTATTCAGTTTGTATCGACATATCTCCAGCAGTACAAGAGCTGCACTTCTGAAACTTGGTACTTCAGTAGAAAATCTGTCTCCGCGACTGTCTGCAAAGTTTCGTGGCACAATTCGAATAAATGTGGAAGTTATTAACAAAAGCGATATCAACTTTAAAACGCGCTAAATTTTGTTCATGTTTTGCGTATTCAGTTTGTATCGACATATCTCCGGCAGTACAAGAGCTGCACTTCTGAAACTGTGTACTTCAGTAGAACATGTGTCTCCGCGACTGTCTGCAAAGTTTTGTTGCACTATTCGAATAAATGTGGAAGTTATAAACAAAAGCGATATCAACTTTAAAACGCGCTAAATTTTGTTGATGTTTTGCGTATTCAGTTTGTATCAGAATATCTCCGGCAGTACAAGAGCTGCACTTCTGAAACTTAGTACTTCAGTAGAAAAAGCCTATTTGAGACTGTCTGCAAAGTTTCGTTGCACAATTCGAATAAATGTGGGAGTTATAAACAGAAGCGATATCAACTTTAAAACGCGCTAAATTCTGTTGATGTTTTGCGTATTCAGTTTGTATCGACATATCTCCGGCAGTACAAGAGCTGCACTTCTGAAACTTAGTACTTCAGTGGAAAAAGCCTATTTGAGACTGTCTGCAAAGTTTCGTTGCACAATTCGAATAAATGTGGAAGTTATAAACAGAAGCGATATCAACTTTAAAACGCCCTAAATTTTGTTGATGTTTTGCGTATTCAGTTTGTATCGACATATCTCCGGCAGTACAAGAGCTGCACTACTGAAACTAGGTACTTAAGTAAAACATGTGTCTCCGTGACTGTCTGCAAAGTTTCGTTGCACAATTAGAATAAATGTTGAAGGTTTAAACAAAAGCGATATCAACTTTAAAACGCGCAAAATTTTGTTGATGTTTTGCGTATTCAGTTTGTATCGACATATCTCCGGCAGTACAAGAGCTGCAAATCTCAAAATGGGTACTTCAGTAGAAAATCTGTCTCCGCGACTGTCTGCAAAGTTTCGTGGCACAATTCGAATAAATGTGGAAGTTATTAACTAAAGCGATATCAACTTTAAAACGCGCTAAATTTTGTTGATGTTTTGCGTATTCAGTTTGTATCGACATATCTCCGGCAGTACAAGAGCTGCACTTCTGAAACTTGATACTTCAGTAGGGAATCTGTCTCCGCGACTTTCTGCAAAGTTTCGTGGCACAATTCGAATAAATGTGGAAGTTATTAACAAAAGCGATATCAACTTTAAAACGCGCAAAATTTTGTTCATGTTTTGCGTATTCAGTTTGTATTGACATATCTCCGGCAGTACAAGAGCTGCACTTCTGAAACTTGGTACTTCAGTAGCAAATCTGTCTCCGCGACTGTCTGCAAAGTTTTGTTGCACAATTCGAATAAATGTGGAAGTTATTAACAAAAGCGATATCAACTTTAAAACGCGCTAAATTTTGTTGATGTTTTGCGTATTCAGTTTGTATCGACATATCTCCGGCAGTACAAGAGCTGCACTTCTGAAACTTGGTACTTCAGTAGCAAATCTTTCTCCGCGACTGTCTGCAAAGTTTCGTGGCCCAATTCGAATAAATGTGGAAGTTATTAACAAAAGCGATATCAACTTTAAAACGCGCTAAATTTTGTTGATGTTTTGCGTATTCAGTTTGTATCGACATATCTCCGGCAGTACAAGAGCTGCACTTCTGAAACTTGGTACTTCAGTAGAAAATCTGTCTCCGCGACTGTCTGCAAAGTTTCGTGGCACAATTCGAATAAATGTGGAAGTTATTAACAAAAGCGATATCAACTTTAAACCGCGCTAAATTTTGTTGATGTTTTGCGTATTCAGTTTGTATCGACATATCACCAGCAGTACAAGAGCTGCACTTCTGAAACTTGGTACTTCAGTAGAAAAGGCCTATCCGCGACTGTCTGCAAAGTTTCGTGGCACAATTCGAATAAATGTAGAAGTTATTAACAAAAGCGATATCAACTTTAAAACGCGCTAAATTTTGTTGATGTTTTGCGTATTCAGTTTGTATCGACATATCTCCGGCAGTACAAGAGCTGCACTTCTGAAACTTGGTACTTCAGTAGAAAATCTGTCTCCGCGACTGTCTGCAAAGTTTCGTGGCACAATTCGAATAAATGTAGAAGTTATTAACAAAAGCGATATCAACTTTAAAACGCGCTGAATTTTGTTGATGTTTTGCGTATTCAGTTTGTATCGACATATCTCCAGCAGTACAAGAGCTGCACTTCTGAAACTTGGTACTTCAGTAGAAAATCTGTCTCCGCGACTGTCTGCAAAGTTTCGTGGCACAATTCGAATAAATGTGGAAGTTATTAACAAAAGCGATATCAACTTTAAAACGCGCTAAATTTTGTTCATGTTTTGCGTATTCAGTTTGTATCGACATATCTCCGGCAGTACAAGAGCTGCACTTCTGAAACTTGGTACTTCAGTAGAAAATCTGTCTCCGCGACTGTCTGCAAAGTTTCGTGGCACAATTCGAAGAAATGTGGAAGTTATTAACAAAAGCGATATCAACTTTAAACCGCGCTTAATTTTGTTGATGTTTTGCGTATTAAGTTTGTATCGACATATCTCCGACAGTACAATAGCTGCACTTCTGAAACTTAGTACTTCAGTA
Source organism: Sepiola atlantica (assembly GCA_963556195.1). Classification (NCBI taxonomy): domain Eukaryota; kingdom Metazoa; phylum Mollusca; class Cephalopoda; order Sepiida; family Sepiolidae; genus Sepiola; species Sepiola atlantica. Next base: position 868,551 of record CAUVYP010001303.1, read on the forward strand.
GAAAAGGCCTATTTGAGACTGTCTGCAAAGTTTCGTTGCACAATTCGAATAAATGTGGAAGTTATAAATAGAAGCGATATCAACTTTAAAACGCGCTAAATTTTGTTGATGTTTTGCGTATTCAGTTTGTATCGACATATCTCCGGCAGTACAAAAGCTGCACTTCTGAAACTTGGTACTTCAGAAGAAAAGGCCTCTTCGAGACGGTCTGCCAAGTTTCGTTGCACAATTCGTATGAATGTGGAAGTTATAAACAAAAGCGATATCAACTTTAAAACGCGCTAAATTTTGTTGATGTTTTGCGTATTCAGTTTGTATCGAGATATCTCTGGTAGGACAAAAGCTGCACTTCTGAAACTAGGTACTTCAGAGGAAAATGTGTCTCTGCGACTGTCTGCAAAGTTTCGTTGCACAATTCGAATAAATGTGGAAGTTATAAACAAAAGCGATATCAACTTTATAACGCGCTAAATTTTGTTGATGTTTTGCGTATTCAGTTTGTATCGACATATCTCCCGCAGTACAAGAGCTGCACTTCTGAAACTTGGTACTTCAGTAGAAAATCTGTCTCCGCGACTGTCTGCAAAGTTTCGTGGCACAATTCGAATAAATGTGGAAGTTATTAACAAAAGCGATATCAACTTTAAACCGCGCTAAATTTTGTTGATGTTTTGCGTATTCAGTTTGTATCGACATATCACCAGCAGTACAAGAGCTGCACTTCTGAAACTTGGTACTTCAGTAGAAAAGGCCTATCCGCGACTGTCTGCAAAGTTTCGTGGCACAATTCGAATAAATGTAGAAGTTATTAACAAAAGCGATATCAACTTTAAAACGCGCTAAATTTTGTTGATGTTTTGCGTATTCAGTTTGTATCGACATATCTCCGGCAGTACAAGAGCTGCACTTCTGAAACTTGGTACTTCAGTAGAAAATCTGTCTCCGCGACTGTCTGCAAAGTTTCGTGGCACAATTCGAATAAATGTAGAAGTTATTAACAAAAGCGATATCAACTTTAAAACGCGCTGAATTTTGTTGATGTTTTGCGTATTCAGTTTGTATCGACATATCTCCAGCAGTACAAGAGCTGCACTTCTGAAACTTGGTACTTCAGTAGAAAATCTGTCTCCGCGACTGTCTGCAAAGTTTCGTGGCACAATTCGAATAAATGTGGAAGTTATTAACAAAAGCGATATCAACTTTAAAACGCGCTAAATTTTGTTCATGTTTTGCGTATTCAGTTTGTATCGACATATCTCCGGCAGTACAAGAGCTGCACTTCTGAAACTTGGTACTTCAGTAGAAAATCTGTCTCCGCGACTGTCTGCAAAGTTTCGTGGCACAATTCGAAGAAATGTGGAAGTTATTAACAAAAGCGATATCAACTTTAAACCGCGCTTAATTTTGTTGATGTTTTGCGTATTAAGTTTGTATCGACATATCTCCGACAGTACAATAGCTGCACTTCTGAAACTTAGTACTTCAGTAGAAAAGGCCTATTTGAGACTGTCTGCAAAGTTTCGTTGCACAATTCGAATAAATGTGGAAGTTATAAATAGAAGCGATATCAACTTTAAAACGCGCTAAATTTTGTTGATGTTTTGCGTATTCAGTTTGTATCGACATATCTCCGGCAGTACAAAAGCTGCACTTCTGAAACTTGGTACTTCAGAAGAAAAGGCCTCTTCGAGACGGTCTGCCAAGTTTCGTTGCACAATTCGTATGAATGTGGAAGTTATAAACAAAAGCGATATCAACTTTAAAACGCGCTAAATTTTGTTGATGTTTTGCGTATTCAGTTTGTATCGAGATATCTCTGGTAGGACAAAAGCTGCACTTCTGAAACTAGGTACTTCAGAGGAAAATGTGTCTCTGCGACTGTCTGCAAAGTTTCGTTGCACAATTCGAATAAATGTGGAAGTTCTAAACAAAAGCGATATCAACTTTATAACGCGCTAAATTTTGTTGATGTTTTGCGTATTCAGTTTGTATCGACATATCTCCCGCAGTACAAGAGCGGCACTTCTGAAACTTGGTACTCAAGTAGAACATGTGTCTCCGCGACTGTCTGCAAAGTTTCGTTGCCCAATTCACATAAATTTGGAAGTTATAAACAAAAGCGATATCAACTTTAAAACGCGCTAAATTTTGTTGATGTTTTTCGTATTCAGTTTGTATCAACATATCTCCGGCAGTACAAGAGCTGCACTTCTGAAACTTGGTACTTAAGTAGAAAAAGCCTATTTTCGACTGTCTGCAAAGTTTCGTTGCACAATTCGAATAAATGTGGAAGTTATAAACAAAAGCGATATCAACTTTAAAACGCGCTTAATTTTGTTGATGTTTTGCGTATTAAGTTTGTATCGACATATCTCCGACAGTACAAGAGCTGCACTTCTGACACTTGGTACTTCAGTAGAAAATGCCTATCCGCGACTGTCTGCAAAGTTTCGTTGCACAATTCGAATAAATGTGAAAGTTATAAACAAAAGCGATATCAACTTTAAAACGCACTAAATTTTATTGATGTTTTGCGTATTCAGTTTGTATCGACATATCTCCGGAGGTACAAGAGCTGCACTTCTGAAACTTGGTACTTCAGAGGAAAATGTGTCTCTGCGACTGTCTGCAAAGTTTCGTTGAACAATTCGAATAAATGTGGAAGTTATAAACAAAAGCGATATCAACTTTAAAACGCGCTAAATTTTGTTGATGTTTTGCGTATTCAGTTTGTATCGACATATCTCCGGCAGTACTAGAGCTGCACTTCTGAAACTTGGTACTTCAGTAGAACATGTGTCTCCGCGACTGTCTGCAAAGTTTTGTTGCACTATTCGAATAAATGTGGAAGTTATAAACAAAAGCGATATCAACTTTAAAACGCGCTAAAATTTGTTGATGTTTTGCGTATTCAGTTTGTATCAGAATATCTCCGGCAGTACAAGAGCTGCACTTCTGAAACTTGCTACTTCAGTAGAAAATCTGTCTCCGCGACTGTCTGCAAAGTTTCGTGGCACAATTCGAATAAATGTGGAAGTTATTAACTAAAGCGATATCAACTTTAAAACGCGCTAAATTTTGTTGATGTTTTGCGTATTCAGTTTGTATCGACATATCTCCGGCAGTACAAGAGCTGCACTTCTGAAACTTGATACTTCAGTAGGGAATCTGTCTCCGCGACTTTCTGCAAAGTTTCGTGGCACAATTCGAATAAATGTGGAAGTTATTAACAAAAGCGATATCAACTTTAAAACGCGCTAAATTTTGTTCATGTTTTGCGTATTCAGTTTGTATTGACATATCTCCGGCAGTACAAGAGCTGCACTTCTGAAACTTGGTATTTCAGTAGAAAATCTGTCTCCGCGACTGTCTGCAAAGTTTCGTGGCACAATTCGAATAAATGTGGAAGTTATAAACAAAAGCGATATCAACTTTAAAACGCGCTAAATTTTGTTGATGTTTTGCGTATTCAGTTTGTATCGACATATCTCCGGCAGTACAAGAGCTGCACTTCTGAAACTTGGTACTTCAGTAGCAAATCTGTCTCCGCGACTGTCTGCAAAGTTTTGTTGCACAATTCGAATAAATGTGGAAGTTATTAACAAAAGCGATATCAACTTTAAAACGCGCTAAATTTTGTTGATGTTTTGCGTATTCAGTTTGTATCGACATATCTCCGGCAGTACAAGAGCTGCACTTCTGAAACTTGGTACTTCAGTAGCAAATCTTTCTCCGCGACTGTCTGCAAAGTTTCGTGGCCCAATTCGAATAAATGTGGAAGTTATTAACAAAAGCGATATCAACTTTAAAACGCGCTAAATTTTGTTGATGTTTTGCGTATTCAGTTTGTATCGACATATCTCCGGCAGTACAAGAGCTGCACTTCTGAAACTTGGTACTTCAGTAGAAAATCTGTCTCCGCGACTGTCTGCAAAGTTTCGTGGCACAATTCGAATAAATGTGGAAGTTATTAACAAAAGCGATATCAACTTTAAACCGCGCTAAATTTTGTTGATGTTTTGCGTATTCAGTTTGTATCGACATATCACCAGCAGTACAAGAGCTGCACTTCTGAAACTTGGTACTTCAGTAGAAAAGGCCTATCCGCGACTGTCTGCAAAGTTTCGTGGCACAATTCGAATAAATGTAGAAGTTATTAACAAAAGCGATATCAACTTTAAAACGCGCTAAATTTTGTTGATGTTTTGCGTATTCAGTTTGTATCGACATATCTCCGGCAGTACAAGAGCTGCACTTCTGAAACTTGGTACTTCAGTAGAAAATCTGTCTCCGCGACTGTCTGCAAAGTTTCGTGGCACAATTCGAATAAATGTAGAAGTTATTAACAAAAGCGATATCAACTTTAAAACGCGCTGAATTTTGTTGATGTTTTGCGTATTCAGTTTGTATCGACATATCTCCGGCAGTACAAGAGCTGCACTTCTGAAACTTGGTACTTCAGTAGAAAATCTGTCTCCGCGACTGTCTGCAAAGTTTCGTGGCACAATTCGAATAAATGTGGAAGTTATTAACAAAAGCGATATCAACTTTAAAACGCGCTAAATTTTGTTCATGTTTTGCGTATTCAGTTTGTATCGACATATCTCCGGCAGTACAAGAGCTGCACTTCTGAAACTTGTTACTTCAGTAGAAAATCTGTCTCCGCGACTGTCTGCAAAGTTTCGTGGCACAATTCGAAGAAATGTGGAAGTTATTAACAAAAGCGATATCAACTTTAAACCGCGCTTAATTTTGTTGATGTTTTGCGTATTAAGTTTGTATCGACATATCTCCGACAGTACAATAGCTGCACTTCTGAAACTTAGTACTTCAGTAGAAAAGGCCTATTTGAGACTGTCTGCAAAGTTTCGTTGCACAATTCGAATAAATGTGGAAGTTATAAATAGAAGCGATATCAACTTTAAAACGCGCTAAATTTTGTTGATGTTTTGCGTATTCAGTTTGTATCGACATATCTCCGGCAGTACAAAAGCTGCACTTCTGAAACTTGGTACTTCAGAAGAAAAGGCCTCTTCGAGACGGTCTGCCAAGTTTCGTTGCACAATTCGTATGAATGTGGAAGTTATAAACAAAAGCGATATCAACTTTAAAACGCGCTAAATTTTGTTGATGTTTTGCGTATTCAGTTTGTATCGAGATATCTCTGGTAGGACAAAAGCTGCACTTCTGAAACTAGGTACTTCAGAGGAAAATGTGTCTCTGCGACTGTCTGCAAAGTTTCGTTGCACAATTCGAATAAATGTGGAAGTTATAAACAAAAGCGATATCAACTTTATAACGCGCTAAATTTTGTTGATGTTTTGCGTATTCAGTTTGTATCGACATATCTCCCGCAGTACAAGAGCGGCACTTCTGAAACTTGGTACTCAAGTAGAACATGTGTCTCCGCGACTGTCTGCAAAGTTTCGTTGCCCAATTCACATAAATTTGGAAGTTATAAACAAAAGCGATATCAACTTTAAAACGCGCTAAATTTTGTTGATGTTTTTCGTATTCAGTTTGTATCAACATATCTCCGGCAGTACAAGAGCTGCACTTCTGAAACTTGGTACTTAAGTAGAAAAAGCCTATTTTCGACTGTCTGCAAAGTTTCGTTGCACAATTCGAATAAATGTGGAAGTTATAAACAAAAGCGATATCAACTTTAAAACGCGCTTAATTTTGTTGATGTTTTGCGTATTAAGTTTGTATCGACATATCTCCGACAGTACAAGAGCTGCACTTCTGACACTTGGTACTTCAGTAGAAAATGCCTATCCGCGACTGTCTGCAAAGTTTCGTTGCACAATTCGAATAAATGTGAAAGTTATAAACAAAAGCGATATCAACTTTAAAACGCACTAAATTTTATTGATGTTTTGCGTATTCAGTTTGTATCGACATATCTCCGGAGGTACAAGAGCTGCACTTCTGAAACTTGGTACTTCAGAGGAAAATGTGTCTCTGCGACTGTCTGCAAAGTTTCGTTGAACAATTCGAATAAATGTGGAAGTTATAAACAAAAGCGATATCAACTTTAAAACGCGCTAAATTTTGTTGATGTTTTGCGTATTCAGTTTGTATCGACATATCTCCGGCAGTACTAGAGCTGCACTTCTGAAACTTGGTACTTCAGTAGAACATGTGTCTCCGCGACTGTCTGCAAAGTTTTGTTGCACTATTCGAATAAATGTGGAAGTTATAAACAAAAGCGATATCAACTTTAAAACGCGCTAAAATTTGTTGATGTTTTGCGTATTCAGTTTGTATCAGAATATCTCCGGCAGTACAAGAGCTGCACTTCTGAAACTTGCTACTTCAGTAGAAAAAGCCTATTTGAGACTGTCTGCAAAGTTTCGTTGCACAATTCGAATAAATGTGGAAGTTATAAACAGAAGCGATATCAACTTTAAAACGCGCTAAATTTTGTTGATGTTTTGCGTATTCAGTTTGTATCGACATATCTCCGGCAGTACAAGAGCTGCACTTCTGAAACTTAGTACTTCAGTAGAAAAAGCCTATTTGAGACTGTCTGCAAAGTTTCGTTGCACAATTCGAATAAATGTGGAAGTTATAAACAGAAGCGATATCAACTTTAAAACGCGCTAAATTTTGTTGATGTTTTGCGTATTCAGTTTGTATCGACATATCTCCGGCAGTACAAGAGCTGCACTTCTGAAACTTGGTACTTGAGTAGAACATGTGTCTCCGCGACTGTCTGCAAAGTTTCGTTGCCCAATTCGAATAAATGTGGAAGTTATAAACAAAAGCGATATCAACTTTAAAACGCGCTAGATTTTGTTGATGTTTTGCGTATTCAGTTTGTATCGACATATCTCCAGCAGTACAAGAGCTGCACTTCTGAAACTTAGTACTTCAGTAGTAAAGGCCTATTCGAGACGGTCTGCAAAGTTTCGTTGCACAATTCGAATAAATGTGGAAGTTATAAACAGAAGCGATATCAACTTTAAAACGCGCTAAATTTTGTTGATGTTTTGCGTATTCAGTTTGTATCGACATATCTCCGGCAGTACAAGAGCTGCACTTCAGAAACTTGGTACTTAAGTAGAACATGTGTCTCCGCGACTGTCTGCAAAGTTTCGTTGCACAATTCGAATAAATGTGGAAGTTATAAACAAAAGCGATATCAACTTTAAAACGCGCTTAATTTTGTTGATGTTTTGCGTATTAAGTTTGTATCGACATATCTCCGGCAGTACAAGAGCTGCACTTCTGAAACTTAGTACTTCAGTAGAAAAGGCCTATTTGAGACTGTCTGCAAAGTTTCGTTGCACAATTCGAATAAATGTGGAAGTTATAAATAGAAGCGATATCAACTTTAAAACGCGCTAAATTTTGTTGATGTTTTGCGTATTCAGTTTGTATCGGCATATGTCCGGCAGTACAAGAGCTGCACTTCTGAAACTTGGTACTTAAGTTGAATATGTGTCACCGCGACTGTCTGCAAAGTTTCGTTGCACAATTCGAATAAATGTGGAACTTATAAAAAACAGCGATATCAACTTTAAAACGCGCAAAATTTTGTTGATGTTTTGCGTATTCAGTTTGTATCGACATATCTCCGGCAGTACAAGAGCTGCACTTCTGAAACTTGGTACTTGAGTAGAACATGTGTCTCCGCGACTGTCTGCAAAGTTTCGTTGCCCAATTCGAATTAATGTGGAAGCTATAAACAAAAGCGATATCAACTTTAAAACGCGCTAAATTTTGTTGATGTTTTGCGCATTCAGTTTGTATCGACATATCTCCGGCAGTACAAGAGCTGCACTTCTGAAACTTGGTACTTAAGTTGAATATGTGTCACCGCGACTGTCTGCAAAGTTTCGTTGCACAATTCGAATATATGTGGAAGTTATAAACAAAAGCGATATCACCTTTAAAACGCGCAAACTTTTGTTGATGTTTTGCGTATTCAGTTTGTATCGACATATCTCCGGCAGTACAAGAGCTGCACTTCTGAAACTTGGTACTTCAGTAGAAAATGTGTCTCCACGACTGTCTGCAAAGTTTCGTTGCACAATTCGAATAAATGTGGAAGTTATAAACAAAAGCGATATCACCTTTAAAACGCGCAAAATATTGTTGATGTTTTGCGTATTTAGTTTGTATCGACATATCTCCGGCAGTACAAGAGCTGCACTTCTGAAACTTGGTACTTCAGTAGAAAATGTGTCTCCGCGACTGTCTGCAAAGTTTCGTTGCACAATTAGAATAAATGTTGAAGGTTTAAACAAAAGCGATATCAACTTTAAAACGCGCTGAATTTTGTTGATGTTTTGCGTATTCGATTTGTATCGACATATCTCCGGCAGTACAAAAGCTGCACTTCTGAAACTTCGGTACTTAATTAGAACATGTGTCTGTGCGACTGTCTGCAAAGTTTCGTTGCACAATTCGAATAAATCTGGAAGTTATAAACAAAAGCGATATCAACTTTAAAACGCGCTAAATTTTGTTGATGTTTTGCGTATTCGATTTGTATCGACATATCTCCGACAGTACAAGAGCTGCACTTCTGAAACTTAGTACTTCAGTAGAAAAGGCCTATTTGAGACTGTCTGCAAAGTTTCGTTGCACAATTCGAATAAATGTGGAAGTTATAAACAGAAGCGATATCAACTTTAAAACGCGCTAAATTTTGTTGATGTTTTGCGTATTCAGTTTGTATCGACATATCTCCGGCAGTACAAGAGCTGCACTTCTGAAACTTGGTACTTAAGTAGAACATGTGTCTCCGCGACTGTCTGCAAAGTTTCGTTGCACAGTTAGAATAAATGTGGAAGTTATAAACAAAAGCGATATCAACTTTAAAACGCGCAAAATTTTGTTGATGTTTTGCGTATTCAGTTTGTATCGACATATCTCCGGCAGTACAAGAGCTGCACTTCTGAAACTTGGTACGTCAGTAGAACATGTGTCTCCGCGACTGTCTGCAAAGTTTCGTTGCCCAATTCGAATAAATGTGGAAGTTATAAACAAAAGCGATATCAACTTTAAAACGCGCTAAATTTTGTTGATGTTTGCGTATTCGATTTGTATCGACATATCTCCGGCAGTACAAGAGCTGCACTTCTGAAACTTAGTACTTCAGTAGAAAAGGCCTATTTGAGACTGTCTGCAAAGTTTCGTTGCACAATTCGAATAAATGTGGAAGTTATAAACAGAAGCGATATCAACTTTAAAACGCGCTAAATTTTGTTGATGTTTTTGCGTATTCAGTTTGTATCGACATATCTCCGGCAGTACAAGAGCTGCACTTCTGAAACTTGGTACTTAAGTTGAATATGTGTCACCGCGACTGTCTGCAAAGTTTCGTTGCACAATTAGAATAAATGTGGAAGTTATAAACAAAAGCGATATCAACTTTAAAACGCGCAAAATTTTGTTGATGTTTTGCGTATTCAGTTTGTATCGACATATCTCCGGCAGTACAAGAGCTGCACTTCTGAAACTTGGTACTTGAGTAGAACATGTGTCTCCGCGACTGTCTGCAAAGTTTCGTTGCACAATTCGAATAAATGTGGAAGTTATAAACAAAAGCGATATCACCTTTTAAACGCGCAAACTTTTGTTGATGTTTTGCGTATTTAGTTTGTATCGACATATCTCCGGCAGTACAAGAGCTGCACTTCGGAAACTTGGTACTTAAGTAGAACATGTGTCTGTGCGACATTCTGCAAAGTTTCGTTGCACAATTCGAATAAATCTGGAAGTTATAAACAAAAGCGATATCAACTTTAAAACGCGCTAAATTTTGTTGATGTTTTGCGTATTCGATTTGTATCGACATATCTCCGGCAGTACAAGAGCTGCACTTCTGAAACTTAGTACTTCAGTAGAAAAGGCCTATTTGAGACTGTCTGCATAGTTTCGTTGCACAATTCGAATAAATGTTGAAGTTATAAACAGAAGCGATATCAACTTTAAAACGCGCTAAATTTTGTTGATGTTTTGCGTATTCAGTTTGTATCGACATATCTCCGGCAGTACAAGAGCTGCACTTCTGAAACTTGGTACTTAAGTAGAACATGTGTCTCCGCGACTGTCTGCAAAGTTTCGTTGCACAATTAGAATAAATGTGGAAGTTATAAACAAAAGCGATATCAACTTTAAAACGCGCAAAATTTTGTTGATGTTTTGCGTATTCAGTTTGTATCGACATATCTCCGGCAGTACAAGAGCTGCACTTCTGAAACTTGGTACTTGAGTAGAACATGTGTCTCCGCGACTGTCTGCAAAGTTTCGTTGCCCAATTCGAATAAATGTGGAAGTTATAAACAAAAGCGATATCAACTTTAAAACGCGCTAAATTTTGTTGATGTTTTGCGTATTCAGTTTGTATCGACATATCTCCGGCAGTACAAGAGCTGCACTTCTGAAACATGGTACTTAAGTTGAATATGTGTCACCGCGACTGTCTGCAAAGTTTCGTTGCACAATTAGAATAAATGTGGAAGTTATAAACAAAAGCGATATCAACTTTAAAACGCGCAAAATTTTGTTGATGTTTTGCGTATTCAGTTTGTATCGACATATCTCCGGCAGTACAAGAGCTGCACTTCTGAAACTTGGTACTTCAGTAGAAAATGTGTCTCCGCGACTGTCTGCAAAGTTTCGTTGCACAATTCGAATAAATGTGGAAGTTATAAACACAAGCGATATCAACTTTAAAACGCGCTAAATTTTGTTGATGTTTTGCGTATTCAGTTTGTATCGACATATCTCCGGCAGTACAAGAGCTGCACTTCTGAAACTTGGTACTTAAGTTTAATATGTGTCACCGCGACTGTCTGCAAAGTTTCGTGGCCCAATTCGAATAAATGTGGAAGTTATAAACAAAAGCGATATCACCTTTAAAACGCGCAAAATTTTGTTGATGTTTTGCGTATTCAGTTTGTATCGACATATCTCCGGCAGTACAAGAGCTGCACTTCTGAAACTTGGTACTTGAGTAGAACATGTGTCTCCGCGACTGTCTGCAAAGTTTCGTTGCCGAATTCGAATTAATGTGGAAGCTATAAACAAAAGCGATATCAACTTTAAAACGCGCTAAATTTTGTTGATGTTTTGCGTATTCCGTTTGTATCGACATATCTCCGGCAGTACAAGAGCTGCACTTCTGAAACTTGGTACTTAAGTTGAATATGTGTCACCGTGACTGTCTGCAAAGTTTCGTTGCACAATTCGAATAAATGTGGAAGTTATAAACAAAAGCGATATCACCTTTAAAACGCGCAAACTTTTGTTGATGTTTTGCGTATTCAGTTTGTATCGACATATCTCCGGCAGTACAAGAGCTGCACGTCTGAAACTTAGTACTTCAGTAGAAAATGTGTCTCCACGACTGTCTGCAAAGTTTCGTTGCACAATTCGAACAAATGTGGAAGTTATAAACAAAAGCGATATCACCTTTAAAACGCGCTAAATTTTGTTGATGTTTTGCGTATTCAGTTTGTATCGACATATCTCCGGCAGTACAAGAGCTGCACTTCTGAAACTTGGTACTTCAGTAGAAAATGTGTCTCCGCGACTGTCTGCAAAGTTTCGTTGCCCAATTCGAATAAATGTGGAAGTTATAAACAAAAGCGATATCAACTTTAAAACGCGCTGAATTTTGTTGATGTTTTGCGTATTCGATTTGTATCGACATATCTCCGGCAGTACAAGAGCTGCACTTCTGAAACTTCGGTACTTAAGTAGAACATGTGTCTGTGCGACTGTCTGCAAAGTTTCGTTGCACAATTCGAATAAATCTGGAAGTTATAAACAAAAGCGATATCAACTTTAAAACGCGCTAAATTTTGTTGATGTTTTGCGTATTCGATTTGTATCGACATATCTCCGGCAGTACAAGAGCTGCACTTCTGAAACTTAGTACTTCAGTAGAAAAGGCCTATTTGAGACTGTCTGCAAAGTTTCGTTGCACAATTCGAATAAATGTGGAAGTTATAAACAGAAGCGATATCAACTTTAAAACGCGCTAAATTTTGTTGATGTTTTGCGTATTCAGTTTGTATCGACATATCTCCGGCAGTACAAGAGCTGCACTTCTGAAACTTGGTACTTAAGTAGAACATGTGTCTCCGCGACTGTCTGCAAAGTTTCGTTGCACAGATAGAATAAATGTGGAAGTTATAAACAAAAGCGATATCAACTTTAAAACGCGCAAAATTTTGTTGATGTTTTGCGTATTCAGTTTGTATCGACATATCTCCGGCAGTACAAGAGCTGCACTTCTGAAACTTGGTACTTCAGTAGAACAAGTGTCTCCGCGACTGTCTGCAAAGTTTCGTTGCACAATTCGAATAAATGTGGAAGTTATAAACAAAAGCGATATCAACTTTAAAACGCGCTAAATTTTGTTGATGTTTGCGTATTCGATTTGTATCGACATATCTCCGGCAGTACAAGAGCTGCACTTCTGAAACTTAGAACTTCAGTAGAAAAGGCCTATTTTAGACTGTCTGCAAAGTTTCGTTGCACAATTCGAATAAATGTGGAAGTTATAAACAGAAGCGATACTAACTTTAAAACGCGCTAAATTTTGTTGATGTTTTGCGTATTCAGTTTGTATCGACATATCTCCGGCAGTACAAGAGCTGCATTTCTTAAACTTGATACTTAAGTTGAATATGTGTCACCGCGACTGTCTGCAAAGTTTCGTTGCACAATTAGAATAAATGTGGAAGTTATAAACAAAAGCGATATCAACTTTAAAACGCGCAAAATTTTGTTGATGTTTTGCGTATTCAGTTTGTATCGACATATCTCCGGCAGTACAAGAGCTGCACTTCTGAAACTTGGTTCTTTAGTAGAACATGTGTCTCCGCGACTGTCTGCAAAGTTTCGTTGCACAATTCGAATAAATGTGGAAGTTATAAACAAAAGCGATATCACATTTTAAACGCGCAAACTTTTGTTGATGTTTTGCGTATTTAGTTTGTATCGACATATCTCCGGCAGTACAAGAGCTGCACTTCGGAAACTTGGTACTTACGTAGAACATGTGTCTGTGCGACTGTCTGCAAAGTTTCGTTGCACAATTCGAATAAATCTGGAAGTTATAAACAAAAGCGATATCAACTTTAAAACGCGCTAAATTTTGTTGATGTTTTGCGTATTCGATTTGTATCGACATATCTCCGGCAGTACAAGAGCTGCACTTCTGAAACTTAGTACTTCAGTAGAAAAGGCCTATTTGAGACTGTCTGCAAAGTTTCGTTGCACAATTCGAATAAATGTGGAAGTTATAAACAGAAGCGATATCAACTTTAAAACGCGCTAAATTTTGTTGATGTTTTGCGTATTCAGTTTGTATCGACATATCTCCGGCAGTACAAGAGCTGCACTTCTGAAACTTGGTACTCAAGTAGAACATGTGTCTCCGCGACTGTCTGCAAAGTTTCGTTGCACAATTAGAATAAATGTGGAAGTTATAAACAAAAGCGATATAAACTTTAAAACGCGCAAAATTTTGTTGATGTTTTGCGTATTCAGTTTGTATCGACATATCTCCGGCAGTACAAGAGCTGCACTTCTGAAACTTGGTACTTGAGTAGAACATGTGTCTCCGCGACTGTCTGCAAAGTTTCGTTGCCCAATTCGAATAAATGTGGAAGTTATAAACAAAAGCGATATCAACTTTAAAACGCGCTAAATTTTGTTGATGTTTTGCGTATTCAGTTTGTATCGACATATCTCCGGCAGTACAAGAGCTGCACTTCTAAAATTTGGTACTTAAGTTGAATATGTTTCACCGCGACTGTCTGCAAAGTTTCGTTGCACAATTCGAATAAATGTGTAAGTTATAAACAAAAGCGATATCAACTTTAAAACGCGCAAAATTTTGTTGATGTTTTGCGTATTCAGTTTGTATCGACATATCTCCGGCAGTACAAGAGCTGCACTTCTGAAACTTAGTACTTCAGTAGAAAAGGCCTATTTGAGACTGTCTGCAAAGTTTCGTTGCACAATTCGAATAAATGTGGAAGTTATAAACAGAAGCGATATCAACTTTAAAACGCGCTAAATTTTGTTGATGTTTTGCGTATTCAGTTTGTATCGACATATCTCCGGCAGTACAAGAGCTGCACTTCTGAAACTTGGTACTTAAGTAGAACATGTGTCTCCGCGACTGTCTGCAAAGTTTCGTTGCACAGATAGAATAAATGTGGAAGTTATAAACAAAAGCGATATCAACTTTAAAACGCGCAAAATTTTGTTGATGTTTTGCGTATTCAGTTTGTATCGACATATCTCCGGCAGTACAAGAGCTGCACTTCTGAAACTTGGTACTTCAGTAGAACAAGTGTCTCCGCGACTGTCTGCAAAGTTTCGTTGCACAATTCGAATAAATGTGGAAGTTATAAACAAAAGCGATATCAACTTTAAAACGCGCTAAATTTTGTTGATGTTTGCGTATTCGATTTGTATCGACATATCTCCGGCAGTACAAGAGCTGCACTTCTGAAACTTAGAACTTCAGTAGAAAAGGCCTATTTTAGACTGTCTGCAAAGTTTCGTTGCACAATTCGAATAAATGTGGAAGTTATAAACAGAAGCGATACTAACTTTAAAACGCGCTAAATTTTGTTGATGTTTTGCGTATTCAGTTTGTATCGACATATCTCCGGCAGTACAAGAGCTGCATTTCTTAAACTTGATACTTAAGTTGAATATGTGTCACCGCGACTGTCTGCAAAGTTTCGTTGCACAATTAGAATAAATGTGGAAGTTATAAACAAAAGCGATATCAACTTTAAAACGCGCAAAATTTTGTTGATGTTTTGCGTATTCAGTTTGTATCGACATATCTCCGGCAGTACAAGAGCTGCACTTCTGAAACTTGGTTCTTTAGTAGAACATGTGTCTCCGCGACTGTCTGCAAAGTTTCGTTGCACAATTCGAATAAATGTGGAAGTTATAAACAAAAGCGATATCACATTTTAAACGCGCAAACTTTTGTTGATGTTTTGCGTATTTAGTTTGTATCGACATATCTCCGGCAGTACAAGAGCTGCACTTCGGAAACTTGGTACTTACGTAGAACATGTGTCTGTGCGACTGTCTGCAAAGTTTCGTTGCACAATTCGAATAAATCTGGAAGTTATAAACAAAAGCGATATCAACTTTAAAACGCGCTAAATTTTGTTGATGTTTTGCGTATTCGATTTGTATCGACATATCTCCGGCAGTACAAGAGCTGCACTTCTGAAACTTAGTACTTCAGTAGAAAAGGCCTATTTGAGACTGTCTGCAAAGTTTCGTTGCACAATTCGAATAAATGTGGAAGTTATAAACAGAAGCGATATCAACTTTAAAACGCGCTAAATTTTGTTGATGTTTTGCGTATTCAGTTTGTATCGACATATCTCCGGCAGTACAAGAGCTGCACTTCTGAAACTTGGTACTCAAGTAGAACATGTGTCTCCGCGACTGTCTGCAAAGTTTCGTTGCACAATTAGAATAAATGTGGAAGTTATAAACAAAAGCGATATCAACTTTAAAACGCGCAAAATTTTGTTGATGTTTTGCGTATTCAGTTTGTATCGACATATCTCCGGCAGTACAAGAGCTGCACTTCTGAAACTTGGTACTTGAGTAGAACATGTGTCTCCGCGACTGTCTGCAAAGTTTCGTTGCCCAATTCGAATAAATGTGGAAGTTATAAACAAAAGCGATATCAACTTTAAAACGCGCTAAATTTTGTTGATGTTTTGCGTATTCAGTTTGTATCGACATATCTCCGGCAGTACAAGAGCTGCACTTCTAAAATTTGGTACTTAAGTTGAATATGTTTCACCGCGACTGTCTGCAAAGTTTCGTTGCACAATTCGAATAAATGTGTAAGTTATAAACAAAAGCGATATCAACTTTAAAACGCGCAAAATTTTGTTGATGTTTTGCGTATTCAGTTTGTATCGACATATCTCCGGCAGTACAAGAGCTGCACTTCTGAAACTCTGTACTTCAGTAGAAAATGTGTCTCCGCGACTGTCTGTAAAGTTTCGTTGCACAATTCGAATAAATGTGGAAGTTATAAACACAAGCGATATCAACTTTAAAACGCGCTAAATTTTGTTGATGTTTTGCGTATTCAGTTTGTATCGACATATCTCCGGCAGTACCAGAGCTGCACTTCTGAAACTTGGTACTTAAGTTTAATATGTGTCACCGCGACTGTCTGCAAAGTTTCGTGGCCCAATTCGAATAAATGTGGAAGTTATAAACAAAAGCGATATCACCTTTAAAACGCGCAAAATTTTGTTGATGTTTTGCGTATTCAGTTTGTATCGATATATCTCCGGCAGTACAAAAGCTGCACTTCTGAAACTTGGTACTTGAGTAGAACATGTGTCTCCGCGACTGTCTGCAAAGTTTCGTTGCCCAATTCGAATTAATGTAGAAGCTATAAACAAAAGCGATATCAACTTTAAAACGCGCTAAATTTTGTTGATGTTTTGCGTATTCAGTTTGTATCGACATATCTCCAGCAGTACAAGAGCTGCACTTCTGAAACTTGGTACTTAAGTTGAATATGTGTCACCGCGACTGTCTGCAAAGTTTCGTTGCACAATTCGAATAAATGTGGAAGTTATAAACAAAAGCGATATCACCTTTAAAACGCGCAAACTTTTGTTGATGTTTTGCGTATTCAGTTTGTATCGACATATCTCCGGCAGTACAAGAGCTGCACTTCTGAAACTTAGTACTTCAGTAGAAAATGTGTCTCCGCGACTGTCTGCAAAGTTTCGTTGCACAATTCGAATAAATGTGGAAGTTATAAACAAAAGCGATATCACCTTTAAAACGCGCTAAATTTTGTTGATGTTTTGCGTATTTAATTTGTATCGACATATCTCCGGCAGTACAAGAGCTGCACTTCTGAAACTTGGTACTTCAGTAGAAAATGTGTCTCCGCGACTGTCTGCAAAGTTTCGTTGCACAATTCGAATAAATGTGGAAGTTATAAACAAAAGCGATATCAACTTTAAAACGCGCTAAATTTTGTTGATGTTTTGCGTATTCGATTTGTATCGACATATCGCCGGCAGTACAAGAGCTGCACTTCGGAAACTTGGTACTTAAGTAGAACATGTGTCTGTGCGACTGTCTGCAAAGTTTCGTTGCACAATTCGAATAAATCTGGAAGTTATAAACAAAAGCGATATCAACTTTAAAACGCGCTAAATTTTGTTGATTTTTTGTGTATTCGATTTGTATCGACATATCTCCGGCAGTACAAGAGCTGCACTTCTGAAACTTAGTACTTCAGTAGAAAAGGCCTATTTGAGACTGTCTGCAAAGTTTCGTTGCACAATTCGAATAAATGTGGAAGTTATAAACAGAAGCGATATCAACTTTAAAACGCGCTAAATTTTGTTGATGTTTTGCGTATTCAGTTTGTATCGACATATCTCCGGCAGTACAAGAGCTGCACTTCTGAAACTTGGTACTTAAGTAGAACATGTGTCTCCGCGACTGTCTGCAAAGTTTCGTTGCACAATTAGAATAAATGTGGAAGTTATAAACAAAAGCGATATCAACTTTAAAACGCGCAAAATTTTGTTGATGTTTTGCGTATTCAGTTAGTATTGACATATCTCCGGCAGTACAAGAGCTGCACTTCTGAAACTTGGTACTTGAGTAGAACATGTGTCTCCGCGACTGTCTGCAAAGTTTCGTTGCCCAATTCGAATAAATGTGGAAGTTATAAACAAAAGCGATATCAACTTTAAAACGCGCTAAATTTTGTTGATGTTTTGCGTATTCAGTTTGTATCGACATATCTCCGGCAGTACAAGAGCGGCACTTCTGAAACTTGGTACTTAAGTTGAATATGTGTCACCGCGACTGTCTGCAAAGTTTCGTTGCACAATTCGAATAAATGTGGAAGTTATAAACAAAAGCGATATCAACTTTAAAACGCGCAAAATTTTGTTGATGTTTTGCGTATTCAGTTTGTATCGACATATCTCCGGCAGTACAAGAGCTGCACTTCTGAAACTTGGTACTTAAGTTGAATATGTGTCACTGCGACTGTCTGCAAAGTTTCGTTGCACAATTCGAATAAATGTGGAAGTTATAAACAAAAGCGATATCACCTTTAAAACGCGCAAAATTTTGTTGATGTTTTGCGTATTCAGTTTGTATCGACATATCTCCGGCAGTACAAGAGCTGCACTTCTGAAACTTGGTACTTCAGTAGAATATCTGTCTCCGCGACTGTCTGCAAAGTTTCGTTGCACAATTCGAATAAATGTGGAAGTTATAAACAAAAGCGATATCACTATTAAAACGCGCAAAATTTTGTTGATGTTTTGCGTATTCAGTTTGTATCGACATATCTCCGGCAGTACAAGAGCTGCACTTCTGAAACTTGGTACTTCAGTAGAAAATGTGTCTCCGCGACTGTCTGCAAAGTTTCGTTGCCCAATTCGAATAAATGTGGAAGTTATAAACAAAAGCGATATCAACTTTAAAACGCGCTGAATTTTGTTGATGTTTTGCGTATTCGATTTGTATCGACATATCTCCGGCAGTACAAGAGCTGCACTTCTGAAACTTCGGTACTTAAGTAGAACATGTGTCTGTGCGACTGTCTGCAAAGTTTCGTTGCACAATTCGAATAAATCTGGAAGTTATAAACAAAAGCGATATCAACTTTAAAACGCGCTAAATTTTGTTGATGTTTTGCGTATTCGATTTGTATCGACATATCTCCGGCAGTACAAGAGCTGCACTTCTGAAACTTAGTACTTCAGTAGAAAAGGCCTATTTGAGACTGTCTGCAAAGTTTCGTTGCACAATTCGAATAAATGTGAAAGCTATAAACAGAAGCGATATCAACTTTAAAACGCGCTAAATTTTGTTGATGTTTTGCGTATTCAGTTTGTATCGACATATCTCCGGCAGTACAAGAGCTGCACTTCTGAAACTTGGTACTTAAGTAGAACATGTGTCTCCGCGACTGTCTGCAAAGTTTCGTTGCACAATTAGAATAAATGTGGAAGTTATAAACAAAAGCGATATCAACTTTAAAACGCGCAAAATTTTGTTGATGTTTTGCGTATTCAGTTTGTATCGACATATCTCCGGCAGTACAAGAGCTGCACTTCTGAAACTTGGTACTTCAGTAGAACATGTGTCTCCGCGACTGTCTGCAAAGTTTCGTTGCACAATTCGAATAAATGTGGAAGTTATAAACAAAAGCGATATCAACTTTAAAATGCGCTAAATTTTGTTGATGTTTGCGTATTCGATTTGTATCGACATATCTCCGGCAGTACAAGAGCTGCACTTCTGAAACTTAGTACTTCAGAAGAAAAAGCCCATTTGAGACTGTCTGCAAAGTTTCGTTGCACAATTCGAATAAATGTGGAAGTTATAAACAGAAGCGATATCAACTTTAAAACGCGCTAAATTTTGTTGATGTTTTGCGTATTCAGTTTGTATCGACATATCTCCGGCAGTACAAGAGCTGCACTTCTGAAACTTGGTACTTAAGTTGAATATGTGTCACCGCGACTGTCTGCAAAGTTTCGTTGCACAATTAGAATAAATGTGGAAGTTATAAACAAAAGCGATATCAACTTTAAAACGCGCAAAATTTTGTTGATGTTTTGCGTATTCAGTTTGTATCGACATATCTCCGGCAGTACAAGAGCTGCACTTCTGAAACTTGGTACTTGAGTAGAACATGTGTCTCCGCGACTGTCTGCAAAGTTTCGTTGCCTAATTCGAATAAATGTGGAAGCTATAAACAAAAGCGGTATCAACTTTAAAACGCGCTAAATTTTGTTGATGTTTTGCGTATTCAGTTTGTATCGACATATCTCCGGCAGTACAAGAGCTGCACTTCTGAAACTTGGTACTTAAGTTGAATATGTGTCACCGCGACTGTCTGCAAAGTTTCGTTGCACAATTCGAATAAATGTGGAAGTTATAAACAAAAGCGATATCACCTTTAAAACGCGCAAACTTTTGTTGATGTTTTGCGTATTCAGTTTGTATCGACATATCTCCGGCAGTACAAGAGCTGCACTTCTGAAACTTGGTACTTCAGTAGAAAATGTGTCTCCGCGACTGTCTGCAAAGTTTCGTTGCACAATTCGTATAAATGTGGAAGTTATAAACAAAAGCGATATCACCTTTAAAACGCGCAAAATTTTGTTGATGTTTTGCGTATTTAGTTTGTATCGACATATCTCCGGCAGTACAAGAGCTGCACTTCTGAAACTTGGTACTTCAGTAGAACATGTGTCTCCGCGACTGTCTACAAAGTTTCGTTGCACAATTCGAATAAATGTGGAAGTTATAAACAAAAGCGATATCAACTTTAAAACGCGCTAAATTTTGTTGATGTTTTGCGTATTCGATTTGTATCGACATATCTCCGGCAGTACAAGAACTGCACTTCGGAAACTTGGTACTTAAGTAGAACATGTGTCTGTGCGACTGTCTGCAAAGTTTCGTTGCACAATTCGAATAAATCTGGAAGTTATAAACAAAAGCGATATCAACTTTAAAACGCGCTAAATTTTGTTGATGTTTTGCGTATTCGATTTGTATCGACATATCTCCGGCAGTACAAGAGCTGCACTTCTGAAACTTAGTACTTCAGTAGAAAAGGCCTATTAGAGACTGTCTGCAAAGTTTCGTTGCACAATTAGAATAAATGTGGAAGTTATAAACAGAAGCGATATCAACTTTAAAACGCGCAAAATTTTGTTGATGTTTTGCGTATTCAGTTTGTATCGACATATCTCCGGCAGTACAAGAGCTGCACTTCTGAAACTTGGTACTTAAGTAGAACATGTGTCTCCGCGACTGTCTGCAAAGTTTCGTTGCACAATTAGAATAAATGTGGAAGTTATAAACAAAAGCGATATCAACTTTAAAACGCGCAAAATTTTGTTGATGTTTTGCGTATTCAGTTTGTATCGACATATCTCCGGCAGTACAAGAGCTGCACTTCTGAAACTTGGTACTTGAGTAGAACATGTGTCTCCGCGACTGTCTGCAAAGTTTCGTTGCCCAATTCGAATAAATGTGGAAGTTATAAACAAAAGCGATATCAACTTTAAAACGCGCTAAATTTTGTTGATGTTTTGCGTATTCAGTTTGTATCGACATATCTCCAGCAGTACACGAGCTGCACTTCTGGAACTTGGTACTTAAGTTGAATATGTGTCACCGCGACTGTCTGCAAAGGTTCGTTGCACAATTCGAATAAATGTGGAAGTTATAAACAAAAGCGATATCAACTTTAAAACGCGCAAAATTTTGTTGATGTTTTGCGTATTCAGTTTGTATCGACATATCTCCGGCAGTACAAGAGCTGCACTTCTGAAACTTGGTACTTAAGTTGAATATGTATCACCGCGACTGTCTGCAAAGTTTGTTGCACAATTCGAATAAATGTGGAAGTTATAAACAAAAGCGATATCACCTTTAAAACGCGCAAAATTTTGTTGATGTTTTGCGTATTCAGTTTGTATCGACATATCTCCGGCAGTACAAGAGCTGCACTTCTGAAACTTGGTACTTCAGTAGAAAAGGCCTATTTGAGACGGTCTGCAACGTTTCGTTGCACAATTCGAATAAATGTGGAAGTTATAAACAGAAGCGATATCAACTTTAAAACGCGCTAAATTTTGTTGATGTTTTGCGTATTCAGTTTGTATCGACATATCTCCGGCAGTACAAGAGCTGCACTTCTGAAACTTGGTACTTAAGTTGAATATGTGTCACCGCGACTGTCTGCAAAGTTTCGTTGCACAATTAGAATAAATGTGGAAGTTATAAACAAAAGCGATATCAACTTTAAAACGCGCAAAATTTTGTTGATGTTTTGCGTATTCAGTTTGTATCGACATATCTCCGGCAGTACAAGAGCTGCACTTCTGAAACTTGGTACTTGAGTAGAACATGTGTCACCGCGACTGTCTGCAAAGTTTCGTTGCCTAATTCGAATAAATGTGGAAGCTATAAACAAAAGCGGTATCAACTTTAAAACGCGCTAAATTTTGTTGATGTTTTGCGTATTCAGTTTGTATCGACATATCTCCGGCAGTACAAGAGCTGCACTTCTGAAACTTGGTACTTAAGTTGAATATGTGTCACCGCGACTGTCTGCAAAGTTTCGTTGCACAATTCGAATAAATGTGGAAGTTATAAACAAAAGCGATATCACCTTTAAAACGCGCAAACTTTTGTTGATGTTTTGCGTATTCAGTTTGTATCGACATATCTCCGGCAGTACAAGAGCTGCACTTCTGAAACTTGGTACTTCAGTAGAAAATGTGTCTCCGCGACTGTCTGCAAAGTTTCGTTGCACAATTCGTATAAATGTGGAAGTTATAAACAAAAGCGATATCACCTTTAAAACGCGCAAAATTTTGTTGATGTTTTGCGTATTTAGTTTGTATCGACATATCTCCGGCAGTACAAGAGCTGCACTTCTGAAACTTGGTACTTCAGTAGAACATGTGTCTCCGCGACTGTCTACAAAGTTTCGTTGCACAATTCGAATAAATGTGGAAGTTATAAACAAAAGCGATATCAACTTTAAAACGCGCTAAATTTTGTTGATGTTTTGCGTATTCGATTTGTATCGACATATCTCCGGCAGTACAAGAACTGCACTTCGGAAACTTGGTACTTAAGTAGAACATGTGTCTGTGCGACTGTCTGCAAAGTTTCGTTGCACAATTCGAATAAATCTGGAAGTTATAAACTAAAGCGATATCAACTTTAAAACGCGCTAAATTTTGTTGATGTTTTGCGTATTCGATTTGTATCGACATATCTCCGGCAGTACAAGAGCTGCACTTCTGAAACTTAGTACTTCAGTAGAAAAGGCCTATTAGAGACTGTCTGCAAAGTTTTGTTGCACAATTAGAATAAATGTGGAAGTTATAAACAAAAGCGATATCAACTTTAAAACGCGCAAAATTTTGTTGATGTTTTGCGTATTCAGTTTGTATCGACATATCTCCGGCAGTACAAGAGCTGCACTTCTGAAACTTGGTACTTGAGTAGAACATGTGTCTCCGCGACTGTCTGCAAAGTTTCGTTGCCCAATTCGAATAAATGTGGAAGTTATAAACAAAAGCGATATCAACTTTAAAACGCGCTAAATTTTGTTGATGTTTTGCGTATTCAGTTTGTATCGACATATCTCCGGCAGTACAAGAGCTGCACTTCTGAAACTTGGTACTTAAGTTGAATATGTATCACCGCGACTGTCTGCAAAGTTTCGTTGCACAATTCGAATAAATGTGGAAGTTATAAACAAAAGCGATATCACCTTTAAAACGCGCAAAATTTTGTTGATGTTTTGCGTATTCAGTTTGTATCGACATATCTCCGGCAGTACAAGAGCTGCACTTCTGAAACTTGGTACTTCAGTAGAAAAGGCCTATTTGAGACGGTCTGCAACGTTTCGTTGCACAATTCGAATAAATGTGGAAGTTATAAACAGAAGCGATATCAACTTTAAAACGCGCTAAATTTTGTTGATGTTTTGCGTATTCAGTTTGTATCGACATATCTCCGGCAGTACAAGAGCTGCACTTCTGAAACTTGGTACTTAAGTTGAATATGTGTCACCGCGACTGTCTGCAAAGTTTCGTTGCACAATTAGAATAAATGTGGAAGTTATAAACAAAAGCGATATCAACTTTAAAACGCGCAAAATTTTGTTGATGTTTTGCGTATTCAGTTTGTATCGACATATCTCCGGCAGTACAAGAGCTGCACTTCTGAAACTTGGTACTTGAGTAGAACATGTGTCTCCGCGACTGTCTGCAAAGTTTCGTTGCCTAATTCGAATAAATGTGGAAGCTATAAACAAAAGCGGTATCAACTTTAAAACGCGCTAAATTTTGTTGATGTTTTGCGTATTCAGTTTGTATCGACATATCTCCGGCAGTACTAGAGCTGCACTTCTGAAACTTGGTACTTAAGTTGAATATGTGTCACCGCGACTGTCTGCAAAGTCTCGTTGCACAATTCGAATAAATGTGGAAGTTATAAACAAAAGCGATATCACCTTTAAAACGCGCAAACTTTTGTTGATGTTTTGCGTATTCAGTTTGTATCGACATATCTCCGGCAGTACAAGAGCTGCACTTCTGAAACTTGGTACTTCAGTAGAAAATGTGTCTCCGCGACTGTCTGCAAAGTTTCGTTGCACAATTCGTATAAATGTGGAAGTTATAAACAAAAGCGATATCACCTTTAAAACGCGCAAAATTTTGTTGATGTTTTGCGTATTTAGTTTGTATCGACATATCTCCGGCAGTACAAGAGCTGCACTTCTGAAACTTGGTACTTCAGTAGAACATGTGTCTCCGCGACTGTCTACAAAGTTTCGTTGCACAATTCGAATAAATGTGGAAGTTATAAACAAAAGCGATATCAACTTTAAAACGCGCTAAATTTTGTTGATGTTTTGCGTATTCGATTTGTATCGACATATCTCCGGCAGTACAAGAACTGCACTTCGGAAACTTGGTACTTAAGTAGAACATGTGTCTGTGCGACTGTCTGCAAAGTTTCGTTGCACAATTCGAATAAATCTGGAAGTTATAAACTAAAGCGATATCAACTTTAAAACGCGCTAAATTTTGTTGATGTTTTGCGTATTCGATTTGTATCGACATATCTCCGGCAGTACAAGAGCTGCACTTCTGAAACTTAGTACTTCAGTAGAAAAGGCCTATTAGAGACTGTCTGCAAAGTTTCGTTGCACAATTAGAATAAATGTGGAAGTTATAAACAGAAGCGATATCAACTTTAAAACGCGCAAAATTTTGTTGATGTTTTGCGTATTCAGTTTGTATCGACATATCTCCGGCAGTACAAGAGCTGCACTTCTGAAACTTGGTACTTAAGTAGAACATGTGTCTCCGCGACTGTCTGCAAAGTTTCGTTGCACAATTAGAATAAATGTGGAAGTTATAAACAAAAGCGATATCAACTTTAAAACGCGCAAAATTTTGTTGATGTTTTGCGTATTCAGTTTGTATCGACATATCTCCGGCAGTACAAGAGCTGCACTTCTGAAACTTGGTACTTGAGTAGAACATGTGTCTCCGCGACTGTCTGCAAAGTTTCGTTGCCCAATTCGAATAAATGTGGAAGTTATAAACAAAAGCGATATCAACTTTAAAACGCGCTAAATTTTGTTAATGTTTTGCGTATTCAGTTTGTATCGACATATCTCCAGCAGTACACGAGCTGCACTTCTGAAACTTGGTACTTAAGTTGAATATGTGTCACCGCGACTGTCTGCAAAGGTTCGTTGCACAATTCGAATAAATGTGGAAGTTATAAACAAAAGCGATATCAACTTTAAAACGCGCAAAATTTTGTTGATGTTTTGCGTATTCAGTTTGTATCGACATATCTCCGGCAGTACAAGAGCTGCACTTCTGAAACTTGGTACTTAAGTTGAATATGTATCACCGCGACTGTCTGCAAAGTTTCGTTGCACAATTCGAATAAATGTGGAAGTTATAAACAAAAGCGATATCACCTTTAAAACGCGCAAAATTTTGTTGATGTTTTGCGTATTCAGTTTGTATCGACATATCTCCGGCAGTACAAGAGCTGCACTTCTGAAACTTGGTACTTCAGTAGAAAAGGCCTATTTGAGACGGTCTGCAACGTTTCGTTGCACAATTCGAATAAATGTGGAAGTTATAAACAAAAGCGATATCAACTTTAAAACGCGCTAAATTTTGTTGATGTTTTGCGTATTCAGTTTGTATCGACATATCTCCGGCAGTACAAGAGCTGCACTTCTGCAACTGGGTACTTCAGTAGAACATGTGTCTCCGCGACTGTCTGCAAAGTTTCGTTGCACAATTCGAATAAATGTGGAAGTTATAAACAAAAGCGATATCAACTTTAAAACGCGCTAAATTTTGTTGATGTTTTGCGTATTCGATTTGTATCGACATATCTCCGGCAGTACAAGATCTGCACTTCTGAAACTTAGTCCTTCAGTAGAAAAGGCCTATTTAGGACTGTCTGCAAAGTTTCGTTGCACAATTCGAATAAATGTGGAAGTTATAAACAGAAGCGATATCAACTTTAAAACGCGCTAAATTTTGTTGATGTTTTGCGTATTCAGTTTGTATCGACATATCTCCGGCAGTACAAGAGCTGCACTTCTGAAACTTGGTACTTAAGTTGAATATGTGTCACCGCGACTGTCTGCAAAGTTTCGTTGCACAATTAGAATAAATGTGGAAGTTATAAACAGAAGCGATATCAACTTTAAAACGCGCAAAATTTTGTTGATGTTTTGCGTATTCAGTTTGTATCGACATATCTCCGGCAGTACAAGAGCTGCACTTCTCAAACTTGGTACTTGAGTAGAACATGTGTCTCTGCGACTGTCTGCAAAGTTTCGTTGCCCAATTCGAATAAATGTGGAAGCGATAAACAAAAGCGATATCAACTTTAAAACGAACTAAATTTTGTTGATGTTTTGCGTATTCAGTTTGTATCGACATATCTCCGGCAGTACAAGAGCTGCACTTCTGAAACTTGGTACTTAAGTTTAATATGTGTCACCGCGACTGTCTGCAAAGTTTCGTTGCACAATTCGAATAAATGTGGAAGTTATAAACAAAAGCGATATCACCTTTAAAACGCGCAAACTTTTGTTGATGTTTTGCGTATTCAGTTTGTATCGACATATCTCCGGCAGTACAAGAGCTGCACTTCTGAAACTTGGTACTTCAGTAGAAAATGTGTCTCCGCGACTGTCTGCAAAGTTTCGTTGCACAATTCGAATAAATGTGGAAGTTATAAACAAAAGCGATATCACCTTTAAAACGCGCAAAATTTTGTTGATGTTTTGCGTATTTAGTTTGTATCGACATATCTCCGGCAGTACAAGAGCTGCACTTCTGAAACTTGGTACTTCAGTAGAAAATGTGTCTCCGCGACTGTCTGCAAAGTTTCGTTGCACAATTCGAATAAATGTGGAAGTTATAAACAAAAGCGATATCAACTTTAAAACGCGCTAAATTTTGTTGATGTTTTGCGTATTCGATTTGTATCGACATATCTCCGGCAGTACAAGAGCTGCACTTCGGAAACTTGGTACTTAAGTAGTACATGTGTCTGTGCGACTGTCTGCAAAGTTTCGTTGCACAATTCGAATAAATCTGGAAGTTATAAACAAAAGCGATATCAACTTTAAAACGCGCTAAATTTTGTTGATGTTTTGCGTATTCGATTTGTATCGACATATCTCCGGCAGTACAAGAGCTGCACTTCTGAAACTTAGTACTTCAGTAGAAAAGGCCTATTTGAGACTGTCTGCAAAGTTTCGTTGCACAATTCGAATAAATGTGGAAGTTATAAACAGAAGCGATATCTACTTTAAAACGCGCTAAATTTTGTTGATGTTTTGCGTATTCAGTTTGTATCGACATATCTCCGGCAGTACAAAAGCTGCACTTCTGAAACTTGGTACTTAAGTAGAACATGTGTCTCCGCGACTGTCTGCAAAGTTTCGTTGCACAATTAGAATAAATGTGGAAGTT
This sequence comes from Sepiola atlantica, assembly GCA_963556195.1. Classification (NCBI taxonomy): domain Eukaryota; kingdom Metazoa; phylum Mollusca; class Cephalopoda; order Sepiida; family Sepiolidae; genus Sepiola; species Sepiola atlantica. The sequence continues at coordinate 896,141 of CAUVYP010001303.1, forward strand.
ATAAACAAAAGCGATATCAACTTTAAAACGCGCAAAATTTTGTTGATGTTTTGCGTATTCAGTTTGTATCGACATATCTCCGGCAGTACAAGAGCTGCACTTCTGAAACTTGGTACTTGAGTAGAACATGTGTCTCCGCGACTGTCTGCAAAGTTTCGTTGCACAATTCGAATAAATGTGGAAGTTATAAACAAAAGCGATATCACCTTTAAAACGCGCAAAATTTTGTTGATGTTTTGCGTATTCAGTTTGTATCGACATATCTCCGGCAGTACAAGAGCTGCACTTCTGAAACTTGGTACTTCAGTAGAAAAGGCCTATTTGAGACGGTCTGCAACGTTTCGTTGCACAATTCGAATAAATGTGGAAGTTATAAACAAAAGCGATATCAACTTTAAAACGCGCTAAATTTTGTTGATGTTTTGCGTATTCAGTTTGTATCGACATATCTCCGGCAGTACAAGAGCTGCACTTCTGAAACTTGGTACTAAAGTAGAACATGTGTATGTGCGACTGTCTGCAAAGTTTCGTTGCACAATTCGAATAAATGTGGAAGTTATAAACAAAAGCGATATCAACTTTAAAACGCGCTAAATTTTGTTGATGTTTTGCGTATTCGATTTGTATCGACATATCTCCGGCAGTACAAGAGCTGCACTTCTGAAACTTAGTCCTTCAGTAGAAAAGGCCTATTTAGGACTGTCTGCAAAGTTTCGTTGCACAATTCGAATAAATGTGGAAGTTATAAACAGAAGCGATATCAACTTTAAAACGCGCTAAATTTTGTTGATGTTTTGCGTATTCAGTTTGTATCGACATATCTCCGGCAGTACAAGAGCTGCACTTCTGAAACTTGGTACTTAAGTTGAATATGTGTCACCGCGACTGTCTGCAAAGTTTCGTTGCACAATTAGAATAAATGTGGAAGTTATAAACAGAAGCGATATCAACTTTAAAACGCGCAAAATTTTGTTGATGTTTTGCGTATTCAGTTTGTATCGACATATCTCCGGCAGTACAAGAGCTGCACTTCTCAAACTTGGTACTTGAGTAGAACATGTGTCTCCGCGACTGTCTGCAAAGTTTCGTTGCCCAATTCGAATTAATGTGGAAGCGATAAACAAAAGCGATATCAACTTTAAAACGAACTAAATTTTGTTGATGTTTTGCGTATTCAGTTTGTATCGACATATCTCCGGCAGTACAAGAGCTGCACTTCTGAAACTTGGTACTTAAGTTTAATATGTGTCACCGCGACTGTCTGCAAAGTTTCGTTGCACAATTCGAATAAATGTGGAAGTTATAAACAAAAGCGATATCACCTTTAAAACGCGCAAACATTTGTTGATGTTTTGCGTATTCAGTTTGTATCGACATATCTCCGGCAGTACAAGAGTTGCACTTCTGAAACTTGGTACTTCATGGAAAATGTGTCTCCGCGACTGTCTGCAAAGTTTCGTTGCACAATTCGAATAAATGTGGAAGTTATAAACAAAAGCGATATCACCTTTAAAACGCGCAAAATTTTGTTGATGTTTTGCGTATTTAGTTTGTATCGACATATCTCCGGCAGTACAAGAGCTGCACTTCTGAAACTTGGTACTTCAGTAGAAAATGTGTCTCCGCGACTGTCTGCAAAGTTTCGTTGCACAATTCGAATAAATGTGGAAGTTATAAACAAAAGCGATATCAACTTTAAAACGCGCTAAATTTTGTTGATGTTTTGCGTATTCGATTTGTATCGACATATCTCCGGCAGTACAAGAGCTGCACTTCGGAAACTTGGTACTTAAGTAGTACATGTGTCTGTGCGACTGTCTGCAAAGTTTCGTTGCACAATTCGAATAAATCTGGAAGTTATAAACAAAAGCGATATCAACTTTAAAACGCGCTAAATTTTTTTGATGTTTTGCGTATTCGATTTGTATCGACATATCTCCGGCAGTACAAGAGCTGCACTTCTGAAACTTAGTACTTCAGTAGAAAAGGCCTATTTGAGACTGTCTGCAAAGTTTCGTTGCACAATTCGAATAAATGTGGAAGTTATAAACAGAAGCGATATCTACTTTAAAACGCGCTAAATTTTGTTGATGTTTTGCGTATTCAGTTTGTATCGACATATCTCCGGCAGTACAAAAGCTGCACTTCTGAAACTTTGTACTTAAGTAGAACATGTGTCTCCGCGACTGTCTGCAAAGTTTCGTTGCACAATTAGAATAAATGTGGAAGTTATAAACAAAAGCGATATCAACTTTAAAACGCGCAAAATTTTGTTGATGTTTTGCGTATTCAGTTTGTATCGACATATCTCCGGCAGTACAAGAGCTGCACTTCTGAAACTTGGTACTTGAGTAGAACATGTGTCTCCGCGACTGTCTGCAAAGTTTCGTTGCCCAATTCGAATAAATGTGGAAGTTATAAACAAAAGCGATATCAACTTTAAAACGCGCTAAATTTTGTTGATGTTTTGCGTATTAAGTTTGTATCGACATATCTCCGGCAGTACAAGAGCTGCACTTCTGAAACTTGGTACTTAAGTTGAATATGTGTCACCGCGACTGTCTGCAAAGTTTCGTTGCACAATTCGAATAAATGTGGAAGTTATAAACAAAAGCGATATCACCTTTAAAACGCGCAAAATTTTGTTGATGTTTTGCGTATTCAGTTTGTATCGACATATCTCCGGCAGTACAAGAGCTGCTTTTCTGAAACTTGGTACTTCAGTGGAAAATCTGTCTCCGCGACTGTCTGCAAAGTTTCGTTGCACAATTCGAATAAATGTTGAAGTTATAAACAAAAGCGATATCACTATTAAAACGCGCAAAATTTTGTTGATGTTTTGCGTATTTAGTTTGTATCGAATTATCTCCGGCAGTACAAGAGCTGCACTTCTGAAACTTGGTACTTCAGTAGAAAATGTGTCTCCGCGACTGTCTGCAAAGTTTCGTTGCCCAATTCGAATAAATGTGGAAGTTATAAACAAAAGCGATATCAACTTTAAAACGCGCTAAATTGTGTTGATGTTTTGCGTATTCAGTTTGTATCGACATATCTCCGGCAGTACAAGAGCTGCACTTCTGAAACTTGGTACTTAAGTTGAATATGTGTCACGGCGACTGTCTGCAAAGTTTCGTTGCACAATTCGAATAAATGTGGAAGTTATAAACAAAAGCGATATCATCTTTAAAACGCGCAAAATTTTGTTGATGTTTTGCGTATTCAGTTTGTATCGACATATCTCCGGCAGTACAAGAGCTGCACTTCTGAAACTTGGTACTTAAGTAGAACATGTGTCTCCGCGACTGTCTGCAAAGTTTCGTTGCACAATTCGAATAAATGTGGAAGTTATAAACAAAAGCGATATCAACTTTAAAACGCGCTAAATTTTGTTGATGTTTTGCGTATTCAGTTTGTATCGACATATCTCCGGTAGTACAAGAGCTGCACTTTTGAAACTTGGTACTTAAGTAGAACATGTGTCTCCGCGACTGTCTGCAAGGTTTCGTTGCCCAATTCGAATAAAATTAGAAGTTATAAACAAAAGCGATATCAACTTTAAAACGCGCTAAATTTTGTTGATGTTTTGCGTATTCAGTTTGTATCGACATATCTCCGGCAGTACAAGAGCTGCACTTCTGAAACTTGGTACTTCAGTAGAACATGTGTCTCCGCGACTGTCTGCAAAGTTTCGTTGCACAATTCAAATAAATGTGGAAGTTATAAACAAAAGCGATATCAACTTTAAAACGCGCTAAATTTTGTTGATGTTTTGCGTATTCGATTTGTATTAACATATCTCCGGCAGTACAAGAGCTGCACTTCTGAGACTTGGTACTTAAGTAGAACATGTGTCTGTGCGACTGTCTGCAAAGTTTCGTTGCACAATTCGAATAAATCTGGAAGTTATAAACAAAAGCGATATCAACTTTAAAACGCGCTAAATTTTGTTGATGTTTTGCGTATTCGATTTGTATCGACATATCTCCGGCAGTACAAGAGCTGCACTTCTGAAACTTAGTACTTCAGTAGAAAAGGCCTATTTGAGACTGTCTGCAAAGTTTCGTTGCACAATTCGAATAAATGTGGAAGTTATAAACAGAAGCGATATCAACTTTAAAACGCGCTAAATTTTGTTGATGTTTTGCGTATTCAGTTTGTATCGACATATCTCCGGCAGTACAAGAGCTGCACTTCTGAAACTTGGTACTTAAGTAGAACATGTGTCTCCGCGACTGTCTGCAAAGTTTCGTTGCCCAATTCGAATAAATGTGGAAGTTATAAACAAAAGCGATATCAACTTTAAAACGCGCTAAATTTTGTTGATGTTTTACGTATTCAGTTTGTATCGACATATCTCCAGCAGTACACAAGCTGCACTTCTGAAACTTGGTACTTAAGTTGAATATGTGTCACCGCGACTGTCTGCAAAGTTTCGTTGCACAATGCGAATAAATGTGGAAGTTATAAACAAAAGCGATATCAACTTTAAAACGCGCAAAATTTTGTTGATGTTTTGCGTATTCAGTTTGTATCGACATATCTCCGGCAGTACAAGAGCTGCACTTCTGAAACTTGGTACTTCAGTAGAAAATGTGTCTCCGCGACTGTCTGCAAAGTTTCGTTGCACAATTCGAATAAATGTGCAAGTTATTAACACAAGCGATATCAACTTTAAAACGCGCTAAATTTTGTTGATGTTTTGCGTATTCAGTTTGTATCGACATATCTCCGGCAGTACAAGAGCTGCACTTCTGAAACTTGGTACTTTAGTTTAATATGTGTTTCCGCGACTGTCTGCAAAGTTTCGTTGCACAATTCGAATAAATGTGGAAGTTATAAACAAAAGCGATATCACCTTTAAAACGCGCCAAATTTTGTTGATGTTTTGCGTATTCAGTTTGTATCGACATATATCCGGCAGTACAAGAGCTGCACTTCTGAAACTTGGTACTTCAGTAGAAAATGTGTCTCCGCGACTGTCTGCAAAGTTTCGTTGCCCAATTCAAATAAATCTGGAAGTTATAAACAAAAGCGATATCACCTTTAAAACGCGCTAAATTTTGTTGATGTTTTGCGTATTCAGTTTGTATCGACATATCTCCGGCAGTACAAGAGCTGCACTTCTGAAACTTGGTACTTAAGTTGAATATGTGTCACCGCGACTGTCTGCAAAGTTTCGTTGCACAATTCGAATAAATGTTGAAGTTATAAACAAAAGCGATATCACCTTTAAAACGCGCAAAATTTTGTTGATGTTTTGCGTATTCAGTTTGTATCGACATATCTCCGGCAGTACAAGAGCTGCACTTCTGAAACTCGGTACTTCAGTAGAACATCCGTCTCCGCAACTGTCTGCAAAGTTTCGTTGCACAATTCGAATAAATGTGGAAGTTATAAACAAAAGCGATATCAACTTTAAAACGCGCAAAATTTGGTTGATGTTTTGCGTATTTAGTTTGTATCGAACTATCTCCGGCAGTACAAGAGCTGCACTTCTGAAACTTGGTACTTCAGTAGAACATGTGTCTCCGCGACTGTCTGCAAAGTTTCGTTGCCCTAATTCGAATAAATGTGGAAGTTATAAACAAAAGCGATATCAACTTTAAAACGCGCTAAATTTTGTTGATGTTTTGCGTATTCAGTTTGTATCGACATATCTCCGGCAGTACAAGAGCTGCACTTCTGAAACTTGGTACTTAAGTGGAATATGTGTCACCGCGACTGTCTGCAAAGTTTCGTTGCACAATTCGAATAAATGTGGAAGTTATAAACAAAAGCGATATCATCTTTAAAACGCGCAAAATTTTGTAAATTTTTTGCGTATTCAGTTTGTATCGACATATCTCCGGCAGTACAAGAGCTGCACTTCTGAAACTTGGTACTTCAGTAGAAAAGGCCTATTCGAGACGGTCTGCAACGTTTCGTTGCACAATTCGAATAAATGTGGAAGTTATAAACAAAAGCGATATCAACTTTAAAACGCGCTAAATTTTGTTGATGTTTTGCGTATTCAGTTTGTATCGACATATCTCCGGCAGTACAAGCGCTGCACTTCTCAAACTTGGTACTTAAGTAGAACATGTGTATGTGCGACTGTCTGCAAAGTTTCGTTGCACAATTCGAATAAATGTGGAAGTTATAAACAAAAGCGATATCAACTTTAAAACGCGCTAAATTTTGTTGATGTTTTGCGTATTCGATTTGTATCGACATATCTCCGGCAGTACAAGAGCTTCACTTCTGAAACTTAGTACTTCAGTAGAAAAGGCCTGTTTGAGACTGTCTGCAAAGTTTCGTTGCACAATTCGAATAAATGTGGAAGTTATAAACAGAAGCGATATCAACTTTAAAACGCGCTAAATTTTGTTGATGTTTTGCGTATTCAGTTTGTATCGACATATCTCCGGCAGTACAAGAGCTGCACTTCTGAAACTTGGTACTTAAGTAGAACATGTGTCTCCGCGACTGTCTGCAAAGTTTCGTTGCACAATTCGAATAAATGTGGAAGTTATAAACAAAAGCGATATCAACTTTAAAACGCGCTAAATTTTGTTGATGTTTTGCGTATTCAGTTTGTATCGACATATCTCCGGCAGTACAAGAGCTGCACTTCTGAAACTTGGTACTTAAGTAGAACATGTGTCTCCGCGACTGTCTGCAAAGTTTCGTTGCCCAATTCGAATAAAATTAGAAGTTATAAACAAAAGCGATATCAACTTTAAAACGCGCTAAATTTTGTTGATGTTTTGCGTATTCAGTTTGTATCGACATATCTTCGGCAGTACAAGAGCTGCACTTCTGAAACTTGGTACTTCAGTAGAACATGTGTCTCCGCGACTGTCTGCAAAGTTTCGTTGCACAATTCGAATAAATGTGGAAGTTATAAACAAAAGCGATATCAACTTTAAAACGCGCTAAATTTTGTTGATGTTTTGCGTATTAAGTTTGTATCGACATATCTCCGACAGTACAAGAGCTGCACTTCTGACACTTGGTACTTCAGTAGAAAATGCATATCCGCGACTGTCTGCAAAGTTTCGTTGCACAATTAGAATAAATGTGGAAGTTATAAACAAAAGCGATATCAACTTTAAAACGCGCTAAATTTTGTTGATGTTTTGCGTATTCAGTTTGTATCGACATATCTCCGGAAGTACAAGAGCTGCACTTCTGAAACTTGGTACTTAAGTAGAACATGTGTCTCCGCGATTGTTTGCAAAGTTTCGTGGCCCAATTCGAATAAATGTGGAAGTTATAAACAAAAGCGGTATTAACTTTAAAACGCGCTTAATTTTGTTGATGTTTTGCGTATTCAGTTTGTATCGACATATCTCCGGCAGTACAAGAGCTGCACTTCTGGAACTTGGTACTTAAGTAGAACATGTGTCTCCGCGACTGTCTGCAAAGTTTCGTGGCCCAATTTGAATAAATGTGGAAGTTATAAACAAAAGCGATATCAACTTTAAAACGCGCTAAATTTTGTTGATGTTTAGCGTATTCAGTTTGTATCGACATATCTCCGGCAGTACAAGAGCTGCACTTCTGAAACTTGGTACTTAAGTTGAATATGTGTCTCCGCGACTGTCTGCAAAGTTTCGTTGCACAATTAGAATAAATGTGGAAGTTATAAACAAAAGCGATATAAACTTTAAAACGCGCTAAATTTTGTTGATGTTTTGCGTATTCAGTTTGTATCGACATATCTCCGGCAGTACAAGAGCTGCACTTCTGAAACTTGGTACTTAAGTAGAACATGTGTCTCCGCGACTGTCTGCAAAGTTTCGTGGCCCAATTCGAATAAATGTGGAAGCTATAAACAAAAGCGCTATCAACTTTAAAACGCGCAAAATTTTGTTGATGTTTTGCGTATTCAGTTTGTATCGACATATCTCCGGCAGTACAAGAGCTGCACTTCTGAAACTTGGTACTTCAGTAGAAAATGTGTCTCCGCGACTGTCTGCAAAGTTTCGTTGCACAATTCGAATAAATGTGCAAGTTATTAACACAAGCGATATCAACTTTAAAACGCGCTAAATTTTGTTGATGTTTTGCGTATTCAGTTTGTATCGACATATCTCCGGCAGTACAAGAGCTGCACTTCTGAAACTTGGTACTTTAGTTTAATATGTGTTTCCGCGACTGTCTGCAAAGTTTCGTTGCACAATTCGAATAAATGTGGAAGTTATAAACAAAAGCGATATCACCTTTAAAACGCGCCAAATTTTGTTGATGTTTTGCGTATTCAGTTTGTATCGACATATATCCGGCAGTACAAGAGCTGCACTTCTGAAACTTGGTACTTCAGTAGAAAATGTGTCTCCGCGACTGTCTGCAAAGTTTCGTTGCCCAATTCAAATAAATCTGGAAGTTATAAACAAAAGCGATATCACCTTTAAAACGCGCTAAATTTTGTTGATGTTTTGCGTATTCAGTTTGTATCGACATATCTCCGGCAGTACAAGAGCTGCACTTCTGAAACTTGGTACTTAAGTTGAATATGTGTCACCGCGACTGTCTGCAAAGTTTCGTTGCACAATTCGAATAAATGTTGAAGTTATAAACAAAAGCGATATCACCTTTAAAACGCGCAAAATTTTGTTGATGTTTTGCGTATTCAGTTTGTATCGACATATCTCCGGCAGTACAAGAGCTGCACTTCTGAAACTCGGTACTTCAGTAGAACATCCGTCTCCGCTACTGTCTGCAAAGTTTCGTTGCACAATTCGAATAAATGTGGAAGTTATAAACAAAAGCGATATCAACTTTAAAACGCGCAAAATTTGGTTGATGTTTTGCGTATTTAGTTTGTATCGACATATCTCCGGCAGTACAAGAGCTGCACTTCTGAAACTTGGTACTTCAGTAGAACATGTGTCTCCGCGACTGTCTGCAAAGTTTCGTTGCCCTAATTCGAATAAATGTGGAAGTTATAAACAAAAGCGATATCAACTTTAAAACGCGCTAAATTTTGTTGATGTTTTGCGTATTCAGTTTGTATCGACATATCTCCGGCAGTACAAGAGCTGCACTTCTGAAACTTGGTACTTAAGTTGAATATGTGTCACCGCGACTGTCTGCAAAGTTTCGTTGCACAATTCGAATAAATGTGGAAGTTATAAACAAAAGCGATATCATCTTTAAAACGCGCAAAATTTTGTAAATTTTTTGCGTATTCAGTTTGTATCGACATATCTCCGGCAGTACAAGAGCTGCACTTCTGAAACTTGGTACTTCAGTAGAAAAGGCCTATTCGAGACGGTCTGCAACGTTTCGTTGCACAATTCGAATAAATGTGGAAGTTATAAACAAAAGCGATATCAACTTTAAAACGCGCTAAATTTTGTTGATGTTTTGCGTATTCAGTTTGTATCGACATATCTCCGGCAGTACAAGCGCTGCACTTCTCAAACTTGGTACTTAAGTAGAACATGTGTATGTGCGACTGTCTGCAAAGTTTCGTTGCACAATTCGAATAAATGTGGAAGTTATAAACAAAAGCGATATCAACTTTAAAACGCGCTAAATTTTGTTGATGTTTTGCGTATTCGATTTGTATCGACATATCTCCGGCAGTACAAGAGCTGCACTTCTGAAACTTAGTACTTCAGTAGAAAAGGCCTGTTTGAGACTGTCTGCAAAGTTTCGTTGCACAATTCGAATAAATGTGGAAGTTATAAACAGAAGCGATATCAACTTTAAAACGCGCTAAATTTTGTTGATGTTTTGCGTATTCAGTTTGTATCGACATATCTCCGGCAGTACAAGAGCTGCACTTCTGAAACTTGGTACTTAAGTAGAACATGTGTCTCCGCGACTGTCTGCAAAGTTTCGTTGCACAATTCGAATAAATGTGGAAGTTATAAACAAAAGCGATATCAACTTTAAAACGCGCTAAATTTTGTTGATGTTTTGCGTATTCAGTTTGTATCGACATATCTTCGGCAGTACAAGAGCTGCACTTCTGAAACTTGGTACTTCAGTAGAACATGTGTCTCCGCGACTGTCTGCAAAGTTTCGTTGCACAATTCGAATAAATGTGGAAGTTATAAACAAAAGCGATATCAACTTTAAAACGCGCTAAATTTTGTTGATGTTTTGCGTATTAAGTTTGTATCGACATATCTCCGACAGTACAAGAGCTGCACTTCTGACACTTGGTACTTTAGTAGAAAATGCATATCCGCGACTGTCTGCAAAGTTTCGTTGCACAATTAGAATAAATGTGGAAGTTATAAACAAAAGCGATATCAACTTTAAAACGCGCTAAATTTTGTTGATGTTTTGCGTATTCAGTTTGTATCGACATATCTCCGGAAGTACAAGAGCTGCACTTCTGAAACTTGGTACTTAAGTAGAACATGTGTCTCCGCGATTGTTTGCAAAGTTTCGTGGCCCAATTCGAATAAATGTGGAAGTTATAAACAAAAGCGGTATTAACTTTAAAACGCGCTTAATTTTGTTGATGTTTTGCGTATTCAGTTTGTATCGACATATCTCCGGCAGTACAAGAGCTGCACTTCTGGAACTTGGTACTTAAGTAGAACATGTGTCTCCGCGACTGTCTGCAAAGTTTCGTGGCCCAATTTGAATAAATGTGGAAGTTATAAACAAAAGCGATATCAACTTTAAAACGCGCTAAATTTTGTTGATGTTTAGCGTATTCAGTTTGTATCGACATATCTCCGGCAGTACAAGAGCTGCACTTCTGAAACTTGGTACTTAAGTTGAATATGTGTCTCCGCGACTGTCTGCAAAGTTTCGTTGCACAATTAGAATAAATGTGGAAGTTATAAACAAAAGCGATATAAACTTTAAAACGCGCTAAATTTTGTTGATGTTTTGCGTATTCAGTTTGTATCGACATATCTCCGGCAGTACAAGAGCTGCACTTCTGAAACTTGGTACTTAAGTAGAACATGTGTCTCCGCGACTGTCTGCAAAGTTTCGTGGCCCAATTCGAATAAATGTGGAAGCTATAAACAAAAGCGCTATCAACTTTAAAACGCGCAAAATTTTGTTGATGTTTTGCGTATTCAGTTTGTATCGACATATCTCCGGCAGTACAAGAGCTGCACTTCTGAACCTTGGTACTTCAGTAGAACATGTGTCTCCGCGACTGTCTGCAAAGTTTCGTTGCCCAATTCGAATAAATGTGGAAGTTATAAACAAAAGCGATATAAACTTTAAAACGCGCTAAATTTTGTTGATGTTTTGCGTATTCAGTTTGTATCGACATATCTCCGGCAGTACAAGAGCTGCACTTCTGAAACTTGGTACTTCAGTAGAACATGTGTCTCCGCGACTGTCTGCAAAGTTTCGTTGCCCAATTCGAATAAATGTGGAAGTTATAAACAAAAGCGATATAAACTTTAAAACGCGCTAAATTTTGTTGATGTTTTGCGTATTCAGTTTGTATCGACATATCTCCGGCAGTACAAGAGCTGCACTTCTGAAACTTGGTACTTCAGTAGAACATGTGTCTCCGCGACTGTCTGCAAAGTTTCGTTGCCCAATTCGAATAAATGTGGAAGTTATAAACAAAAGCGATATCAACTTTAAAACGCGCTAAATTTAGTTGATGTTTTGCGTATTCAGTTTGTATCGACATATCTCCGGCAGTACAAGAGCTGCACTTCTGAAACTTGGTACTTCAGTTGAATGTGTGTCACCGCGCCTGTCTGCAAAGTTTCGTTGCACAATTCGAATAAATGTGGAAGTTATAAACAAAAGCGATATCATCTTTAAAACGCGCAAAATTTTGTTGATGTTTTGCGTATTCAGTTTGTATCGACATATCTCCGGCAGTACAAGAGCTGCACTTCTGAAACTTGGTACTTCAGTAGCAAAGGCCTATTACAGACGGTCTGCAACGTTTCGTTGCACAATTCGAATAAATGTGGAAGTTATAAACAAAAGCGATATCAACTTTAAAACGCGCTAAATTTTGTTGATGTTTTGCGTATTCAGTTTGTATCGACATATCTCCGGCAGTACAAGAGCTGCACTTCTGAAACTTGGTACTTAAGTAGAACATGTGTCTGTGCGACTGTCTGCAAAGTTTCGTTGCACAATTCGAATAAATGTGGAAGTTATAAACAAAAGCGATATCAACTTTAAAACGCGCTAAATTTTGTTGATGTTTTGCGTATTCAGTTTGTATCGACATATCTCCGGCAGTACAAGAGCTGCACTTCTGGAACTTGGTACTTAAGTAGAACATGTGTCTCCGCGACTGTCTGCAAAGTTTCGTGGCCCAATTCGAATAAATGTTGAAGTTATAAACAAAAGCGATATCAACTTTAAAACGCGCAAAATTTTGTTGATGTTTAGCGTATTCAGTTTGTATCGACATATCTCCGGCAGTACAAGAGCTGCACTTCTGAAACTTGGTACTTAAGTTGAATATGTGTCTCCGCGACTGTCTGCAAAGTTTCGTTGCACAATTAGAATAAATGTGGAAGTTATAAACAAAAGCGATATAAACTTTAAAACGCGCTAAATTTTGTTGATGTTTTGCGTATTCAGTTTGTATCGACATATCTCCGGCAGTACAAGAGCTGCACTTCTGACACTTGGTACTTAAGTAGAACATGTGTCTCCGCGACTGTCTGCAAAGTTTCGTTGCCCAATTCGAATAAATGTGGAAGTTATAAACAAAAGCGATATAAACTTTAAAACGCGCTAAATTTTGTTGATGTTTTGCGTATTCAGTTTGTATCGACATATCTCCGGCAGTACAAGAGCTGCACTTCTGAAACTTGGTACTTCAGTAGAGCATGTGTCTCCGCGACTGTCTGCAAAGTTTCGTTGCACAATTCGAATAAATGTGGAAGTTATAAACAAAAGCGATATCAACTTTAAAACGCGCTAAATTTTGTTGATGTTTTGCGTATTCGATTTGTATCGACATATATCCGGCAGTACAAGAGCTGCACTTCTGAAACTTGGTACTTCAGTAGAAGATGTTACTCCGCGACTGTCTGCAAAGTTTCGTTGCACAATTCGAATAAATGTGGAAGTTATAAACAAAAGCGATATCAACTTTAAAACGCGCTAAATTTTGTTGATGTTTTGCGTATTCAGTTTGTATCGACATATCTCCGGCAGTACAAGAGCTGCACTTCTGAAACTTGGTACTTAAGTTGAATATGTGTCACTGCGACTGTCTGCAAAGTTTCGTTGCACAATTCGAATAAATGTGGAAGTTATAAACAAAAGCGATATCAACTTTAAAACGCGCTAAATTTTGTTGATGTTTTGCGTATTCAGTTTGTATCGACATATCTCCGGCAGTACAAGAGCTGCACTTCTGAAACTTGGTACTTAAGTATAACATGTGTCTCCGCGACTGTCTGCAAAGTTTCGTGGCCCAATTCGAATAAATGTGGAAGTTATAAACAAAAGCGATATCAACTTTAAAACGCGCTAAATTTTGTTGTTGTTATGCGTATTCAGTTTGTATCGACATATCTCCGGCATAACAACAGCTGCACTTCTGAAACTTGGTACTTAAGTAGAACATGTGTCTCCGCGACTGTCTGCAAAGTTTCGTGGCCCAATTCGAATAAATGTGGAAGTTATAAACAAAAGCGATATCAACTTTAAAACGCGCTAAATTTTGTTGATGTTTTGCGTATTCAGTTTGTATCGACATATCTCCGGCAGTACAAGAGCTGCACTTCTGAAACTTGGTACTTAAGTTGAATATGTGTCTCCGCGACTGTCTGCAAAGTTTCGTTGCACAATTCGAATAAATGTGGAAGTTATAAACAAAAGCGATATCAACTTTAAAACGCGCTCAATTTTGTTGATGTTTTGCGTATTCAGTTTGTATCGACATATCTCCGGCAGTACAAGAGCTGCACTTCTGAAACTTGGTACTTAAGTAGAACATGTGTCTCCGCGACTGTCTGCAAAGTTTCGTGGCCCAATTCGAATAAATGTGGAAGTTATAAACAAAAGCGATATCAACTTTAAAACGCGCTAAATTTTGTTGATGTTTTGCGTATTCAGTTTGTATCGACATATCTCCGGCAGTACAAGAGCTGCACTTCTGAAACTTGGTACTTAAGTAGAACATGTGTCTCCGTGACTGTCTGCAAAGTTTCGTGGCCCAATTCGAATAAATGTTGAAGTTATAAACAAAAGCGATATCAACTTTAAAACGCGCTAAATTTTGTTGATGTTTTGCGTATTTAGTTTGTATCGACATATCTCCGGCAGTACAAGAGCTGCACTTCTGAAACTTGGTACTTAAGTTGAATATGTGTCTCCGCGACTGTCTGCAAAGTTTCGTTGCTCAATTAGAATAAATGTGGAAGTTATAAACAAAAGCGATATCAACTTTAAAACGCGCAAAATTTTGTTGATGTTTTGCGTATTCAGTTTGTATCGACATATCTCCGGCAGTACAAGAGCTGCACTTCTTAACCTTGGTACTTAAGTAGAACATGTGTCTCCGCGACTGTCTGCAAAGTTTCGTTGCCCAATTCGAATAAATGTGGAAGTTATAAACAAAAGCGATATCAACTTTAAAACGCGCTAAATTTTGTTGATGTTTTGCGTATTCAGTTTTATCGACATATCTCCGGCAGTACGAGAGCTGCACTTCTGAAACTTGGTACTTAAGTAGAACATGTGTCTCCGCGACTGTCTGCAAAGTTTCGTTGCCCAATTCGAATAAATGTGGAAGTTATAAACAAAAGCGATATCAACTTTAAAACGCGCTAAATTTTGTTGATGTTTTGCGTATTCGATTTGTATCGACATATCTCCGGCAGTACAAGAGCTGCACTTCTGAAACTTGGTACTTCAGTAGAAGATGTTACTCCGCGACTGTCTGCAAAGTTTCGTTGCACAATTCGAATAAATGTGGAAGTTATAAACAAAAGCGATATCAACTTTAAAACGCGCAAAATTTTGTTGATGTTTTGCGTATTCAGTTTGTATCGACATATCTCCGGCAGTACAAGAGCTGCACTTCTGAAACTTGGTACTTAAGTTGAATATGTGTCACTGCGACTGTCTGCAAAGTTTCGTTGCACAATTCGAATAAATGTGGAAGTTATAAACAAAAGCGATATCAACTTTAAAACGCGCAAAATTTTGTTGATGTTTTGCGTATTCAGTTTGTATCGACATATCTTCGGCAGTACAAGAGCTGCACTTCTGAAACTTGGTACTTCAGTAGAAAATGTGTCTCCGCGACTGTCTGCAAAGTTTCGTTGCACAATTCGAATAAATGTGGAAGTTATAAACAAAAGCGATATCACCTTTAAAACGCGCAAAATTTTGTTGATGTTTTGCGTATTCAGTTTGTATCGACATATCTCCGGCAGTACAAGAGCTGCACTTCTGAAACTTGGTACTTCAGTAGAAAATGTGTCTCCGCGACTGTCTGCAAAGTTTCGTTGCCCAATTCGAATAAATGTGGAAGTTATAAACAAAAGCGATATCAACTTTAAAACGCGCTAAATTTAGTTGATGTTTTGCGTATTCAGTTTGTATCGACATATCTCCGGCAGTACAAGAGCTGCACTTCTGAAACTTGGTACTTATATTGAATGTGTGTCACCGCGCCTGTCTGCAAAGTTTCGTTGCACAATTCGAATAAATGTGGAAGTTATAAACAAAAGCGATATCATCTTTAAAACGCGCAAAATTTTGTTGATGTTTTGCGTATTCAGTTTGTATCGACATATCTCCGGCAGTACAAGAGCTGCACTTCTGAAACTTGGTACTTCAGTAGAAAATGCCTATTACAGACGGTCTGCAACGTTTCGTTGCACAATTCGAATAAATGTGGAAGTTATAAACAAAAGCGATATCAACTTTAAAACGCGCTAAATTTTGTTGATGTTTTGCGTATTCAGTTTGTATCGACATATCTCCGGCAGTACAAGAGCTGCACTTCTGAAACTTGGTACTTAAGTAGAACATGTGTCTGTGCGACTGTCTGCAAAGTTTCGTTGCACAATTCGAATAAATGTGGAAGTTATAAACAAAAGCGATATCAACTTTAAAACGCGCTAAATTTTGTTGATGTTTTGCGTATTCAGTTTGTATCGACATATCTCCGGCAGTACAAGAGCTGCACTTCTGAAACTTGGTACTTCAGTAGAACATGTGTCTCCGCGACTGTCTGCAAAGTTTCGTTGCCCAATTCGAATAAAATTAGAAGTTTTAAACAAAAGCGATATCAACTTTAAAACGCGCTAAATTTTGTTGATGTTTTGCGGATTCAGTTTGTATCGACATATCTCCGGCAGTACAAGAGCTGCACTTCTGAAACTTGGTACTTCAGTAGAACATGTGTCTCCGCGACTGTCTGCAAAGTTTCGTTGCACAATTCGAATAAATGTGGAAGTTATAAACAAAAGCGATATCAACTTTAAAACGCGCTTAATTTTGTTGATGTTTTGCGTATTAAGTTTGTATCGACATATCTCCGACAGTACAAGAGCTGCACTTCTCTCACTTAATACTTCAGTAGAAAATGCCTATCTGCGACTGTCTGCAAAGTTTCGTTGCACAATTAGAATAAATGTGGAAGTTATAAACAAAAGCGATATCAACTTTAAAACGCGCTTAATTTTGTTGATGTTTTGCGTATTCAGTTTGTATCGACATATCTCCGGCAGTACAAGAGCTGCACATCTGAAACTTGGTACTTAAGTATAACATGTGTCTCCGCGACTGTCTGCAAAGTTTCGTGGCCCAATTCGAATAAATGTGGAAGTTATAAACAAAAGCGATATCAACTTTAAAACGCGCTAAATTTTGTTGTTGTTATGCGTATTCAGTTTGTATCGACATATCTCCGGCAGTACAAGAGCTGCACTTCTGAAACTTGGTACTTAAGTAGAACATGTGTCTCCGCGACTGTCTGCAAAGTTTCGTGGCCCAATTCGAATAAATGTGGAAGTTATAAACAAAAGCGATATCAACTTTAAAACGCGCTAAATTTTGTTGATGTTTTGCGTATTCAGTTTGTATCGACATATCTCCGGCAGTACAAGAGCTGCACTTCTGAAACTTGGTACTTAAGTTGAATATGTGTCTCCGCGACTGTCTGCAAAGTTTCGTTGCACAATTCGAATAAATGTGGAAGTTATAAACAAAAGCGATATCAACTTTAAAACGCGCTCAATTTTGTTGATGTTTTGCGTATTCAGTTTGTATCGACATATCTCCGGCAGTACAAGAGCTGCACTTCTGAAACTTGGTACTTAAGTAGAACATGTGTCTCCGCGACTGTCTGCAAAGTTTCGTGGCCCAATTCGAATAAATGTGGAAGTTATAAACAAAAGCGATATCAACTTTAAAACGCGCTAAATTTTGTTGATGTTTTGCGTATTCAGTTTGTATCGACATATCTCCGGCAGTACAAGAGCTGCACTTCTGAAACTTGGTACTTAAGTAGAACATGTGTCTCCGCGACTGTCTGCAAAGTTTCGTGGCCCAATTCGAATAAATGTGGAAGTTATAAACAAAAGCGATATCTACTTTAAAACGCGCTAAATTTTGTTGATGTTTTGCGTATTTAGTTTGTATCGACATATCTCCGGCAGTACAAGAGCTGCACTTCTGAAACTTGGTACTTAAGTTGAATATGTGTCTCCGCGACTGTCTGCAAAGTTTCGTTGCACAATTAGAATAAATGTGGAAGTTATAAACAAAAGCGATATCAACTTTAAAACGCGCAAAATTTTGTTGATGTTTTGCGTATTCAGTTTGTATCGACATATCTCCGGCAGTACAAGAGCTGCACTTCTTAACCTTGGTACTTAAGTAGAACATGTGTCTCCGCGACTGTCTGCAAAGTTTCGTTGCCCAATTCGAATAAATGTGGAAGTTATAAACAAAAGCGATATCAACTTTAAAACGCGCTAAATTTTGTTGATGTTTTGCGTATTCAGTTTTATCGACATATCTCCGGCAGTACAAGAGCTGCACTTCTGAAACTTGGTACTTAAGTAGAACATGTGTCTCCGCGACTGTCTGCAAAGTTTCGTTGCCCAATTCGAATAAATGTGGAAGTTATAAACAAAAGCGATATCAACTTTAAAACGCGCTAAATTTTGTTGATGTTTTGCGTATTCAGTTTGTATCGACATATCTCCGGCAGTACAAGAGCTGCACTTCTGAAACTTGGTACTTCAGTAGAACATGTGTCGCCGCGACTGCCTGCAAAGTTTCGTTGCACAATTTGAATAAATGTGGAAGTTATAAACAAAAGCGATATCAACTTTAAAACGCGCTAAATTTTGTTGGGGTTTTGCGTATTCGATTTGTATCGACATATCTCCGGCAGTACAAGAGCTGCACTTCTGAAACTTGGTACTTAAGTAGAACATGTGTCTCCGCGACTGTCTGCAAAGTTTCGTTGCCCAATTCGAATAAAATTAGAAGTTATAAACAAAAGCGATATCAACTTTAAAACGCGCTAAATTTTGTTGATGTTTTGCGTATTAAGTTTGTATCGACATATCTCCGACAGTACAAGAGCTGCACTTCTCACACTTGGTACTTCAGTAGAAAATACCTATCCGCGACTCTCTGCAAAGTTTCGTTGCACAATTAGAATAAATGTGGAAGTTATAAACAAAAGCGATATCAACTTTAAAACGCGCTAAATTTTGTTGATGTTTTGCGTA
The DNA here is from genome assembly GCA_963556195.1 of Sepiola atlantica. NCBI lineage: Eukaryota > Metazoa > Mollusca > Cephalopoda > Sepiida > Sepiolidae > Sepiola > Sepiola atlantica. The sequence continues at coordinate 914,797 of CAUVYP010001303.1, forward strand.
TTCAGTTTGTATCGACATATCTCCGGCAGTACAAGAGCTGCACTTCTGAAACTTGGTACTTAAGTAGGACATGTGTCTCCGCGACTGTCTGCAAAGTTTCGTGGCCCAATTCGAATAAATGTGGAAGTTATAAACAAAAGCGATATCAACTTTAAAACGCGCTAAATTTTGTTGTTGTTATGCGTATTCAGTTTGTATCGACATATCTCCGGCAGTACAAGAGCTGCACTTCTGAAACTTGGTACTGAAGTAGAACATGTGTCTCCGCGACTGTCTGCAAAGTTTCGTGGCCCAATTCGAATAAATGTGGAAGTTATAAACAAAAGCGATATCAACTTTAAAACGCGCTAAATTTTGTTGATGTTTTGCGTATTCAGTTTGTATCGACATATCTCCGGCAGTACAAGAGCTTCACTTCTGAAACTTGGTACTTAAGTGGAATATGTGTCTCCGCGACTGTCTGCAAAGTTTCGTTGCACAATTAGAATAAATGTGTAAGTTATAAACAAAAGCGATATCAACTTTAAAACGCGCTAAATTTTGTTGATGTTTTGCGTATTCAGTTTGTATCGACATATCTCCGGCAGTACAAGAGCTGCACTTCTGAAACTTGGTACTTAAGTAGAGCATGTGTCTCCGCGACTGTCTGCAAAGTTTCGTGGCCCAATTCGAATAAATGTGGAAGTTATAAACAAAAGCGATATCAACTTTAAAACGCGCAAAATTTTGTTGATGTTTTGCGTATTCAGTTTGTATCGACATATCTCCGGCAGTACAAGAGCTGCACTTCTTAACCTTGGTACTTAAGTAGAACATGTGTCTCCGCGACTGTCTGCAAAGTTTCGTTGCCCAATTCGAATAAATGTGGAAGTTATAAACAAAAGCGATATCAACTTTAAAACGCGCTAAATTTTGTTGATGTTTTGCGTATTCAGTTTTATCGACATATCTCCAGCAGTACAAGAGCTGCACTTCTGAAACTTGGTACTTAAGTAGAACATGTGTCTCCGCGACTGTCTGCAAAGTTTCGTGGCCCAATTCGAATAAATGTGGAAGTTATAAACAAAAGCGATATCAACTTTAAAACGCGCTAAATTTTGTTGATGTTTTGCGTATTCAGTTTGTATCGACATATCTCCGGCAGTACAAGAGCTGCACTTCTGAAACTTGGTACTTAAGTTGAATATGTGTCTCCGCGACTGTCTGCAAAGTTTCGTTGCACAATTCGAATAAATGTGGAAGTTATAAACAAAAGCGATATCAACTTTAAAACGCGCTAAATTTTGTTGATGTTTTGCGTATTCGATTTGTATCGACATATCTCCGGCAGTACAAGAGCTGCACTTCTGAAACTTAGTACTTAAGTAGAACATGTGTCTCCGCGACTGTCTGCAAAGTTTCGTTGCCCAATTCGAATAAAATTAGAAGTTATAAACAAAAGCGATATCAACTTTAAAACGCGCTAAATTTTGTTGATGTTTTGCGTATTAAGTTTGTATCGACATATCTCCGACAGTACAAGAGCTGCACTTCTCACACTTGGTACTTCAGTAGAAAATGCCTATCCGCGACTGTCTGCAAAGTTTCGTTGCACAATTCGAATAAATGTGGAAGTTATAAACAAAAGCGATATCAACTTTAAAACGCGCTAAATTTTGTTGATGTTTTGCGTATTCAGTTTGTATCGACATATCTCCGGCAGTACAAGAGCTGCACTTCTGAAACTTGGTACTTAAGTAGAACATGTGTCTCCGCGACTGTCTGCAAAGTTTCGTGGCCCAATTCGAATAAATGTGGAAGTTATAAACAAAAGCGATATCAACTTTAAAACGCGCTAAATTTTGTTGTTGTTATGCGTATTCAGTTTGTATCGACATATCTCCGGCAGTACAAGAGCTGCACTTCTGAAACTTGGTACTGAAGTAGAACATGTGTCTCCGCGACTGTCTGCAAAGTTTCGTGGCCCAATTCGAATAAATGTGGAAGTTATAAACAAAAGCGATATCAACTTTAAAACGCGCTAAATTTTGTTGATGTTTTGCGTATTCAGTTTGTATCGACATATCTCCGGCAGTACAAGAGCTGCACTTCTGAAACTTGGTACTGAAGTAGAACATGTGTCTCCGCGACTGTCTGCAAAGTTTCGTGGCCACATTCGAATAAATGTGGAAGTTATAAACAAAAGCGATATCAACTTTAAAACGCGCTAAATTTTGTTGATGTTTTGCGTATTCAGTTTGTATCGACATATCTCCGGCAGTACAAGAGCTGCACTTCTGAAACTTGGTACTTAAGTGGAATATGTGTCTCCGCGACTGTCTGCAAAGTTTCGTTGCACAATTAGAATAAATGTGGAAGTTATAAACAAAAGCGATATCAACTTTAAAACGCGCTAAATTTTGTTGATGTTTTGCGTATTCAGTTTGTATCGACATATCTCCGGCAGTACAAGAGCTGCACTTCTGAAACTTGGTACTTAAGTAGAGCATGTGTCTCCGCGACTGTCTGCAAAGTTTCGTGGCCCAATTCGAATAAATGTGGAAGTTATAAACAAAAGCGATATCAACTTTAAAACGCGCAAAATTTTGTTGATGTTTTGCGTATTCAGTTTGTATCGACATATCTCCGGCAGTACAAGAGCTGCACTTCTTAACCTTGGTACTTAAGTAGAACATGTGTCTCCGCGACTGTCTGCAAAGTTTCGTTGCCCAATTCGAATAAATGTGGAAGTTATAAACAAAAGCGATATCAACTTTAAAACGCGCTAAATTTTGTTGATGTTTTGCGTATTCAGTTTTATCGACATATCTCCAGCAGTACAAGAGCTGCACTTCTGAAACTTGGTACTTAAGTAGAACATGTGTCTCCGCGACTGTCTGCAAAGTTTCGTGGCCCAATTCGAATAAATGTGGAAGTTATAAACAAAAGCGATATCAACTTTAAAACGCGCTAAATTTTGTTGATGTTTTGCGTATTCAGTTTGTATCGACATATCTCCGGCAGTACAAGAGCTGCACTTCTGAAACTTGGTACTTAAGTTGAATATGTGTCTCCGCGACTGTCTGCAAAGTTTCGTTGCACAATTCGAATAAATGTGGAAGTTATAAACAAAAGCGATATCAACTTTAAAACGCGCTAAATTTTGTTGATGTTTTGCGTATTCGATTTGTATCGACATATCTCCGGCAGTACAAGAGCTGCACTTCTGAAACTTAGTACTTAAGTAGAACATGTGTCTCCGCGACTGTCTGCAAAGTTTCGTTGCCCAATTCGAATAAAATTAGAAGTTATAAACAAAAGCGATATCAACTTTAAAACGCGCTAAATTTTGTTGATGTTTTGCGTATTAAGTTTGTATCGACATATCTCCGACAGTACAAGAGCTGCACTTCTCACACTTGGTACTTCAGTAGAAAATGCCTATCCGCGACTGTCTGCAAAGTTTCGTTGCACAATTCGAATAAATGTGGAAGTTATAAACAAAAGCGATATCAACTTTAAAACGCGCTAAATTTTGTTGATGTTTTGCGTATTCAGTTTGTATCGACATATCTCCGGCAGTACAAGAGCTGCACTTCTGAAACTTGGTACTTAAGTAGAACATGTGTCTCCGCGACTGTCTGCAAAGTTTCGTGGCCCAATTCGAATAAATGTGGAAGTTATAAACAAAAGCGATATCAACTTTAAAACGCGCTAAATTTTGTTGTTATTATGCGTATTCAGTTTGTATCGACATATCTCCGGCAGTACAAGAGCTGCACTTCTGAAACTTGGTACTGAAGTAGAACATGTGTCTCCGCGACTGTCTGCAAAGTTTCGTGGCCCAATTCGAATAAATGTGGAAGTTATAAACAAAAGCGATATCAACTTTAAAACGCGCTAAATTTTGTTGATGTTTTGCGTATTCAGTTTGTATCGACATATCTCCGGCAGTACAAGAGCTGCACTTCTGAAACTTGGTACTTAAGTGGAATATGTGTCTCCGCGACTGTCTGCAAAGTTTCGTTGCACAATTAGAATAAATGTGTAAGTTATAAACAAAAGCGATATCAACTTTAAAACGCGCTAAATTTTGTTGATGTTTTGCGTATTCAGTTTGTATCGACATATCTCCGGCAGTACAAGAGCTGCACTTCTGAAACTTGGTACTTTAGTAGAGCATGTGTCTCCGCGACTGTCTGCAAAGTTTCGTGGCCCAATTCGAATAAATGTGGAAGTTATAAACAAAAGCGATATCAACTTTAAAACGCGCTAAATTTTGTTGATGTTTTGCGTATTCAGTTTGTATCGACATATCTCCGGCAGTACAAGAGCTGCACTTCTGAAACTTGGTACTTAAGTAGAATATGTGTCTCCGCGACTGTCTGCAAAGTTTCGTGGCCCAATTCGAATAAATGTGGAAGTTATAAACAAAAGCGATATCAACTTTAAAACGCGCAAAATTTTGTTGATGTTTTGCGTATTCAGTTTGTATCGACATATCTCCGGCAGTACAAGAGCTGCACTTCTTAACCTTGGTACTTAAGTAGAACATGTGTCTCCGCGACTGTCTGCAAAGTTTCGTTGCCCAATTCGAATAAATGTGGAAGTTATAAACAAAAGCGATATCAACTTTAAAACGCGCTAAATTTTGTTGATGTTTTGCGTATCCAGTTTTATCGACATATCTCCAGCAGTACAAGAGCTGCACTTCTGAAACTTGGTACTTAAGTAGAACATGTGTCTCCGCGACTGTCTGCAAAGTTTCGTGGCCCAATTCGAATAAATGTGGAAGTTATAAACAAAAGCGATATCAACTTTAAAACGCGCTGAATTTTGTTGATGTTTTGCGTATTCAGTTTGTATCGACATATCTCCGGCAGTACAAGAGCTGCACTTCTGAAACTTGGTACTTAAGTTGAATATGTGTCTCCGCGACTGTCTGCAAAGTTTCGTTGCACAATTCGAATAAATGTGGAAGTTATAAACAAAAGCGATATCAACTTTAAAACGCGCTAAATTTTGTTGATGTTTTGCGTATTCGATTTGTATCGACATATCTCCGGCAGTACAAGAGCTGCACTTCTGAAACTTGGTACTTAAGTAGAACATGTGTCTCCGCGACTGTCTGCAAAGTTTCGTTGCCCAATTCGAATAAAATTAGCAGTTATAAACAAAAGCGATATCAACTTTAAAACGCGCTAAATTTTGTTGATGTTTTGCGTATTCAGTTTGTATCGACATATCTCCGGCAGTACAAGATCTGCACTTCTGAAACTTGGTACTTCAGTAGAACAGGTGTCTCCGCGACTGTCTGACAAGTTTCGTTGCACAATTCGAATAAATGTGGAAGTTATAAACAAAAGCGATATCAACTTTAAAACTTGCTAAATTTTGTTGATGTTTTGCGTATTAAGTTTGTATCGACATATCTCCGACAGTACAAGAGCTGCACTTTTCTCACTTGGTACTTCAGTAGAAAATGCCTATCCGCGACTGTCTGCAAAGTTTCGTTGCACAATTAGAATAAATGTGGAAGCTATAAACAAAAGCGATATCAACTTTAAAACGCGCTAAATTTTGTTGTTGTTATGCGTATTCAGTTAGTATCGACATATCTCCGGCAGTACAAGAGCTGCACTTCTGAAACTTGGTACTGGAGTAGAACATGTGTCTCCGCGACTGTCTGCAAAGTTTCGTTGCACAATTCGAATAAATGTGGAAGTTATAAACAAAAGCGATATCAACTTTAAAACGCGCTAAATTTTGTTGATGTTTTGCGTATTCAGTTTGTATCGACATATCTCCGGCAGTACAATAGCTGCACTTCTGAAACTTGGTACTTTAGTTGAATATGTGTCTCCGCGACTGTCTGCAAAGTTTCGTTGCACAATTCGAATAAATGTGGAAGTTATAAACAAAAGCGATATCAACTTTACAACGCGCTAAATTTTGTTGATGTTTTGCGTATTCGATTTGTATCGACATATCTCCGGCAGTACAAGAGCTGCACTTCTGAAACTTAGTACTTCAGTAGAAAAGGCCTATTTGAGACTGTCTGCAAAGTTTCGTTGCACAATTCGAATAAATGTGGAAGTTATAAACAGAAGCGATATCAACTTTAAAACGTTCAAAATTTTGTTGATGTATTGCGTATTCAGTTTGTATCGACATATCTCCGGCAGTACAAGAGCTGCACTTCTGAAACTTGGTACTTCAGTAGAACATGTGTCTCCGCGACTGTCTGCAAAGTTTCGTTGCACAATTCGAATAAATGTGGAAGTTATAAACAAAAGCGATATCAACTTTAAAACGCGCTAAATTTTGTTGATGTTTTGCGTATTCGATTTGTATCGACATATCTCCGGCAGTACAAGAGCTGCACTTCTGAAACTTGGTACTTAAGTAGAACATGTGTCTCCGCGACTGTCTGCAAAGTTTCGTTGCACAATTAGAATAAATGTGGAAGTTATAAACAAAAGCGATATCACCTTTAAAACGCGCAAAATTTTGTTGATGTTTTGCGTATTTAGTTTGTATCGACATATCTCCGGCAGTACAAGAGCTGCACTTCTGAAACTTGGTACTTCAGTAGAAAATGTGTCTCCGCGACTGTCTGCAAAGTTTCGTTGCCCTAATTCGAATAAATGTGGAAGTTATAAACAAAAGCGATATCAACTTTAAAACGCGCTAAATTTTGTTGATGTTTTGCGTATTCAGTTTGTATCGACATATCTCCGGCAGTACAAGAGCTGCACTTCTGAAACTTGGTACTTCAGTAGAACATGTGTCTCCGCGACTGTCTGCAAAGTTTCGTTGCACAATTCGAATAAATGTGGAAGTTATAAACAAAAGCGATATCAACTTTAAAACGCGCTAAATTTTGTTGATGTTTTGCGTATTCAGTTTGTATCGACATATCTCCGGCAGTACAATAGCTGCACTTCTGAAACTTGGTACTTAAGTTGAATATGTGTCTCCGCGACTGTCTGCAAAGTTTCGTTGCACAATTCGAATAAATGTGGAAGTTATAAACAAAAGCGATATCAACTTTACAACGCGCTAAATTTTGTTGATGTTTTGCGTATTCGATTTGTATCGACATATCTCCGGCAGTACAAGAGCTGCACTTCTGAAACTTAGTACTTTAGTAGAAAAGGCCTATTTGAGACTGTCTGCAAAGTTTCGTTGCACAATTCGAATAAATGTGGAAGTTATAAACAGAAGCGATATCAACTTTAAAACGCGCAAAATTTTGTTGATGTTTTGCGTATTCAGTTTGTATCGACATATCTCCGGCAGTACAAGAGCTGCACTTCTGAAACTTGGTACTTCAGTAGAACATGTGTCTTCGCGACTGTCTGCAAAGTTTCGTTGCACAATTCGAATAAATGTGGAAGTTATAAACAAAAGCGATATCAACTTTAAAACGCGCTAAATTTTGTTGATGTTTTGCGTATTCGATTTGTATCGACATATCTCCGGCAGTACAAGAGCTGCACTTCTGAAACTTGGTACTTAAGTAGAACATGTGTCTCCGCGACTGTCTGCAAAGTTTCGTTGCACAATTAGAATAAATGTGGAAGTTATAAACAAAAGCGATATCACCTTTAAAACGCGCAAAATTTTGTTGATGTTTTGCGTATTTAACTTGTATCGACATATCTCCGGCAGTACAAGAGCTGCACTTCTGAAACTTGGTACTTCAGTAGAAAATGTGTCTCCGCGACTGTCTGCAAAGTTTCGTTGCCCTAATTCGAATAAATGTGGAAGTTATAAACAGAAGCGATATCAACTTTAAAACGCGCTAAATTTTGTTGATGTTTTGCGTATTCAGTTTGTATCGACATATCTCCGGCAGTACAAGAGCTGCACTTCTGAAACTTGGTACTTAAGTTGAATATATGTCACCGCGACTGTCTGCAAAGTTTCGTTGCACAATTCGAATAAATGTGGAAGTTATAAACAAAAGCGATATCATCTTTAAAACGCGCAAAATTTTGTTGATGTTTTGCGTATTCAGTTTGTATCGACATATCTCCGGCAGTACAAGAGCTGCACTTCTGAAACTTAGTACTTCAGTAGTAAAGGCCTATTCGAGACGGTCTGCAACGTTTCGTTGCACAATTCGAATAAATGTGGAAGTTATAAACAAAAGCGATATCAACTTTAAAACGCGCTAAATTTTGTTGATGTTTTGCGTATTCAGTTTGTATCGACATATCTCCGGCAGTACAAGCGCTGCACTTCTCAAACTTGGTACTTAAGTAGAACATGTGTATGTGTGACTGTCTGCAAAGTTTCGTTGCACAATTCGAATAAATGTGGAAGTTATAAACAAAAGCGATATCAACTTTAAAACGCGCTAAATTTTGTTGATGTTTTGCGTATTCGATTTGTATCGACATATCTCCGGCAGTACAAGAGCTGCACTTCTGAAACTTAGTACTTCAGTAGAAAAGGCCTGTTTGAGACTGTCTGCAAAGTTTCGTTGCACAATTCGAATAAATGTGGAAGTTATAAACAGAAGCGATATCAACTTTAAAACGCGCTAAATTTTGTTGATGTTTTGCGTATTCAGTTTGTATCGACATATCTCCGGCAGTACAAGAGCTGCACTTCTGAAACTTGGTACTTAAGTAGAACATGTGTCTCCGCGACTGTCTGCAAAGTTTCGTTGCACAATTCGAATAAATGTGGAAGTTATAAACAAAAGCGATATCAACTTTAAAACGCGCTAAATTTTGTTGATGTTTTGCGTATTCAGTTTGTATCGACATATCTCCGGCAGTACAAGAGCTGCACTTCTGAAACTTGGTACTTAAGTAGAACATGTGTCTCCGCGACTGTCTGCAAAGTTTCGTTGCCCAATTCGAATAAAATTAGAAGTTATAAACAAAAGCGATATCAACTTTAAAACGCGCTAAATTTTGTTGATGTTTTGCGTATTCAGTTTGTATCGACATATCTCCGGCAGTACAAGAGCTGCACTTCTGAAACTTGGTACTTCAGTAGAACATGTGTCTCCGCGACTGTCTGCAAAGTTTCGTTGCACAATTCGAATAAATGTGGAAGTTATAAACAAAAGCGATATCAACTTTAAAACGCGCTTAATTTTGTTGATGTTTTGCGTATTAAGTTTGTATCGACATATCTCCGACAGTACAAGAGCTGCACTTCTCACACTTGGTACTTCAGTAGAAAATGCCTATCCGCGACTGTCTGCAAAGTTTCGTTGCACAATTAGAATAAATGTGGAAGTTATAAACAAAAGCGATATCAACTTTAAAACGCGCTAAATTTTGTTGATGTTTTGCGTATTCAGTTTGTATCGACATATCTCCGGCAGTACAAGAGCTGCACTTCTGAAACTTGGTACTTAAGTAAAACATGTGTCTCCGCGACTGTCTGCAAAGTTTCGTGGCCCAATTCGAATAAATGTGGAAACTATAAACAAAAGCGATATTAACTTTAAAACGCGCTAAATTTTGTTGATGTTTTGCGTATTCAGTTTGTATCGACATATCTCCGGCAGTACAAGAGCTGCACTTCTGAAACTTGGTACTTAAGTAGAACATGTGTCTCCGCGACTGTCTGCAAAGTTTCGTGGCCCAATTCGAATAAATGTGGAAGTTATAAACAAAAGCGATATCAACTTTAAAACGCGCTAAATTTTGTTGATGTTTAGCGTATTCAGTTTGTATCGACATATCTCCGGCAGTACAAGAGCTGCACTTCTGAAACTTGGTACTTAAGTTGAATATGTGTCTCCGCGACTGTCTGCAAAGTTTCGTTTCACAATTAGAATAAATGTGGAAGTTATAAACAAAAGCGATATAAACTTTAAAACGCGCTAAATTTTGTTGATGTTTTGCGTATTCAGTTTGTATCGACATATCTCCGGCAGTACAAGAGCTGCACTTCTGAAACTTGGTACTTAAGTAGAACATGTGTCTCCGCGACTGTCTGCAAAGTTTCGTGGCCCAATTCGAATAAATGTGGAAGTTATAAACAAAAGCGATATTAACTTTAAAACGCGCTAAATTTTGTTGATGTTTTGCGTATTCAGTTTGTATCGACATATCTCCGGCATTACAAGAGCTGCACTTCTGAAACTTGGTACTTAAGTAGAACATGTGTCTCCGCGACTGTCTGCAAAGTTTCGTGGCCCAATTCGAATAAATGTGGAAGTTATAAACAAAAGCGATATCAACTTTAAAACGCGCTAAATTTTGTTGATGTTTAGCGTATTCAGTTTGTATCGACATATCTCCGGCATTACAAGAGCTGCACTTCTGAAACTTGGTACTTAAGTTGAATATGTGTCTCCGCGACTGTCTGCAAAGTTTCGTTGCACAATTCGAATAAATGTGGAAGTTATAAACAAAAGCGATATAAACTTTAAAACGCGCTAAATTTTGTTGATGTTTTGCGTATTCAGTTTGTATCGACATATCTCCGGCAGTACAAGAGCTGCACTTCTGAAACTTGGTACTTAAGTAGAACATGTGTCTCCGCGACTGTCTGCAAAGTTTCGTGGCCTTATTCGAATAAATGTGGAAGCTATAAACAAAAGCGATATCAACTTTAAAACGCGCAAAATTTTGTTGATGTTTTGCGTATTCAGTTTGTATCGACATATCTCCGGCAGTACAAAAGCTGCACTTCTGAACCTTGGTACTTAAGTAGAAAATGTGTCTCCGCGACTGTCTGCAAAGTTTCGTTGCCCAATTCGAATAAATGTGGAAGTTATAAACAAAAGCGATATCAACTTTAAAACGCGCTAAATTTTGTTGATGTTTTGCGTATTCAGTTTTATCGACATATCTCCGGCAGTACAAGAGCTGCACTTCTGAACCTTGGTACTTAAGTAGAACATGTGTCTCCGCGACTGTCTGCAAAGTTTCGTTGCCCAATTCGAATAAATGTGGAAGTTATAAACAAAAGCGATATAAACTTTAAAACGCGCTAAATTTTGTTGATGTTTTGCGTATTCGATTTGTATCGACATATCTCCGGCAGTACAAGAGCTGCACTTCTGAAACTTGGTACTTCAGTAGAAGATGTTACTCCGCGATTGTCTGCAAAGTTTCGTTGCACAATTCGAATAAATGTGGAAGTTATAAACAAAAGCGATATCAACTTTAAAACGCGCTAAATTTTGTTGATGTTTTGCGTATTCAGTTTGTATCGACATATCTCCGGCAGTACAAGAGCTGCACTTCTGAAACTTGGTACTTAAGTTGAATATGTGTCACTGCGACTGTCTGCAAAGTTTCGTTGCACAATTCGAATAAATGTGGAAGTTATAAACAAAAGCGATATCAACTTTAAAACGCGCAAAATTTTGTTGATGTTTTGCGTATTCAGTTTGTATCGACATATCTCCGGCAGTACAAGAGCTGCACTTCTGAAACTTGGTACTTCAGTAGAAAATGTGTCTCCGCGACTGTCTGCAAAGTTTCGTTGCACAATTCGAATAAATGTGGAAGTTATAAACAAAAGCGATATCACCTTTAAAACGCGCAAAATTTTGTTGATGTTTTGCGTATTCAGTTTGTATCGACATATCTCCGGCAGTACAAGAGCTGCACTTCTGAAACTTGGTACTTCAGTAGAAAAGGCCTATTACAGACGGTCTGCAACGTTTCGTTGCACAATTCGAATAAATGTGGAAGTTATAAACAAAAGCGATATCAACTTTAAAACGCGCTAAATTTTGTTAATGTTTTGCGTATACAGTTTGTATCGACATATCTCCGGCAGTACAAGAGCTGCACTTCTGAAACTTGGTACTTAAGTAGAACATGTGTCTGTGCGACTGTCTGCAAAGTTTCGTTGCACAATTCGAATAAATGTGGAAGTTATAAACAAAAGCGATATCAACTTTAAAACGCGCTAAATTTTGTTGATGTTTTGCGTATGCAGTTTGTATCGACATATCTCCGGCAGTACAAGAGCTGCACTTCTGAAACTTGGTACTTAAGTAGAACATGTGTCTCCGCGACTGTCTGCAAAGTTTCGTTGCCCAATTCGAATAAAATTAGAAGTTTTAAACAAAAGCGATATCAACTTTAAAACGCGCTAAATTTTGTTGATGTTTTGCGGATTCAGTTTGTATCGACATATCTCCGGCAGTACAAGAGCTGCACTTCTGAAACTTGGTACTTCAGTAGAACATGTGTCTCCGCGACTGTCTGCAAAGTTTCGTTGCACAATTCGAATAAATGTGGAAGTTATAAACAAAAGCGATATCAACTTTAAAACGCGCTTAATTTTGTTGATGTTTTGCGTATTAAGTTTGTATCGACATATCTCCGACAGTACAAGAGCTGCACTTCTCTCACTTGGTACTTCAGTAGAAAATGCCTATCTGCGACTGTCTGCAAAGTTTCGTTGCACAATTAGAATAAATGTGGAAGTTATAAACAAAAGCGATATCAACTTTAAAACGCGCTAAATTTTGTTGATGTTTTGCGTATTCAGTTTGTATCGACATATCTCCGGCAGTACAAGAGCTGCACTTCTGAAACTTGGTACTTCAGTAGAACATGTGTCTCCGCGACTGTCTGCAAAGTTTCGTTGCACAATTCGAATAAATGTGGAAGTTATAAACAAAAGCGATATCAACTTTAAAACGCGCTAAATTTTGTTGATGTTTTGCGTATTCGATTTGTATCGACATATCTCCGGCAGTACAAGAGCTGCACTTCTCTCACTTGGTACTTCAGTAGAAGATGTTACTCCGCGACTGTCTGCAAAGTTTCGTTGCACAATTCGAATAAATGTGGAAGTTATAAACAAAAGCGATATCAACTTTAAAACGCGCTAAATTTTGTTGATGTTTTGCGTATTCAGTTTGTATCGACATATCTCCGGCAGTACAAGAGCTGCACTTCTGAAACTTGGTACTTAAGTTGAATATGTGTCACTGCGACTGTCTGCAAAGTTTCGTTGCACAATTCGAATAAATGTGGAAGTTATAAACAAAAGCGATATCACCTTTAAAACGCGCAAAATTTTGTTGATGTTTTGCGTATTCAGTTTGTATCGACATATCTCCGGCAGTACAAGAGCTGCACTTCTGAAACTTGGTACTTCAGTAGAAAATGTGTCTCCGCGACTGTCTGCAAAGTTTCGTTGCACAATTCGAATAAATGTGGAAGTTATAAACAAAAGCGATATCACCTTTAAAACGCGCAAAATTTTGTTGATGTTTTGCGTATTCAGTTTGTATCGACATATCTCCGGCAGTACAAGAGCTGCACTTCTGAAACTTGGTACTTCAGTAGAAAATGTGTCTCCGCGACTGTCTGCAAAGTTTCGTTGCCCAATTCGAATAAATGTGGAAGTTATAAACAAAATCGATATCAACTTTAAAACGCGCTAAATTTAGTTGATGTTTTGCGTATTCAGTTTGTATCGACATATCTCCGGCAGTACAAGAGCTGCACTTCTGAAACTTGGTACTTAAGTTGAATGTGTGTCACCGCGCCTGTCTGCAAAGTTTCGTTGCACAATTCGAATAAATGTGGAAGTTATAAACAAAAGCGATATCATCTTTAAAACGCGCAAAATTTTGTTGATGTTTTGCGTATTCAGTTTGTATCGACATATCTCCGGCAGTACAAGAGCTGCACTTTCGAAACTTGGTACTTCAGTAGAAAAGGCCTATTACAGACGGTCTGCAACGTTTCGTTGCACAATTCGAATAAATGTGGAAGTTATAAACAAAAGCGATATCAACTTTAAAACGCGCAAAATTTTGTTGATGTTTTGCGTATTCAGTTTGTATCGACATATCTCCGGCAGTACAAGAGCTGCACTTCTGAAACTTGGTACTTAAGTAGAACATGTGTCTCCGCGACTGTCTGCAAAGTTTCGTTGCACAATTCGAATAAAATTAGAAGTTTTAAACAAAAGCGATATCAACTTTAAAACGCGCTAAATTTTGTTGATGTTTTCTCGGATTCAGTTTGTATCGACATATCTCCGGCAGTACAAGAGCTGCACTTCTGAAACTTGGTACTTCAGTAGAACATGTGTCTCCGCGACTGTCTGCAAAGGTTCGTTGCACAATTCGAATAAATGTGGAAGTTATAAACAAAAGCGATATCAACTTTAAAACGCGCTAAATTCTGTTGATGTTTTGCGTATTAAGTTTGTATCGACATATCTCCGACAGTACAAGAGCTGCACTTCTCTCACTTGGTACTTCAGTAGAAAATGCCTATCTGCGACTGTCTGCAAAGTTTCGTTGCACAATTAGAATAAATGTGGAAGTTATAAACAAAAGCGATATCAACTTTAAACCGCGCTAAATTTTGTTGATGTTTTGCGTATTCAGTTTGTATCGACATATCTCCGGCAGTACAAGAGCTGCACTTCTGAAACTTGGTACTTAAGTTGAACATGTGTCTCCGCGACTGTCTGCAAAGTTTCGTGGCCCAATTCAAATAAATGTGGAAGTTATAAACAAAAGCGATATCAACTTTAAAACGCGCTAAATTTTGTTGTTGTTATGCGTATTCAGTTTGTATCGACATATCTCCGGCAGTACAAGAGCTGCACTTCTGAAACTTGGTACTTAAGTAGAACATGTGTCTCCGCGACTGTCTGCAAAGTTTCGTGGCCCAATTCGAATAAATGTGGAAGTTATAAACAAAAGCGATATCAACTTTAAAACGCGCTAAATTTTGTTGATGTTTTGCGTATTCAGTTTGTATCGACATATCTCCGGCAGTACAAGAGCTGCACTTCTGAAACTTGGTACTTAAGTTGAATATGTGTCTCCGAGACTGTCTGCAAAGTTTCGTTGCACAATTAGAATAAATGTGGAAGTTATAAACAAAAGCGATATCAACTTTAAAACGCGCTAAATTTTGTTGATGTTTTGCGTATTCAGTTTGTATCGACATATCTCCGGCAGTACAAGAGCTGCACTTCTGAAACTTGGTACTTAAGTAGCACATGTGTCTCCGCGACTGTCTGCAAAGTTTCGTGGCCCAATTCGAATAAATGTGGAAGTTATAAACAAAAGCGATATCAACTTTAAAACGCGCTAAATTTTGTTGATGTTTTGCGTATTCAGTTTGTATCGACATATCTCCGGCAGTACAAGAGCTGCACTTCTGAAACTTGGTACTTAAGTAGAACATGTGTCTCCGCGACTGTCTGCAAAGTTTCGTGGCCCAATTCGAATAAATGTGGAAGTTATAAACAAAAGCGATATCAACTTTAAAACGCGCTAAATTTTGTTGATGTTTTGCGTATTTAGTTTGTATCGACATATCTCCGGCAGTACAAGAGCTGCACTTCTGAAACTTGGTACTTAAGTTGAATATGTGTCTCCGCGACTGTCTGCAAAGTTTCGTTGCACAATTAGAATAAATGTGGAAGTTATAAACAAAAGCGATATCAACTTTAAAACGCGCTAAATTTTGTTGATGTTTTGCGTATTCAGTTTGTATCGACATATCTCCGGCAGTACAAGAGCTGCACTTCTTAACCTTGGAACTTAAGTAGAACATGTGTCTCCGCGACTGTCTGCAAAGTTTCGTTGCCCAATTCGAATAAATGTGGAAGTTATAAACAAAAGCGATATCAACTTTAAAACGCGCTAAATTTTGTTGATGTTTTGCGTATTCAGTTTTATCGACATATCTCCGGCAGTACAAGAGCTGCACTTCTGAAACTTGGTACTTAAGTAGAATATGTGTCTCCGCGACTGTCTGCAAAGTTTCGTTGCACAATTCGAATAAATGTGGAAGTTATAAACAAAAGCGATATCAACTTTAAAACCCGCTAAATTTT
Organism: Sepiola atlantica; assembly: GCA_963556195.1. Classification (NCBI taxonomy): domain Eukaryota; kingdom Metazoa; phylum Mollusca; class Cephalopoda; order Sepiida; family Sepiolidae; genus Sepiola; species Sepiola atlantica. Next base: position 930,589 of record CAUVYP010001303.1, read on the forward strand.
GTTGATGTTTTGCGTATTCGATTTGTATCGACATATCTCCGGCAGTACAAGAGCTGCACTTCTGAAACTTGGTACTTAAGTAGAACATGTGTCTCCGCGACTGTCTGCAAAGTTTCGTTGCCCAATTCGAATAAAATTAGAAGTTATAAACAAAAGCGATATCAACTTTAAAACGCGCTAAATTTTGTTGATGTTTTGCGTATTAAGTTTGTATCGACATATCTCCGACAGTACAAGAGCTGCACTTCTCTCACTTGGTACTTCAGTAGAAAATGCCTATCCGCGACTGTCTGCAAAGTTTCGTGGCCCAATTCGAATAAATGTGGAAGTTATAAACAAAAGCGATATCAACTTTAAAACGCGCTAAATTTTGTTGATGTTTTGCGTATTCAGTTTGTATCGACATATCTCCGGCAGTACAAGAGCTGCACTTCTTAACCTTGGTACTTAAGTAGAACATGTGTCTCCGCGACTGTCTGCAAAGTTTCGTTGCCCAATTCGAATAAATGAGGAAGTTATAAACAAAAGCGATATCAACTTTAAAACGCGCTAAATTTTGTTGATGTTTTGCGTATTCGATTTGTATCGACATATCTCCGACAGTACAAGAGCTGCATTTCTTAACCTTGGTACTTAAGTAGAACATGTGTCTCCGCGACTGTCTGCAAAGTTTCGTTGCCCAATTCGAATAAATGTGGAAGTTATAAACAAAAGCGATATCAACTTTAAAACGCCCTAAATTTTGTTGATGTTTTGCGTAATCAGTTTTATCGACATATCTCCGGCAGTACAAGAGCTGCACTTCTGAAACTTGGTACTTACGTAGAACATGTGTCTCCGCGACTGTCTGCAAAGTTTCGTTGCCCAATTCGAATAAATGTGGAAGTTATAAACAAAAGCGATATCAACTTTAAAACGCGCTAAATTTTGTTGATGTTTTGCGTATTCAGTTTGTATCGACATATCTCCGGCAGTACAAGAGCTGCACTTCTGAAACTTGGTACTTCAGTAGAACATGTGTCTCCGCGACTGTCTGCAAAGTTTCGTTGCACAATTCGAATAAATGTGGAAGTTATAAACAAAAGCGATATCAACTTTAAAACGCGCTAAATTTTGTTGATGTTTTGCGTATTCGATTTGTATCGACATATCTCCGGCAGTACAAGAGCTGCACTTCTGAAACTTGGTACTTAAGTAGAACATGTGTCTCCGCAACTGTCTGCAAAGTTTCGTTGCCCAATTCGAATAAAATTAGAAGTTATAAACAAAAGCGATATCAACTTTAAAACGCGCTAAATTTTGTTGATGTTTTGCGGATTCAGTTTGTATCGACATATCTCCGGCAGTACAAGAGCTGCACTTCTGAAACTTGGTACTTCAGTAGAACCTGTGTCTCCGCGACTGTCTGCAAAGTTTCGTTGCACAATTCGAATACATGTGGAAGTTATAAACAAAATCGATATCAACTTTAAAACGCGCTAAATTTTGTTGATGTTTTGCGTATTCAGTTTGTATCGACATATCTCCGACAGTACAAGAGCTGCACTTCTCTCACTTGGTACTTCAGTAGAAAATGCCTATCCGCGACTGTCTGCAAAGTTTCGTTGCACAATTAGAATAAATGTGGAAGTTATAAACAAAAGCGATATCAACTTTAAAACGCGCTAAATTTTGTTGTTGTTATGCGTATTCAGTTTGTATCGACATATCTCTGGCAGTACAAGAGCTGCACTTCTGAAACTTGGTACTGAAGTAGAACATGTGTCTCCGCGACTGTCTGCAAAGTTTCGTTGCACAATTCGAATAAATGTGGAAGTTATAAACAAAAGCGATATCAACTTTAAAACGCGCTAAATTTTGTTGATGTTTTGCGTATTCAGTTTGTATCGACATATCTCCGGCAGTACAAGAGCTGCACTTCTGAAACTTGGTACTTAAGTTGAATATGTGTCTCCGCGACTGTCTGCAAAGTGTTGTTGCACAATTCGAATAAATGTGGAAGTTATAAACAAAAGCGATATCAACTTTACAACGCGCTAAATTTTGTTGATGTTTTGCGTATTCGATTTGTATCGACATATCTCCGGCAGTACAAGAGCTGCACTTCTGAAACTTAGTACTTCAGTAGAAAAGGCCTATTTGAGACTGTCTGCAAAGTTTCGTTGCACAATTCGAATAAATGTGGAAGTTATAACCAGAAGCGATATCAACTTTAAAACGCGCAAAATTTTGTTGATGTTTTGCGTATTCAGTTTGTATCGACATATCTCTGGCAGTACAAGAGCTGCACTTCTGAAACTTAGTACTTCAGTAGAACATGTGTCTCCGCGACTGTCTGCAAAGTTTCGTTGCACAATTCGAATAAATGTGGAAGTTATAAACAAAAGCGATATCAACTTTAAAACGCGCTAAATTTTGTTGATGTTTTGCGTATTCGATTTGTATCGACATATCTCCGGCAGTACAAGAGCTGCACTTCTGAAACTTGGTACTTAAGTAGAACATGTGTCTCCGCGACTGTCTGCAAAGTTTCGTTGCACAATTAGAATAAATGTGGAAGTTATAAACAAAAGCGATATCAACTTTTAAACGCGCTAAATTTTGTTGATGTTTTGCGTATTCAGTTTGTATCGACATATCTCCGGCAGTACAAGAGCTGCACTTCTGAAACTTGGTACTTAAGTAGAACATGTGTCCCCGCGACTGTCTGCAAAGTTTCGTGGCCCAATTCGAATAAATGTGGAAGTTATAAACAAAAGCGATATCAACTTTACAACGCGCTAAATTTTGTTGATGTTTTGCGTATTCAGTTTGTATCGACATATCTCCGGCAGTACAAGAGCTGCACTTCTGAAACTTAGTACTTCAGTAGAAAAGGCCTATTTGAGACTGTCTGCAAAGTTTCGTTGCACAATTCGAATAAATGTGGAAGTTATAACCAGAAGCGATATCAACTTTAAAACGCGCAAAATTTTGTTGATGTTTTGCGTATTCAGTTTGTATCGACATATCTCTGGCAGTACAAGAGCTGCACTTCTGAAACTTAGTACTTCAGTAGAACATGTGTCTCCGCGACTGTCTGCAAAGTTTCGTTGCACAATTCGAATAAATGTGGAAGTTATAAACAAAAGCGATATCAACTTTAAAACGCGCTAAATTTTGTTGATGTTTTGCGTATTCGATTTGTATCGACATATCTCCGGCAGTACAAGAGCTGCACTTCTGAAACTTGGTACTTAAGTAGAACATGTGTCTCCGCGACTGTCTGCAAAGTTTCGTTGCACAATTAGAATAAATGTGGAAGTTATAAACAAAAGCGATATCAACTTTTAAACGCGCTAAATTTTGTTGATGTTTTGCGTATTCAGTTTGTATCGACATATCTCCGGCAGTACAAGAGCTGCACTTCTGAAACTTGGTACTTAAGTAGAACATGTGTCCCCGCGACTGTCTGCAAAGTTTCGTGGCCCAATTCGAATAAATGTGGAAGTTATAAACAAAAGCGATATCAACTTTAAAACGCGCTAAATTTTGTTGTTGTTATGCGTATTCAGTTTGTATCGACATATCTCCGGCAGTACAAGAGCTGCACTTCTGAAACTTTGTACTGAAGTAGAACATGTGTCTCCGCGACTGTCTGCTAAGTTTCGTTGCACAATTCGAATAAATGTGGAAGTTATAAACAAAAGCGATATCAACTTTAAAACGCGCTAAATTTTGTTGATGTTTTGCGTATTCAGTTTGTATCGACATATCTCCGGCAGTACAAGAGCTGCACTTCTGAAACTTGGTACTTAAGTTGAATATGTGTCTCCGCGACTGTCTGCAAAGTTTCGTTGCACAATTAGAATAAATGTGTAAGTTATAAACAAAAGCGATATCAACTTTAAAACGCGCTAAATTTTGTTGATGTTTTGCGTATTCAGTTTGTATCGACATATCTCCGGCAGTACAAAAGCTGCACTTCTGAAACTTGGTACTTAAGTAGAACATGTGTCTCCGCGACTGTCTGCAAAGTTTCGTGGCCCAATTCGAATAAATGTGGAAGTTATAAACAAAAGCGATATCAACTTTAAAACGCGCTAAATTTTGTTGATGTTTTGCGTATTCAGTTTGTATCGACATATCTCCGGCAGTACAAGAGCTGCACTTCTGAAACTTGGTACTTAAGTAGAACATGTGTCTCCGCGACTGTCTGCAAAGTTTCGTGGCCCAATTCGAATAAATGTGGAAGTTATAAACAAAAGCGATATCAACTTTAAAACGCGCTAAATTTTGTTGATGTTTTGCGTATTCAGTTTGTATCGACATATCTCCGGCAGTACAAAGGCTGCACTTCTGAAACTTGGTACTTAAGTTGAATATGTGTCTCCGCGACTGTCTGCAAAGTTTCGTTGCACAATCCGAATAAATGTGGAAGTTATAAACAAAAGCGATATCAACTTTAAAACGCGCAAAATTTTGTTGATGTTTTGCGTATTCAGTTTGTATCGACATATCTCCGGCAGTACAAGAGCTGCACTTCTGAACCTTGGTACTTAAGTAGAACATGTGTCTCCGCGACTGTCTGCAAAGTTTCGTTGCCCAATTCGAATAAATGTGGAAGTTATAAACAAAAGCGATATCAACTTTAAAACGCGCTAAATTTTGTTGATGTTTTGCGTATTCAGTTTTATCGACATATCTCTGGCAGTACAAGAGCTGCACTTCTGAAACTTGGTACTTAAGTAGAACATGTGTCTCCGCGACTGTCTGCAAAGTTTCGTTGCACAATTCGAATAAATGTGGAAGTTATAAACAAAAGCGATATCAACTTTACAACGCGCTAAATTTTGTTGATGTTTTGCGTATTCGATTTGTATCGACATATCTCCGGCAGTACAAGAGCTGCACTTCTGAAACTTAGTACTTCAGTAGAAAAGGCTTATTTGAGACTGTCTGCAAAGTTTCGTTGCACAATTCGAATAAATGTGGAAGTTATAAACAGAAGCGATACCAACTTTAAAACGCGCTAAATTTTGTTGATGTTTTGCGTATTCAGTTTGTATCGACATATCTCCGGCAGTACAAGAGCTGCACTTCTGAAACTTGGTACTTGAGTAGAACATGTGTCTCCGCGACTGTCTGCAAAGTTTCGTTGCCCAATTCGAATAAATGTGGAAGTTATAAACAAAAGCGATATCAACTTTAAAACGCGCTAAATTTTGTTGATGTTTTGCGTATTCAGTTTGTATCGACATATCTCCGGCAGTACAAGAGCTGCACTTCTGAAACTTGGTACTTAAGTAGAACATGTGTCACCGCGACTGTCTGCAAAGTTTCGTTGCACAATTAGAATAAATGTGGAAGTTATAAACAAAAGCGATATCACCTTTAAAACGCGCAAAATTTTGTTGATGTTTTGCGTATTCAGTTTGTATCGACATATCTCCGGCAGTACAAGAGCTGCACTTCTGAAACTTGGTACTTCAGTAGAAAATGTGTCTCCGCGACTGTCTGCAAAGTTTCGTTGCACAATTCGAATAAATGTGGAAGTTATAAACAAAAGCGATATCAACTTTAAAACGCGCTAAATTTTGTTGATGTTTTGCGTATTCAGTTTGTATCGACATATCTCCGGCAGTACAAGAGCTGCACTTCTGAACCTTGGTACTGAAGTAGAACATGTGTCTCCGCGACTGTCTGCAAAGTTTCGTTGCCCAATTCGAATAAATGTGGAAGTTATAAACAAAAGCGATATCAACTTTAAAACGCGCTAAATTTTGTTGATGTTTTGCGTATTCAGTTTTATCGACATATCTCCGGCAGTACAAGAGCTGCACTTCTGAAACTTGGTACTTAAATAGAACATGTGTCTCCGCGACTGTCTGCAAAGTTTCGTTGCACAATTCGAATAAATGTGGAAGTTATAAACAAAAGCGATATCAACTTTACAACGCGCTAAATTTTGTTGATGTTTTTGCGTATTCGATTTGTATCGACATATCTCCGGCAGTACAAGAGCTGCACTTCTGAAACTTAGTACTTCAGTAGAAAAGGCTTATTTGAGACTGTCTGCAAAGTTTCGTTGCACAATTCGAATAAATGTGGAAGTTATAAACAGAAGCGATACCAACTTTAAAACGCGCTAAATTTTGTTGATGTTTTGCGTATTCAGTTTGTATCGACATATCTCCGGCAGTACAAGAGCTGCACTTCTGAAACTTGGTACTTGAGTAGAACATGTGTCTCCGCGACTGTCTGCAAAGTTTCGTTGCCCAATTCGAATAAATGTGGAAGTTATAAACAAAAGCGATATCAACTTTAAAACGCGCTAAATTTTGTTGATGTTTTGCGTATTCAGTTTGTATCGACATATCTCCGGCAGTACAAGAGCTGCACTTCTGAAACTTGGTACTTAAGTAGAACATGTGTCACCGCGACTGTCTGCAAAGTTTCGTTGCACAATTAGAATAAATGTGGAAGTTATAAACAAAAGCGATATCACCTTTAAAACGCGCAAAATTTTGTTGATGTTTTGCGTATTCAGTTTGTATCGACATATCTCCGGCAGTACAAGAGCTGCACTTCTGAAACTTGGTACTTCAGTAGAAAATGTGTCTCCGCGACTGTCTGCAAAGTTTCGTTGCACAATTCGAATAAATGTTGAAGTTATAAACAAAAGCGATATCAACTTTAAAACGCGCTAAATTTTGTTGATGTTTTGCGTATTCAGTTTGTATCGACATATCTCCGGCAGTACAAGAGCTGCACTTCTGAAACTTGGTACTGAAGTAGAACATGTGTCTCCGCGACTGTCTGCAAAGTTTCGTTGCACAATTCGAATAAATGTGGAAGTTATAAACAAAAGCGATATCAACTTTAAAACGCGCTAAATTTTGTTGATGTTTTGCGTATTCAGTTTGTATCGACATATCTCCGGCAGTACAAGAGCTGCACTTCTGAAACTTGGTACTTAAGTTGAATATGTGTCTCCGCGACTGTCTGCAAAGTGTTGTTGCAGAATTCGAATAAATGTGGAAGTTATAAACAAAAGCGATATCAACTTTACAACGCGCTAAATTTTGTTGATGTTTTGCGTATTCGATTTGTATCGACATATCTCCGGCAGTACAAGAGCTGCACTTCTGAAACTTAGTACTTCAGTAGAAAAGACCTATTTTAGACTGTCTGCAAAGTTTCGTTGCACAATTCGAATAAATGTGGAAGTTATAACCAGAAGCGATATCAACTTTAAAACGCGCAAAATTTTGTTGATGTTTTGCGTATTCAGTTTGTATCGACATATCTCTGGCAGTACAAGAGCTGCACTTCTGAAACTTAGTACTTCAGTAGAACATGTGTCTCCGCGACTGTCTGCAAAGTTTCGTTGCACAATTCGAATAAATGTGGAAGTTATAAACAAAAGCGATATCAACTTTAAAACGCGCTAAATTTTGTTGATGTTTTGCGTATTCGATTTGTATCGACATATCTCCGGCAGTACAAGAGCTGCACTTCTGAAACTTGGTACTTAAGTAGAACATGTGTCTCCGCGACTGTCTGCAAAGTTTCGTTGCACAAGTAGAATAAATGTGGAAGTTATAAACAAAAGCGATATCAACTTTAAAACGCGCTAAATTTTGTTGATGTTTTGCGTATTCAGTTTGTATCGACATATCTCCGGCAGTACAAGAGCTGCACTTCTGAAACTTGGTACTTAAGTAGAACATGTGTCCCCGCGACTGTCTGCAAAGTTTCGTTGCCCAATTCGAATAAATGTGGAAGTTATAAACAAAAGCGATATCAACTTTAAAACGCGCTAAATTTTGTTGTTGTTATGCGTATTCAGTTTGTATCGACATATCTCCGGCAGTACAAGAGCTGCACTTCTGAAACTTGGTACTGAAGTAGAACATGTGTCTCCGCGACTGTCTGCTAAGTTTCGTTGCACAATTCAGATAAATGTGGAAGTTATAAACAAAAGCGATATCAACTTTAAAACGCGCTAAATTTTGTTGATGTTTTGCGTATTCAGTTTGTATCGACATATCTCCGGCAGTACAAGAGCTGCACTTCTGAAACTTGGTACTTAAGTTTAATATGTGTCTCCGCGACTGTCTGCAAAGTTTCGTTGCACAATTAGAATAAATGTGTAAGTTATAAACAAAAGCGATATCAACTTTAAAACGCGCTAAATTTTGTTGATGTTTTGCGTATTCAGTTTGTATCGACATATCTCCGGCAGTACAAAAGCTGCACTTCTGAAACTTGGTACTTAAGTAGAACATGTGTCTCCGCGACTGTCTGCAAAGTTTCGTGGCCCAATTCGAATAAATGTGGAAGTTATAAACAAAAGCGATATCAACTTTAAAACGCGCTAAATTTTGTTGATGTTTTCCGTATTCAGTTTGTATCGACATATCTCCGGCAGTACAAGAGCTGCACTTCTGAAACTTGGTACTTAAGTAGAACATGTGTCTCCGCGACTGTCTGCAAAGTTTCGTGGCCCAATTCGAATAAATGTGGAAGTTATATACAAAAGCGATATCAACTTTAAAACGCGCTAAATTTTGTTGATGTTTTGCGTATTCAGTTTGTATCGACATATCTCCGGCAGTACAAAAGCTGCACTTCTGAAACTTGGTACTTAAGTTGAATATGTGTCTCCGCGACTGTCTGCAAAGTTTCGTTGCACAATCCGAATAAATGTGGAAGTTATAAACAAAAGCGATATCAACTTTAAAACGCGCAAAATTTTGTTGATGTTTTGCGTATTCAGTTTGTATCGACATATCTCCGGCAGTACAAGAGCTGCACTTCTGGACCTTGGTACTTAAGTAGAACATGTGTCTCCGCGACTGTCTGCAAAGTTTCGTTGCCCAATTCGAATAAATGTGGAAGTTATAAACAAAAGCGATATCAACTTTAAAACGCGCTAAATTTTGTTGATGTTTTGCGTATTCAGTTTTATCGACATATCTCCGGCAGTACAAGAGCTGCACTTCTGAAACTTAGTACTTCAGTAGAAAAGGCTTATTTGAGACTGTCTGCAAAGTTTCGTTGCACAATTCGAATAAATGTGGAAGTTATAAACAGAAGCGATACCAACTTTAAAACGCGCTAAATTTTGTTGATGTTTTGCGTATTCAGTTTGTATCGACATATCTCCGGCAGTACAAGAGCTGCACTTCTGAAACTTGGTACTTGAGTAGAACATGTGTCTCCGCGACTGTCTGCAAAGTTTCGTTGCCCAATTCGAATAAATGTGGAAGTTATAAACAAAAGCGATATCAACTTTAAAACGCGCTAAATTTTGTTGATGTTTTGCGTATTCAGTTTGTATCGACATATCTCCGGCAGTACAAGAGCTGCACTTCTGAAACTTGGTACTTAAGATGAACATGTGTCACCGCGACTGTCTGCAAAGTTTCGTTGCACAATTAGAATAAATGTGGAAGTTATAAACAAAAGCGATATCACCTTTAAAACGCGCAAAATTTTGTTGATGTTTTGCGTATTCAGTTTGTATCGACATATCTCCGGCAGTACAAGAGCTGCACTTCTGAAACTTGGTACTTCAGTAGAAAATGTGTCTCCGCGACTGTCTGCAAAGTTTCGTTGCACAATTCGAATAAATGTGGAAGTTATAAACAAAAGCGATATCAACTTTAAAACGCGCTAAATTTTGTTGATGTTTTGCGTATTCAGTTTGTATCGACATATCTCCGGCAGTACAAGAGCTGCACTTCTGAAACTTGGTACTGAAGTAGAACATGTGTCTCCGCGACTGTCTGCAAAGTTTCGTGGCCCAATTCGAATGAATGTGGAAGTTATAAACAAAAGCGATATCAACTTTAAAACGCGCTAAATTTTGTTGATGTTTTGCGTATTCAGTTTGTATCGACATATCTCCGGCAGTACAAGAGCTGCACTTCTGAAACTTGGTACTTCAGTAGAACATGTGTCTCCGCGACTGTCTGCAAAGTTTCGTTGCACAATTCGAATAAATGTGGAAGTTATAAACAAAAGCGATATCAACTTTAAAACTTGCTTAATTTTGTTGATGTTTTGCGTATTAAGTTTGTATCGACATATCTCCGACAGTACAAGAGCTGCACTTCTCTCACTTGGTACTTCAGTAGAAAATGCCTATCCGCGACTGTCTGCAAAGTTTCGTTGCACAATTAGAATAAATGTGGAAGTTATAAACAAAAGCGATATCAACTTTAAAACGCGCTAAATTTTGTTGTTGTTATGCGTATTCAGTTTGTATCGACATTTCTCCGGCAGTACAAGAGCTGCACTTCTGAAACTTGGTACTGAAGTAGAACATGTGTCTCCGCGACTGTCTGCAAAGTTTCGTTGCACAATTCGAATAAATGTGGAAGTTATAAACAAAAGCGATATCAACTTTAAAACGCGCTAAATTTTGTTGATGTTTTGCGTATTCAGTTTGTATCGACATATCTCCGGCAGTACAAGAGCTGCACTTCTGAAACTTGGTACTTAAGTTGAATATGTGTCCCCGCGACTGTCTGCAAAGTTTCGTTGCACAATTCGAATAAATGTAAAAGTTATAAACAAAAGCGATATCAACTTTAAAACGCCCTAAATTTTGTTGATGTTTTGCGTAATCAGTTTTATCGACATATCTCCGGCAGTACAAGAGCTGCACTTCTGAAACTTGGTACTTACGTAGAACATGTGTCTCCGCGACTGTCTGCAAAGTTTCGTTGCCCAATTCGAATAAATGTGGAAGTTATAAACAAAAGCGATATAAACTTTAAAACGCGCTAAATTTTGTTGATGTTTTGCGTATTCAGTTTGTATCGACATATCTCCGGCAGTACAAGAGCTGCACTTCTGAAACTTGGTACTTCAGTAGAACATGTGTCTCCGCGACTGTCTGCAAAGTTTCGTTGCACAATTCGAATAAATGTGGAAGTTATAAACAAAAGCGATATCAACTTTAAAACGCGCTAAATTTTGTTGATGTTTTGCGTATTCGATTTGTATCGACATATCTCCGGCAGTACAAGAGCTGCACTTCTGAAACTTGGTACTTAAGTAGAACATGTGTCTCCGCAACTGTCTGCAAAGTTTCGTTGCCCAATTCGAATAAAATTAGAAGTTATAAACAAAAGCGATATCAACTTTAAAACGCGCTAAATTTTGTTGATGTTTTGCGGATTCAGTTTGTATCGACATATCTCCGGCAGTACAAGAGCTGCACTTCTGAAACTTGGTACTTAAGTTGAATATGTGTCTCCGCGACTGTCTGCAAAGTGTTGTTGCACAATTCGAATAAATGTGGAAGTTATAAACAAAAGCGATATCAACTTTACAACGCGCTAAATTTTGTTGATGTTTTGCGTATTCGATTTGTATCGACATATCTCCGGCAGTACAAGAGCTGCACTTCTGAAACTTAGTACTTCAGTAGAAAAGGCCTATTTGAGACTGTCTGCAAAGTTTCGTTGCACAATTCGAATAAATGTGGAAGTTATAACCAGAAGCGATATCAACTTTAAAACGCGCAAAATTTTGTTGATGTTTTGCGTATTCAGTTTGTATCGACATATCTCTAGCAGTACAAGAGCTGCACTTCTGAAACTTGGTACTTCAGTAGAACATGTGTCTCCGCGACTGTCTGCAAAGTTTCGTTGCACAATTCGAATAAATGTAGAAGTTATAAACAAAAGCGATATCAACTTTAAAACGCGCTAAATTTTGTTGATGTTTTGCGTATTCGATTTGTATCGACATATCTCCGGCAGTACAAGAGCTGCACTTCTGAAACTTGGTACTTAAGTAGAACATGTGTCTCCGCGACTGTCTGCAAAGTTTCGTTGCACAATTAGAATAAATGTGTAAGTTATAAACAAAAGCGATATCAACTTTTAAACGCGCTAAATTTTGTTGATGTTTTGCGTATTCAGTTTCTATCGACATATCTCCGGCAGTACAAGAGCTGCACTTCTGAAACTTGGTACTTAAGTAGAACATGTGTCCCCGCGACTGTCTGCAAAGTTTCGTGGCCCAATTCGAATAAATGTGGAAGTTATAAACAAAAGCGATATCAACTTTAAAACGCGCTAAATTTTGTTGTTGTTATGCGTATTCAGTTTGTATCGACATATCTCCGGCAGTACAAGAGCTGCACTTCTGAAACTTGGTACTGAAGTAGAACATGTGTCTCCGCGACTGTCTGCTAAGTTTCGTTGCACAATTCGAATAAATGTGGAAGTTATAAACAAAAGCGATATCAACTTTAAAACGCGCTAAATTTTGTTGATGTTTTGCGTATTCAGTTTGTATCGACATATCTCCGGCAGTACAAGAGCTGCACTTCTGAAACTTGGTACTTAAGTTGAATATGTGTCTCCGCGACTGTCTGCAAAGTTTCGTTGCACAATTAGAATAAATGTGTAAGTTATAAACAAAAGCGATATCAACTTTAAAACGCGCTAAATTTTGTTGATGTTTTGCGTATTCAGTTTGTATCGACATATCTCCGGCAGTACAAAAGCTGCACTTCTGAAACTTGGTACTTAAGTAGAACATGTGTCTCCGCGACTGTCTGCAAAGTTTCGTGGCCCAATTCGAATAAATGTGGAAGTTATAAACAAAAGCGATATCAACTTTAAAACGCGCTAAATTTTGTTGATGTTTTGCGTATTCAGTTTGTATCGACATATCTCCGGCAGTACAAGAGCTGCACTTCTGAAACTTGGTACTTAAGTAGAACATGTGTCTCCGCGACTGTCTGCAAAGTTTCGTGGCCCAATTCGAATAAATGTGGAAGTTATTAACAAAAGCGATATCAACTTTAAAACGCGCTAAATTTTGTTGATGTTTTGCGTATTCAGTTTGTATCGACATATCTCCGGCAGTACAAGAGCTGCACTTCTGAAACTTGGTACTTAAGTTGAATATGTGTCTCCGCGACTGTCTGCAAAGTTTCGTTGCACAATCTGAATAAATGTGGAAGTTATAAACAAAAGCGATATCAACTTTAAAACGCGCAAAATTTTGTTGATGTTTTGCGTATTCAGTTTGTATCGACATATCTCCGGCAGTACAAGAGCTGCACTTCTGAACCTTGGTACTTAAGTAGAACATGTGTCTCCGCGACTGTCTGCAAAGTTTCGTTGCCCAATTCGAATAAATGTGGAAGTTATAAACAAAAGCGATATCAACTTTAAAACGCGCTAAATTTTGTTGATGTTTTGCGTATTCAGTTTTATCGACATATCTCCGGCAGTACAAGAGCTGCACTTCTGAAACTTGGTACTTAAGTAGAACATGTGTCTCCGCGACTGTCTGCAAAGTTTCGTTGCACAATTCGAATAAATGTGGAAGTTATAAACAAAAGCGATATCAACTTTACAACGCGCTAAATTTTGTTGATGTTTTGCGTATTCGATTTGTATCGACATATCTCCGGCAGTACAAGAGCTGCACTTCTGAAACTTAGTACTTCAGTAGAAAAGGCTTATTTGAGACTGTCTGCAAAGTTTCGTTGCACAATTCGAATAAATGTGGAAGTTATAAACAGAAGCGATACCAACTTTAAAACGCGCTAAATTTTGTTGATGTTTTGCGTATTCAGTTTGTATCGACATATCTCCGGCAGTACAAGAGCTGCACTTCTGAAACTTGGTACTTGAGTAGAACATGTGTCTCCGCGACTGTCTGCAAAGTTTCGTTGCCCAATTCGAATAAATGTGGAAGTTATAAACAAAAGCGATATCAACTTTAAAACGCGCTAAATTTTGTTGATGTTTTGCGTATTCAGTTTGTATCGACATATCTCCGGCAGTACAAGAGCTGCACTTCTGAAACTTGGTACTTAAGTAGAACATGTGTCACCGCGACTGTCTGCAAAGTTTCGTTGCACAATTAGAATAAATGTGGAAGTTATAAACAAAAGCGATATCACCTTTAAAACGCGCAAAATTTTGTTGATGTTTTGCGTATTCAGTTTGTATCGACATATCTCCGGCAGTACAAGAGCTGCACTTCTGAAACTTGGTACTTCAGTAGAAAATGTGTCTCCGCGACTGTCTGCAAAGTTTCGTTGCACAATTCGAATAAATGTGGAAGTTATAAACAAAAGCGATATCAACTTTAAAACGCGCTAAATTTTGTTGATGTTTTGCGTATTCAGTTTGTATCGACATATCTCTGGCAGTACAAGAGCTGCACTTCTGAAACTTAGTACTTCAGTAGAACATGTGTCTCCGCGACTGTCTGCAAAGTTTCGTTGCACAATTCGAATAAATGTAGAAGTTATAAACAAAAGCGATATCAACTTTAAAACGCGCTAAATTTTGTTGATGTTTTGCGTATTCGATTTGTATCGACATATCTCCGGCAGTACAAGAGCTGCACTTCTGAAACTTGGTACTTAAGTAGAACATGTGTCTCCGCGACTGTCTGCAAAGTTTCGTTGCACAATTAGAATAAATGTGGAAGTTATAAACAAAAGCGATATCAACTTTTAAACGCGCTAAATTTTGTTGATGTTTTGCGTATTCAGTTTGTATCGACATATCTCCGGCAGTACAAGAGCTGCACTTCTGAAACTTGGTACTTAAGTAGAACATGTGTCCCCGCGACTGTCTGCAAAGTTTCGTGGCCCAATTCGAATAAATGTGGAAGTTATAAACAAAAGCGATATCAACTTTAAAACGCGCTAAATTTTGTTGTTGTTATGCGTATTCAGTTTGTATCGACATATCTCCGGCAGTACAAGAGCTGCACTTCTGAAACTTGGTACTGAAGTAGAACATGTGTCTCCGCGACTGTCTGCTAAGTTTCGTTGCACAATTCGAATAAATGTGGAAGTTATAAACAAAAGCGATATCAACTTTAAAACGCGCTAAATTTTGTTGATGTTTTGCGTATTCAGTTTGTATCGACATATCTCCGGCAGTACAAGAGCTGCACTTCTGAAACTTGGTACTTAAGTTGAATATGTGTCTCCGCGACTGTCTGCAAAGTTTCGTTGCACAATTAGAATAAATGTGTAAGTTATAAACAAAAGCGATATCAACTTTAAAACGCGCTAAATTTTGTTGATGTTTTGCGTATTCAGTTTGTATCGACATATCTCCGGCAGTACAAAAGCTGCACTTCTGAAACTTGGTACTTAAGTAGAACATGTGTCTCCGCGACTGTCTGCAAAGTTTCGTGGCCCAATTCGAATAAATGTGGAAGTTATAAACAAAAGCGATATCAACTTTAAAACGCGCTAAATTTTGTTGATGTTTTGCGTATTCAGTTTGTATCGACATATCTCCGGCAGTACAAGAGCTGCACTTCTGAAACTTGGTACTTAAGTAGAACATGTGTCTCCGCGACTGTCTGCAAAGTTTCGTGGCCCAATTCGAATAAATGTGGAAGTTATTAACAAAAGCGATATCAACTTTAAAACGCGCTAAATTTTGTTGATGTTTTGCGTATTCAGTTTGTATCGACATATCTCCGGCAGTACAAGAGCTGCACTTCTGAAACTTGGTACTTAAGTTGAATATGTGTCTCCGCGACTGTCTGCAAAGTTTCGTTGCACAATCTGAATAAATGTGGAAGTTATAAACAAAAGCGATATCAACTTTAAAACGCGCAAAATTTTGTTGATGTTTTGCGTATTCAGTTTGTATCGACATATCTCCGGCAGTACAAGAGCTGCACTTCTGAACCTTGGTACTTAAGTAGAACATGTGTCTCCGCGACTGTCTGCAAAGTTTCGTTGCCCAATTCGAATAAATGTGGAAGTTATAAACAAAAGCGATATCAACTTTAAAACGCGCTAAATTTTGTTGATGTTTTGCGTATTCAGTTTTATCGACATATCTCCGGCAGTACAAGAGCTGCACTTCTGAAACTTGGTACTTAAGTAGAACATGTGTCTCCGCGACTGTCTGCAAAGTTTCGTTGCACAATTCGAATAAATGTGGAAGTTATAAACAAAAGCGATATCAACTTTACAACGCGCTAAATTTTGTTGATGTTTTGCGTATTCAATTTGTATCGACATATCTCCGGCAGTACAAGAGCTGCACTTCTGAAACTTAGTACTTCAGTAGAAAAGGCTTATTTGAGACTGTCTGCAAAGTTTCGTTGCACAATTCGAATAAATGTGGAAGTTATAAACAGAAGCGATACCAACTTTAAAACGCGCTAAATTTTGTTGATGTTTTGCGTATTCAGTTTGTATCGACATATCTCCGGCAGTACAAGAGCTGCACTTCTGAAACTTGGTACTTAAGTTGAATATGTGTCTCCGCGACTGTCTGCAAAGTTTCGTTGCACAATTAGAATAAATGTGTAAGTTATAAACAAAAGCGATATCAACTTTAAAACGCGCTAAATTTTGTTGATGTTTTGCGTATTCAGTTTGTATCGACATATCTCCGGCAGTACAAAAGCTGCACTTCTGAAACTTGGTACTTGAGTAGAACATGTGTCTCCGCGACTGTCTGCAAAGTTTCGTTGCCCAATTCGAATAAATGTGGAAGTTATAAACAAAAGCGATATCAACTTTAAAACGCGCTAAATTTTGTTGATGTTTTGCGTATTCAGTTTGTATCGACATATCTCCGGCAGTACAAGAGCTGCACTTCTGAAACTTGGTACTTAAGTAGAACATGTGTCACCGCGACTGTCTGCAAAGTTTCGTTGCACAATTAGAATAAATGTGGAAGTTATAAACAAAAGCGATATCACCTTTAAAACGCGCAAAATTTTGTTGATGTTTTTCGTATTCAGTTTGTATCGACATATCTCCGGCAGTACAAGAGCTGCACTTCTGAAACTTGGTACTTCAGTAGAAAATGTGTCTCCGCGACTGTCTGCAAAGTTTCGTTGCACAATTCGAATAAATGTGGAAGTTATAAACAAAAGCGATATCAACTTTAAAACGCGCTAAATTTTGTTGATGTTTTGCGTATTCAGTTTGTATCGACATATCTCCGGCAGTACAAGAGCGGCACTTCTGAAACTTGGTACTTCAGTAGAAAATGTGTCTCCGCGACTGTCTGCAAAGTTTCGTTGCACAATTCGAATAAATGTGGAAGTTATAAACAAAAGCGATATCAACTTTAAAACGCGCTAAATTTTGTTGATGTTTTGCGTATTCAGTTTGTATCGACATATCACCGGCAGTACAAGAGCTGCACTTCTGAAACTTGGCACTTAAGTTGAATATGTGTCTCCGCGACTGTCTGCAAAGTTTCGTTGCACAATTAGAATAAATGTGGAAGTTATAAACAAAAGCTATATCAACTTTAAAACGCGCTAAATTTTGTTGATGTTTTGCGTATTCAGTTTGTATCGACATATCTCCGGCAGTACAAGAGCTGCACTTCTGAAACTTGGTACTGAATTAGAACATGTGTCTCCGCGACTGTCTGCAAAGTTTCGTGGCCCAATTCGAATAAATGTGGAAGTTATAAACAAAAGCGATATCAACTTTAAAACGCGCTAAATTTTGTTGATGTTTTGCGTATTCAGTTTGTATCGACATATCTCCGGCAGTACAAGAGCTGCACTTCTGAAACTTGGTACTTCAGTAGAACATGTGTCTCCGCGACTGTCTGCAAAGTTTCGTTGCACAATTCGAATAAATGTGGAAGTTATAAACAAAAGCGATATCAACTTTAAAACTTGCTTAATTTTGTTGATGTTTTGCGTATTAAGTTTGTATCGACATATCTCCGACAGTACAAGAGCTGCACTTCTCTCACTTGGTACTTCAGTAGAAAATGCCTATCCGCGACTGTCTGCAAAGTTTCGTTGCACAATTAGAATAAATGTGGAAGTTATAAACAAAAGCGATATCAACTTTAAAACGCGCTAAATTTTGTTGTTGTTATGCGTATTCAGTTTGTATCGACATATCTCCGGCAGTACAAGAGCTGCACTTCTGAAACTTGGTACTGAAGTAGAACATGTGTCTCCGCGACTGTCTGCAAAGTTTCGTTGCACAATTCGAATAAATGTGGAAGTTATAAACAAAAGCGATATCAACTTTAAAACGCGCTAAATTTTGTTGATGTTTTGCGTATTCAGTTTGTATCGACATATCTCCGGCAGTACAAGAGCTGCACTTCTGAAACTTGGTACTTAAGTTGAATATGTGTCTCCGCGACTGTCTGCAAAGTTTCGTTGCACAATTCGAATAAATGTGGAAGTTATAAACAAAAGCGATATCAACTTTAAAACGCCCTAAATTTTGTTGATGTTTTGCGTAATCAGTTTTATCGACATATCTCCGGCAGTACAAGAGCTGCACTTCTGAAACTTGGTACTTACGTAGGACATGTGTCTCCGCGACTGTCTGCAAAGTTTCGTTGCACAATTCGAATAAATGTGGAAGTTATAAACAAAAGCGATATCAACTTTAAAACGCGCTAAATTTTGTTGATGTTTTGCGTATTCAGTTTGTATCGACATATCTCCGGCAGTACAAGAGCTGCACTTCTGAAACTTGGTACTTCAGTAGAACATGTGTCTCCGCGACTGTCTGCAAAGTTTCGTTGCACAATTCGAATAAATGTGGAAGTTATAAACAAAAGCGATATCAACTTTAAAACGCGCTAAATTTTGTTGATGTTTTGCGTATTCGATTTGTATCGACATATCTCCGGCAGTACAAGAGCTGCACTTCTGAAACTTGGTACTTAAGTAGAACATGTGTCTCCGCAACTGTCTGCAAAGTTTCGTTGCCCAATTCGAATAAAATTAGAAGTTATAAACAAAAGCGATATCAACTTTAAAACGCGCTAAATTTTGTTGATGTTTTGCGTATTCAGTTTGTATCGACATATCTCCGGCAGTACAAGAGCTGCACTTCGGAAACTTGGTACTTCAGTAGAACATGTGTCTCCGCGACTGTCTGCAAAGTTTCGTTGCACAATTCGAATAAATGTGGAAGTTATAAACAAAAGCGATATCAACTTTAAAACTTGCTTAATTTTGTTGATGTTTTGCGTATTAAGTTTGTATCGACATATCTCCGACAGTACAAGAGCTGCACTTCTCTCACTTGGTACTTCAGTAGAAAATGCCTATCCGCGACTGTCTGCAAAGTTTCGTTGCACAATTAGAATAAATGTGGAAGTTATAAACAAAAGCGATATCAACTTTAAAACGCGCTAAATTTTGTTGTTGTTATGCGTATTCAGTTTGTATCGACATATCTCTGGCAGTACAAGAGCTGCACTTCTGAAACTTGGTACTGAAGTAGAACATGTGTCTCCGCGACTGTCTGCAAAGTTTCGTTGCACAATTCGAATAAATGTGGAAGTTATAAACAAAAGCGATATCAACTTTAAAACGCGCTAAATTTTGTTGATGTTTTGCGTATTCAGTTTGTATCGACATATCTCCGGCAGTACAAGAGCTGCACTTCTGAAACTTGGTACTTAAGTTGAATATGTGTCTCCGCGACTGTCTGCAAAGTTTTGTTGCACAATTCGAATAAATGTGGAAGTTATAAACAAAAGCGATATCAACTTTACAACGCGCTAAATTTTGTTGATGTTTTGCGTATTCGATTTGTATCGACATATCTCCGGCAGTACAAGAGCTGCACTTCTGAAACTTAGTACTTCAGTAGAAAAGGCCTATTTGAGACTGTCTGCAAAGTTTCGTTGCACAATTCGAATAAATGTGGAAGTTATAACCAGAAGCGATATCAACTTTAAAACGCGCAAAATTTTGTTGATGTTTTGCGTATTCAGTTTGTATCGACATATCTCTGGCAGTACAAGAGCTGCACTTCTGAAACTTGGTACTTCAGTAGAACATGTGTCTCCGCGACTGTCTGCAAAGTTTCGTTGCACAATTCGAATAAATGTGGAAGTTATAAACAAAAGCGATATCAACTTTAAAACGCGCTAAATTTTGTTGATGTTTTGCGTATTCGATTTGTATCGACATATCTCCGGCAGTACAAGAGCTGCACTTCTGAAACTTGGTACTTAAGTAGAACATGTGTCTCCGCGACTGTCTGCAAAGTTTCGTTGCACAATTAGAATAAATGTGGAAGTTATAAACAAAAGCGATATCAACTTTTAAACGCGCTAAATTTTGTTGATGTTTTGCGTATTCAGTTTGTATCGACATATCTCCGGCAGTACAAGAGCTGCACTTCTGAAACTTGGTACTTAAGTAGAACATGTGTCCCCGCGACTGTCTGCAAAGTTTCGTGGCCCAATTCGAATAAATGTGGAAGTTATAAACAAAAGCGATATCAACTTTAAAACGCGCTAAATTTTGTTGTTGTTATGCGTATTCAGTTTGTATCGACATATCTCCGGCAGTACAAGAGCTGCACTTCTGAAACTTGGTACTGAAGTAGAACATGTGTCTCCGCGACTGTCTGCTAAGGTTCGTTGCACAATTCGAATAAATGTGGAAGTTATAAACAAAAGCGATATCAACTTTAAAACGCGCTAAATTTTGTTGATGTTTTGCGTATTCAGTTTGTATCCACATATCTCCGGCAGTACAAGAGCTGCACTTCTGAAACTTGGTACTTAAGTAGAACATGTGTCTCCGCGACTGTCTGCAAAGTTTCGTGGCCCAATTCGAATAAATGTGGAAGTTATACACAAAAGCGATATCAACTTTAAAACGCGCTAAATTTTGTTGATGTTTTGCGTATTCGATTTGTATCGACATATCTCCGGCAGTACAAGAGCTGCACTTCTGAAACTTGGTACTTAAGTAGAACATGTGTCTCCGCAACTGTCTGCAAAGTTTCGTTGCCCAATTCGAATAAAATTAGAAGTTATAAACAAAAGCGATATCAACTTTAAAACGCGCTAAATTTTGTTGATGTTTTGCGTATTCAGTTTGTATCGACATATCTCCGGCAGTACAAGAGCTGCACTTCTGAAACTTGGTACTTCAGTAGAACATGTGTCTCCGCGACTGTCTGCAAAGTTTCGTTGCACAATTCGAATAAATGTGGAAGTTATAAACAAAAGCGATATCAACTTTAAAACTTGCTTAATTTTGTTGATGTTTTGCGTATTAAGTTTGTATCGACATATCTCCGACAGTACAAGAGCTGCACTTCTCTCACTTGGTACTTCAGTAGAAAATGCCTATCCGCGACTGTCTGCAAAGTTTCGTTGCACAATTAGAATAAATGTGGAAGTTATAAACAAAAGCGATATCAACTTTAAAACGCGCTAAATTTTGTTGTTGTTATGCGTATTCAGTTTGTATCGACATATCTCTGGCAGTACAAGAGCTGCACTTCTGAAACTTGGTACTGAAGTAGAACATGTGTCTCCGCGACTGTCTGCAAAGTTTCGTTGCACAATTCGAATAAATGTGGAAGTTATAAACAAAAGCGATATCAACTTTAAAACGCGCTAAATTTTGTTGATGTTTTGCGTATTCAGTTTGTATCGACATATCTCCGGCAGTACAAGAGCTGCACTTCTGAAACTTGGTACTTAAGTTGAATATGTGTCTCCGCGACTGTCTGCAAAGTTTTGTTGCACAATTCGAATAAATGTGGAAGTTATAAACAAAAGCGATATCAACTTTACAACGCGCTAAATTTTGTTGATGTTTTGCGTATTCGATTTGTATCGACATATCTCCGGCAGTACAAGAGCTGCACTTCTGAAACTTAGTACTTCAGTAGAAAAGGCCTATTTGAGACTGTCTGCAAAGTTTCGTTGCACAATTCGAATAAATGTGGAAGTTATAACCAGAAGCGATATCAACTTTAAAACGCGCAAAATTTTGTTGATGTTTTGCGTATTCAGTTTGTATCGACATATCTCTGGCAGTACAAGAGCTGCACTTCTGAAACTTGGTACTTCAGTAGAACATGTGTCTCCGCGACTGTCTGCAAAGTTTCGTTGCACAATTCGAATAAATGTGGAAGTTATAAACAAAAGCGATATCAACTTTAAAACGCGCTAAATTTTGTTGATTTTTTGCGTATTCGATTTGTATCGACATATCTCCGGCAGTACAAGAGCTGCACTTCTGAAACTTGGTACTTAAGTAGAACATGTGTCTCCGCGACTGTCTGCAAAGTTTCGTTGCACAATTAGAATAAATGTGGAAGTTATAAACAAAAGCGATATCAACTTTTAAACGCGCTAAATTTTGTTGATGTTTTGCGTATTCAGTTTGTATCGACATATCTCCGGCAGTACAAGAGCTGCACTTCTGAAACTTGGTACTTAAGTAGAACATGTGTCCCCGCGACTGTCTGCAAAGTTTCGTGGCCCAATTCGAATAAATGTGGAAGTTATAAACAAAAGCGATATCAACTTTAAAACGCGCTAAATTTTGTTGTTGTTATGCGTATTCAGTTTGTATCGACATATCTCCGGCAGTACAAGAGCTGCACTTCTGAAACTTGGTACTGAAGTAGAACATGTGTCTCCGCGACTGTCTGCTAAGGTTCGTTGCACAATTCGAATAAATGTGGAAGTTATAAACAAAAGCGATATCAACTTTAAAACGCGCTAAATTTTGTTGATGTTTTGCGTATTCAGTTTGTATCCACATATCTCCGGCAGTACAAGAGCTGCACTTCTGAAACTTGGTACTTAAGTAGAACATGTGTCTCCGCGACTGTCTGCAAAGTTTCGTGGCCCAATTCGAATAAATGTGGAAGTTATACACAAAAGCGATATCAACTTTAAAACGCGCTAAATTTTGTTGATGTTTTGCGTATTCAGTTTGTATCGACATATCTCCGGCAGTACAAGAGCTGCACTTCTGAAACTTTGTACTTAAGTTGAATATGTGTCTCCGCGACTGTCTGCAAAGTTTCGTTGCACAATTCGAATAAATGTGGAAGTTATAAACAAAAGCGATATCAACTTTAAAACGCGCAAAATTTTGTTGATGTTTTGCGTATTCAGTTTGTATCGACATATCTCCGGCAGTACAAGAGCTGCACTTCTGAAACTTGGTACTTAAGTAGAACATGTGTCTCCGCGACTGTCTGCAAAGTTTCGTTGCCCAATTCGAATAAATGTGGAAGTTATAAACTAAAGCGATATCAACTTTAAAACGCGCTAAATTTTGTTGATGTTTTGCGTATTCAGTTTTATCGACATATCTCCGGCAGTACAAGAGCTGCACTTCTGAAACTTGGTACTTAAGTAGAACATGTGTCTCCGCGACTGTCTGCAAAGTTTCGTTGCACAATTCGAATAAATGTGGAAGTTATAAACAAAAGCAATATAAACTTTACAACGCGCTAAATTTTGTTGATGTTTTGCGTATTCGATTTGTATCGACATATCTCCGGCAGTACAAGAGCTGCACTTCTGAAACTTAGTACTTCAGTAGAAAAGGCCTATTTGAGACTGTCTGCAAAGTTTCGTTGCACAATTCGAATAAATGTGGAAGTTATAAACAGAAGCGATACCAACTTTAAAACGCGCTAAATTTTGTTGATGTTTTGCGTATTCAGTTTGTATCGACATATCTCCGGCAGTACAAGAGCTGCACTTCTGAAACTTGGTACTTAAGTTGAATATGTGTCTCCGCGACTGTCTGCAAAGTTTCGTTGCACAATTAGAATAAATGTGTAAGTTATAAACAAAAGCGATATCAACTTTAAACGCGCTAAATTTTGTTGATGTTTTGCGTATTCAGTTTGTATCGACATATCTCCGGCAGTACAAAAGCTGCACTTCTGAAACTTGGTACTTAAGTAGAACATGTGTCTCCGCGACTGTCTGCAAAGTTTCGTGGCCCAATTCGAATAAATGTGGAAGTTATAAACAAAAGCGATATCAACTTTAAAACGCGCTAAATTTTGTTGATGTTTTGCGTATTCAGTTTGTATCCACATATCTCCTGTAGTACAAGAGCTGCACTTCTGAAACTTGGTACTTAAGTAGAACATGTGTCTCCGCGACTGTCTGCAAAGTTTCGTGGCCCAATTCGAATAAATGTGGAAGTTATAAACAAAAGCGATATCAACTTTAAAACGCGCTAAATTTTGTTGATGTTTTGCGTATTCAGTTTGTATCGACATATCTCCGGCAGTACAAGAGCTGCACTTCTGAAACTTGGTACTTAAGTTGAATATGTGTCTCCGCGACTGTCTGCAAAGTTTCGTTGCACAATTCGAATAAATGTGGAAGTTATAAACAAAAGCGATATCAACTTTAAAACGCGCAAAATTTTGTTGATGTTTTGCGTATTCAGTTTGTATCGACATATCTCCGGCAGTACAAGAGCTGCACTTCTGAAACTTGGTACTTAAGTAGAACATGTGTCTCCGCGACTGTCTGCAAAGTTTCGTTGCCCAATTCGAATAAATGTGGAAGTTATAAACAAAAGCGATATCAACTTTAAAACGCGCTAAATTTTGTTGATGTTTTGCGTATTCAGTTTTATCGACATATCTCCGGCAGTACAAGAGCTGCACTTCTGAAACTTGGTACTTAAGTAGAACATGTGTCTCCGCGACTGTCTGCAAAGTTTCGTTGCACAATTCGAATAAATGTGGAAGTTATAAACAAAAGCAATATAAACTTTACAACGCGCTAAATTTTGTTGATGTTTTGCGTATTCGATTTGTATCGACATATCTCCGGCAGTACAAGAGCTGCACTTCTGAAACTTAGTACTTCAGTAGAAAAGGCCTATTTGAGACTGTCTGCAAAGTTTCGTTGCACAATTCGAATAAATGTGGAAGTTATAAACAGAAGCGATACCAACTTTAAAACGCGCTAAATTTTGTTGATGTTTTGCGTATTCAGTTTGTATCGACATATCTCCGGCAGTACAAGAGCTGCATTTCTGAAACTTGGTACTTGAGTAGAACATGTGTCTCCGCGACTGTCTGCAAAGTTTCGTTGCCCAATTCGAATAAATGTGGAAGTTATAAACAAAAGCGATATCAACTTTAAAACGCGCTAAATTTTGTTGATGTTTTGCGTATTCAGTTTGTATCGACATATCTCCGGCAGTACAAGAGCTGCACTTCTGAAACTTGGTACTTAAGTTGAATATGTGTCACCGCGACTGTCTGCAAAGTTTCGTTGCACAATTAGAATAAATGTGGAAGTTATAAACAAAAGCGATATCACCTTTAAAACGCGCAAAATTTTGTTGATGTTTTGCGTATTCAGTTTGTATCGACATATCTCCGGCAGTACAAGAGCTGCACTTCTGAAACTTGGTACATCAGTGGAAAATGTGTCTCCGCGACTGTCTGCAAAGTTTCGTTGCACAATTCGAATAAATGTGGAAGTTATAAACAAAAGCGATATCAACTTTAAAACGCGCTAAATTTTGTTGATGTTTTGCGTATTCAGTTTGTATCGACATATCTCCGGCAGTACAAGAGCTGCACTTCTGAAACTTGGTACTTAAGTAGAACATGTGTCACCGCGACTGTCTGCAAAGTTTCGTTGCACAATTAGAATAAATGTGGAAGTTATAAACAAATGCGATATCACCTTTAAAACGCGCTAAATTTTGTTGATGTTTTGCGTATTCAGTTTGTATCGACATATCTCCGGCAGTACAAGAGCTGCACTTCTGAAACTTGGTACTTCAGTAGAAAATGTGTCTCCGCGACTGTCTGCAAAGTTTCGTTGCACAATTCGAATAAATGTGGAAGTTATAAACAAAAGCGATATCAACTTTAAAACGCGCTAAATTTTGTTGATGTTTTGCGTATTCAGTTTGTATCGACATATCTCCGGCAGTACAAGAGCTGCACTTCTGAAACTTGGTACTGAAGTAGAACATGTGTCTCCGCGACTGTCTGCAAAGTTTCGTTGCACAATTCGAATAAATGTGGAAGTTATAAACAAAAGCGATATCAACTTTAAAACGCGCTAAATTTTGTTGATGTTTTGCGTATTCAGTTTGTATCGACATATCTCGGGCAGTACAAGAGCTGCACTTCTGAAACTTGGTACTTAAGTTGAATATGTGTCTCCGCGACTGTCTGCAAAGTTTCGTTGCACAATTAGAATAAATATGTAAGTTTTAAACAAAAGCTATATCAACTTTAAAACGCGCTAAATTTTGTTGATGTTTTGCGTATTCAGTTTGTATCGACATATCTCCGGCAGTACAAGAGCTGCACTTCTGAAACTTGGTACTTAAGTAGAACATGTGTCTCCGCGACTGTCTGCAAAGTTTCGTGGCCCAATTCGAATAAATGTGGAAGTTATAAACAAAAGCGATATCAACTTTAAAACGCGCTAAATTTTGTTGATGTTTTGCGTATTCAGTTTGTATCGACATATCTCCGGCAGTACAAGAGCTGCACTTCTGAAACTTGGTACTCCAGTAGAACATGTGTCTCCGCGACTGTCTGCAAAGTTTCGTTGCACAATTCGAATAAATGTGGAAGTTATAAACAAAAGCGATATCAACTTTAAAACTTGCTTAATTTTGTTGATGTTTTGCGTATTAAGTTTGTATCGACATATCTCCGACAGTACAAGAGCTGCACTTCTCTCACTTGGTACTTCAGTAGAAAATGCCTATCCGCGACTGTCTGCAAAGTTTCGTTGCACAATTAGAATAAATGTGGAAGTTATAAACAAAAGCGATATCAACTGTAAAACGCGCTAAATTTTGTTGTTGTTATGCGTATTCAGTTTGTATCGACATATCTCCGGCAGTACAAGAGCTGCACTTCTGAAACTTGGTAATGAAGTAGAACATGTGTCTCCGCGACTGTCTGCAAAGTTTCGTTGCACAATTCGAATAAATGTGGAAGTTATAAACAAAAGCGATATCAACTTTAAAACGCGCTAAATTTTGTTGATGTTTTGCGTATTCAGTTTGTATCGACATATCTCCGGCAGTACAAGAGCTGCACTTCTGAAACTTGGTACTTAAGTTGAATATGTGTCTCCGCGACTGTCTGCAAAGTTTCGTTGCACAATTCGAATAAATGTGGAAGTTATAAACAAAAGCGATATCAACTTTAAAACGCCCTAAATTTTGTTGATGTTTTGCGTAATCAGTTTTATCGACATATCTCCGGCAGTACAAGAGCTGCACTTCTGAAACTTGGTACTTACGTAGAACATGTGTCTCCGCGACTGTCTGCAAAGTTTCGTTGCCCAATTCGAATAAATGTGGAAGTTATAAACAAAAGCGATATCAACTTTAAAACGCGCTAAATTTTGTTGATGTTTTGCGTATTCAGTTTGTATCGACATATCTCCAGCAGTACAAGAGCTGCACTTCTGAAACTTGGTACTTCAGTAGAACATGTGTCTCCGCGACTGTCTGCAAAGTTTCGTTGCACAATTCGAATAAATGTGGAAGTTATAAACAAAAGCGATATCAACTTTAAAACGCGCTAAATTTTGTTGATGTTTTGCGTATTCGATTTGTATCGACATATCTCCGGCAGTACAAGAGCTGCACTTCTGAAACTTGGTACTTAAGTAGAACATGTGTCTCCGCGACTGTCTGCAAAGTTTCGTTGCACAATTAGAATAAATGTGGAAGTTATAAACAAAAGCGATATCAACTTTTAAACGCGCTAAATTTTGTTGATGTTTTGCGTATTCAGTTTGTATCGACATATCTCCGGCAGTACAAGAGCTGCACTTCTGAAACTTGGTACTTAAGTAGAACATGTGTCCCCGCGACTGTCTGCAAAGTTTCGTGGCCCAATTCGAATAAATGTGGAAGTTATAAACAAAAGCGATATCAACTTTAAAACGCGCTAAATTTTGTTGTTGTTATGCGTATTCAGTTTGTATCGACATATCTCCGGCAGTACAAGAGCTGCACTTCTGAAACTTGGTACTGAAGTAGAACATGTGTCTCCGCGACTGTCTGCTAAGGTTCGTTGCACAATTCGAATAAATGTGGAAGTTATAAACAAAAGCGATATCAACTTTAAAACGCGCTAAATTTTGTTGATGTTTTGCGTATTCAGTTTGTATCGACATATCTCCGGCAGTACAAGAGCTGCACTTCTGAAACTTGGTACTTAAGTTGAATATGTGTCTCCGCGACTGTCTGCAAAGTTTCGTTGCACAATTAGAATAAATGTGTAAGTTATAAACAAAAGCGATATCAACTTTAAAACGCGCTAAATTTTGTTGATGTTTTGCGTATTCAGTTTGTATCGACATATCTCCGGCAGTACAAAAGCTGCACTTCTGAAACTTGGTACTTAAGTAGAACATGTGTCTCCGCGACTGTCTGCAAAGTTTCGTGGCCCAATTCGAATAAATGTGGAAGTTATAAACAAAAGCGATATCAACTTTAAAACGCGCTAAATTTTGTTGATGTTTTGCGTATTCAGTTTGTATCCACATATCTCCGGCAGTACAAGAGCTGCACTTCTGAAACTTGGTACTTAAGTAGAACATGTGTCTCCGCGACTGTCTGCAAAGTTTCGTGGCCCAATTCGAATAAATGTGGAAGTTATAAACAAAAGCGATATCAACTTTAAAACGCGCTAAATTTTGTTGATGTTTTGCGTATTCAGTTTGTATCGACATATCTCCGGCAGTACAAGAGCTGCACTTCTGAAACTTGGTACTTAAGTTGAATATGTGTCTCCGCGACTGACTGCAAAGTTTCGTTGCACAATTCGAATAAATGTGGAAGTTATAAACAAAAGCGATATCAACTTTAAAACGCGCAAAATTTTGTTGATGTTTTGCGTATTCAGTTTGTATCGACATATCTCCGGCAGTACAAGAGCTGCACTTCTGAAACTTAGTACTTAAGTAGAACATGTGTCTCCGCGACTGTCTGCAAAGTTTCGTTGCCCAATTCGAATAAATGTGGAAGTTATAAACAAAAGCGATATCAACTTTAAAACGCGCTAAATTTTGTTGATGTTTTGCGTATTCAGTTTTATCGACATATCTCCGGCAGTACAAGAGCTGCACTTCTGAAACTTGGTACTTAAGTAGAACATGTGTCTCCGCGACTGTCTGCAAAGTTTCGTTGCACAATTCGAATAAATGTGGAAGTTATAAACAAAAGCGATATCAACTTTACAACGCGCTAAATTTTGTTGATGTTTTGCGTATTCGATTTGTATCGACATATCTCCGGCAGTACAAGAGCTGCACTTCTGAAACTTAGTACTTCAGTAGAAAAGGCTTATTTGAGACTGTCTGCAAAGTTTCGTTGCACAATTCGAATAAATGTGGAAGTTATAAACAGAAGCGATACCAACTTTAAAACGCGCTAAATTTTGTTGATGTTTTGCGTATTCAGTTTGTATCGACATATCTCCGGCAGTACAAGAGCTGCATTTCTGAAACTTGGTACTTGAGTAGAACATGTGTCTCCGCGACTGTCTGAAAAGTTTCGTTGCCCAATTAGAATAAATGTGGAAGTTATAAACAAAAGCGATATCAACTTTAAAACGCGCTAAATTTTGTTGATGTTTTGCGTATTCAGTTTGTATCGACATATCTCCGGCAGTACAAGAGCTGCACTTCTGAAACTTGGTACTTAAGTTGAATATGTGTCACCGCGACTGTCTGCAAAGTTTCGTTGCACAATTAGAATAAATGTGGAAGTTATAAACAAAAGCGATATCACCTTTAAAACGCGCAAAATTTTGTTGATGTTTTGCGTATTCAGTTTGTATCGACATATCTCCGGCAGTACAAGAGCTGCACTTCTGAAACTTGGTACTTCAGTGGAAAATGTGTCTCCGCGACTGTCTGCAAAGTTTCGTTGCACAATTCGAATAAATGTGGAAGTTATAAACAAAAGCGATATCAACTTTAAAACGCGCTAAATTTTGTTGATGTTTTGCGTATTCAGTTTGTATCGACATATCTCCGGCAGTACAAGAGCTGCACTTCTGAAACTTGGTACTTAAGTAGAACATGTGTCACCGCGACTGTCTGCAAAGTTTCGTTGCACAATTAGAATAAATGTGGAAGTTATAAACAAAAGCGATATCACCTTTAAAACGCGCAAAATTTTGTTGATGTTTTGCGTATTCAGTTTGTATCGACATATCTCCGGCAGTACAAGAGCTGCACTTCTGAAACTTGGTACTTCAGTAGAAAATGTGTCTCCGCGACTGTCTGCAAAGTTTCGTTGCACAATTCGAATAAATGTGGAAGTTATAAACAAAAGCGATATCAACTTTAAAACGCGCTAAATTTTGTTGATGTTTTGCGTATTCAGTTTGTATCGACATATCTCCGGCAGTACAAGAGCTGCACTTCTGAAACTTGGTACTGAAGTAGAACATGTGTCTCCGCGACTGTCTGCAAAGTTTCGTTGCACAATTCGAATAAATGTGGAAGTTATAAACAAAAGCGATATTAACTTTAAAACGCGCTAAATTTTGTTGATGTTTTGCGTATTCAGTTTGTATCGACATATCTCGGGCAGTACAAGAGCTGCACTTCTGAAACTTGGTACTTAAGTTGAATATGTGTCTCCGCGACTGTCTGCAAAGTTTCGTTGCACAATTAGAATAAATATGTAAGTTTTAAACAAAAGCTATATCAACTTTAAAACGCGCTAAATTTTGTTGATGTTTTGCGTATTCAGTTTGTATCGACATATCTCCGGCAGTACAAGAGCTGCACTTCTGAAACTTGGTACTTAAGTAGAACATGTGTCTCCGCGACTGTCTGCAAAGTTTCGTGGCCCAATTCGAATAAATGTGGAAGTTATAAACAAAAGCGATATCAACTTTAAAACGCGCTAAATTTTGTTGATGTTTTGCGTATTCAGTTTGTATCGACATATCTCCGGCAGTACAAGAGCTGCACTTCTGAAACTTGGTACTTCAGTAGAACATGTGTCTCCGCGACTGTCTGCAAAGTTTCGTTGCACAATTCGAATAAATGTGGAAGTTATAAACAAAAGCGATATCAACTTTAAAACTTGCTTAATTTTGTTGATGTTTTGCGTATTAAGTTTGTATCGACATATCTCCGACAGTACAAGAGCTGCACTTCTCTCACTTGGTACTTCAGTAGAAAATGCCTATCCGCGACTGTCTGCAAAGTTTCGTTGCACAATTAGAATAAATGTGGAAGTTATAAACAAAAGCGATATCAACTGTAAAACGCGCTAAATTTTGTTGTTGTTATGCGTATTCAGTTTGTATCGACATATCTCCGGCAGTACAAGAGCTGCACTTCTGAAACTTGGTACTGAAGTAGAACATGTGTCTCCGCGACTGTCTGCAAAGTTTCGTTGCACAATTCGAATAAATGTGGAAGTTATAAACAAAAGCGATATCAACTTTAAAACGCGCTAAATTTTGTTGATGTTTTGCGTATTCAGTTTGTATCGACATATCTCCGGCAGTACAAGAGCTGCACTTCTGAAACTTGGTACTTAAGTTGAATATGTGTCTCCGCGACTGTCTGCAAAGTTTCGTTGCACAATTCGAATAAATGTGGAAGTTATAAACAAAAGCGATATCAACTTTAAAACGCCCTAAATTTTGTTGATGTTTTGCGTAATCAGTTTTATCGACATATCTCCGGCAGTACAAGAGCTGCACTTCTGAAACTTGGTACTTACGTAGAACATGTGTCTCCGCGACTGTCTGCAAAGTTTCGTTGCCCAATTCGAATAAATGTGGAAGTTATAAACAAAAGCGATATCAACTTTAAAACGCGCTAAATTTTGTTGATGTTTTGCGTATTCAGTTTGTATCGACATATCTCCAGCAGTACAAGAGCTGCACTTCTGAAACTTGGTACTTCAGTAGAACATGTGTCTCCGCGACTGTCTGCAAAGTTTCGTTGCACAATTCGAATAAATGTGGAAGTTATAAACAAAAGCGATATCAACTTTAAAACGCGCTAAATTTTGTTGATGTTTTGCGTATTCGATTTGTATCGACATATCTCCGGCAGTACAAGAGCTGCACTTCTGAAACTTGGTACTTAAGTAGAACATGTGTCTCCGCAACTGTCTGCAAAGTTTCGTTGCCCAATTCGAATAAATGTGGAAGTTATAAACAAAAGCGATATCAACTTTACAACGCGCTAAATTTTGTTGATGTTTTGCGTATTCGATTTGTATCGACATATCTCCGGCAGTACAAGAGCTGCACTTCTGAAACTTAGTACTTCAGTAGAAAAGGCTTATTTGAGACTGTCTGCAAAGTTTCGTTGCACAATTCGAATAAATGTGGAAGTTATAAACAGAAGCGATACCAACTTTAAAACGCGCTAAATTTTGTTGATGTTTTGCGTATTCAGTTTGTATCGACATATCTCCGGCAGTACAAGAGCTGCATTTCTGAAACTTGGTACTTGAGTAGAACATGTGTCTCCGCGACTGTCTGCAAAGTTTCGTTGCCCAATTAGAATAAATGTGGAAGTTATAAACAAAAGCGATATCAACTTTAAAACGCGCTAAATTTTGTTGATGTTTTGCGTATTCAGTTTGTATCGACATATCTCCGGCAGTACAAGAGCTGCACTTCTGAAACTTGGTACTTAAGTTGAATATGTGTCTCCGCGACTGTCTGCAAAGTTTCGTTGCACAATTCGAATAAATGTGGAAGTTATAAACAAAAGCGATACCAACTTTAAAACGCGCAAAATTTTGTTGATGTTTTGCGTATTCAGTTTGTATCGACATATCTCCGGCAGTACAAGAGCTGCACTTCTGAAACTTGGTACTTGAGTAGAACATGTGTCTCCGCGACTGTCTGCAAAGTTTCGTTGCACAATTCGAATAAATGTGGAAGTTATAAACAAAAGCGATATCAACTTTAAAACGCGCTAAATTTTGTTGATGTTTTGCGTATTCAGTTTGTATCGACATATCTCCGGCAGTACAAGAGCTGCACTTCTGAAACTTGGTACTTAAGTAGAACATGTGTCACCGCGACTGTCTGCAAAGTTTCGTTGCACAATTAGAATAAATGTGGAAGTTATAAACAAAAGCGATATCACCTTTAAAACGCGCAAAATTTTGTTGATGTTTTGCGTATTCAGTTTGTATCGACATATCTCCGGCAGTACAAGAGCTGCACTTCTGAAACTTGGTACTTCAGTAGAAAATGTGTCTCCGCGACTGTCTGCAAAGTTTCGTTGCACAATTCGAATAAATGTGGAAGTTATAAACAAAAGCGATATCAACTTTAAAACGCGCTAAATTTTGTTGATGATTTGCGTATTCAGTTTGTATCGACATATCTCCGGCAGTACAAGAGCTGCACTTCTGAAACTTGGTACTGAAGTAGAACATGTGTCTCCGCGACTGTCTGCAAAGTTTCGTTGCACAATTCGAATAAATGTGGAAGTTATAAACAAAAGCGATATCAACTTTAAAACGCGCTAAATTTTGTTGATGTTTTGCGTATTCAGTTTGTATCGACATATCTCGGGCAGTACAAGAGCTGCACTTCTGAAACTTGGTACTTAAGTTGAATATGTGTCTCCGCGACTGTCTGCAAAGTTTCGTTGCACAATTAGAATAAATATGTAAGTTTTAAACAAAAGCTATATCAACTTTAAAACGCGCTAAATTTTGTTGATGTTTTGCGTATTCAGTTTGTATCGACATATCTCCGGCAGTACAAGAGCTGCACTTCTGAAACTTGGTACTTAAGTAGAACATGTGTCTCCGCGACTGTCTGCAAAGTTTCGTGGCCCAATTCGAATAAATGTGGAAGTTATAAACAAAAGCGATATCAACTTTAAAACGCGCTAAATTTTGTTGATGTTTTGCGTATTCAGTTTGTATCGACATATCTCCGGCAGTACAAGAGCTGCACTTCTGAAACTTGGTACTTAAGTTGAATATGTGTCTCCGCGACTGTCTGCAAAGTTTCGTTGCACAATTCGAATAAATGTGGAAGTTATAAACAAAAGCGATATCAACTTTAAAACGCCCTAAATTTTGTTGATGTTTTGCGTAATCAGTTTTATCGACATATCTCCGGCAGTACAAGAGCTGCACTTCTGAAACTTGGTACTTACGTAGAACATGTGTCTCCGCGACTGTCTGCAAAGTTTCGTTGCCCAATTCGAATAAATGTGGAAGTTATAAACAAAAGCGATATCAACTTTAAAACGCGCTAAATTTTGTTGATGTTTTGCGTATTCAGTTTGTATCGACATATCTCCAGCAGTACAAGAGCTGCACTTCTGAAACTTGGTACTTCAGTAGAACATGTGTCTCCGCGACTGTCTGCAAAGTTTCGTTGCACAATTCGAATAAATGTGGAAGTTATAAACAAAAGCGATATCAACTTTAAAACGCGCTAAATTTTGTTGATGTTTTGCGTATTCGATTTGTATCGACATATCTCCGGCAGTACAAGAGCTGCACTTCTGATACTTGGTACTTAAGTAGAACATGTGTCTCCGCAACTGTCTGCAAAGTTTCGTTGCCCAATTCGAATAAAATTAGAAGTTATAAACAAAAGCGATATCAACTTTAAAACGCGCTAAATTTTGTTGATGTTTTGCGGATTCAGTTTGTATCGACATATCTCCGGCAGTACAAGAGCTGCACTTCTGAAACTTGGTACTTAAGTTGAATATGTGTCTCCGCGACTGTCTGCAAAGTGTTGTTGCACAATTCGAATAAATGTGGAAGTTATAAACAAAAGCGATATCAACTTTACAACGCGCTAAATTTTGTTGATGTTTGCGTATTCGATTTGTATCGACATATCTCCGGCAGTACAAGAGCTGCACTTCTGAAACTTAGTACTTCAGTAGAAAAGGCCTATTTGAGACTGTCTGCAAAGTTTCGTTGCACAATTCGAATAAATGTGGAAGTTATAACCAGAAGCGATATCAACTTTAAAACGCGCAAAATTTTGTTGATGTTTTGCGTATTCAGTTTGTATCGACATATCTCTGGCAGTACAAGAGCTGCACTTCTGAAACTATGTACTTCAGTAGAACATGTGTCTCCGCGACTGTCTGCAAAGTTTCGTTGCACAATCCGAATAAATGTGGAAGTTATAAACAAAAGCGATATCAACTTTAAAACGCGCAAAATTTTGTTGATGTTTTGCGTATTCAGTTTGTATCGACATATCTCCGGCAGTACAAGAGCTGCACTTCTGAACCTTGGTACTTAAGTAGAACATGTGTCTCCGCGACTGTCTGCAAAGTTTCGTTGCCAAATTCGAATAAATGTGGAAGTTATAAACAAAAGCGATATCAACTTTAAAACGCGCTAAATTTTGTTGATGTTTTGCGTATTCAGTTTGTATCGACATATCTCCGGCAGTACAAGAGCTGCACTTCTGAAACTTGGTACTTAAGTAGAACATGTGTCTCCGCGACTGTCTGCAAAGTTTCGTGGCCCAATTCGAATAAATGTGGAAGTTATAAACAAAAGCGATATCAACTTTAAAACGCGCTAAATTTTGTTGATGTTTTGCGTATTCAGTTTGTATCGACATATCTCCGGCAGTACAAGAGCTGCACTTCTGAAACTTGGTACTTAAGTTGAATATGTGTCTCCGCGACTGTCTGCAAAGTTTCGTTGCACAATCCGAATAAATGTGGAAGTTATAAACAAAAGCGATATCAACTTTAAAACGCGCAAAATTTTGTTGATGTTTTGCGTATTCAGTTTGTATCGACATATCTCCGGCAGTACAAAAGCTGCACTTCTGAAACTTGGTACTTAAGTAGAACATGTGTCTCCGCGACTGTCTACAAAGTTTCGTGGCCCAATTCGAATAAATGTGGAAGTTATAAACAAAAGCGATATCAACTTTAAAACGCGCTAAATTTTGTTGATGTTTTGCGTATTCAGTTTGTATCGACATATCTCCGGCAGTACAAGAGCTGCACTTCTGAAACTTGGTACTTAAGTAGAACATGTGTCTCCGCGACTGTCTGCAAAGTTTCGTGGCCCAATTCGAATAAATGTGGAAGTTATAAACAAAAGCGATATCAACTTTAAAACGCGCTAAATTTTGTTGATGTTTTGCGTATTCAGTTTGTATCGACATATCTCCGGCAGTACAAGAGCTGCACTTCTGAAACTTGGTACTTAAGTTGAATATGTGTCTCCGCGACTGTCTGCAAAGTTTCGTTGCACAATCCGAATAAATGTGGAAGTTATAAACAAAAGCGATATCAACTTTAAAACGCGCAAAATTTTGTTGATGTTTTGCGTATTCAGTTTGTATCGACATATCTCCGGCAGTACAAGAGCTGCACTTCTGAACCTTGGTACTTAAGTAGAACATGTGTCTCCGCGACTGTCTGCAAAGTTTCGTTGCCAAATTCGAATAAATGTGGAAGTTATAAACAAAAGCGATATCAACTTTAAAACGCGCTAAATTTTGTTGATGTTTTGCGTATTCAGTTTTATCGACATATCTCCGGCAGTACAAGAGCTGCACTTCTGAAACTTGGTACTTAAGTAGAACATGTGTCTCCGCGACTGTCTGCAAAGTTTCGTTGCACAATTCGAATAAATGTGGAAGTTATAAACAAAAGCGATATCAACTTTACAACGCGCTAAATTTTGTTGATGTTTTGCGTATTCGATATTTATCGACATATCTCCGGCAGTACAAGAGCTGCACTTCTGAAACTTAGTACTTCAGTAGAAAAGGCTTATTTGAGACTGTCTGCAAAGTTTCGTTGCACAATTTGAATAAATGTGGAAGTTATAAACAGAAGCGATACCAACTTTAAAACGCGCTAAATTTTGTTGATGTTTTGCGTATTCAGTTTGTATCGACATATCTCCGGCAGTACAAGAGCTGCACTTCTGAAACTTGGTACTTGAGTAGAACATGTGTCTCCGCGACTGTCTGCAAAGTTTCGTTGCCCAATTCGAATAAATGTGGAAGTTATAAACAAAAGCGATATCAACTTTAAAACGCGCTAAATTTTGTTGATGTTTTGCGTATTCAGTTTGTATCGACATATCTCCGGCAGTACAAGAGCTGCACTTCTGAAACTTGGTACTTAAGTAGAACATGTGTCACCGCGACTGTCTGCAAAGTTTCGTTGCACAATTAGAATAAATGTGGAAGTTATAAACAAAAGCGATATCACCTTTAAAACGCGCAAAATTTTGTTGATGTTTTGCGTATTCAGTTTGTATCGACATATCTCCGGCAGTACAAGAGCTGCACTTCTGAAACTTGGTACTTCAGTAGAAAATGTGTCTCCGCGACTGTCTGCAAAGTTTCGTTGCACAATTCGAATAAATGTGGAAGTTATAAACAAAAGCGATATCAACTTTAAAACGCG
Organism: Sepiola atlantica; assembly: GCA_963556195.1. Taxonomy (NCBI): domain Eukaryota; kingdom Metazoa; phylum Mollusca; class Cephalopoda; order Sepiida; family Sepiolidae; genus Sepiola; species Sepiola atlantica. The sequence goes on from CAUVYP010001303.1 coordinate 967,764, forward strand.
CTAAATTTTGTTGATGTTTTGCGTATTCAGTTTGTATCGACATATCTCCGGCAGTACAAAAGCTGCACTTCTGAAACTTGGTACTTAAGTAGAACATGTGTCTCCGCGACTGTCTGCAAAGTTTCGTGGCCCAATTCGAATAAATGTGGAAGTTATAAACAAAAGCGATATCAACTTTAAAACGCGCTAAATTTTGTTGATGTTTTGCGTATTCAGTTTGTATCGACATATCTCCGGCAGTACAAGAGCTGCACTTCTGAAACTTGGTACTTAAGTAGAACATGTGTCTCCGCGACTGTCTGCAAAGTTTCGTGGCCCAATTCGAATAAATGTGGAAGTTATAAACAAAAGCGATATCAACTTTAAAACGCGCTAAATTTTGTTGATGTTTTGCGTATTCAGTTTGTATCGACATATCTCCGGCAGTACAAGAGCTGCACTTCTGAAACTTGGTACTTAAGTTGACTATGTGTCTCCGCGACTGTCTGCAAAGTTTCGTTGCACAATCCGAATAAATGTGGAAGTTATAAACAAAAGCGATATCAACTTTAAAACGCGCAAAATTTTGTTGATGTTTTGCGTATTCAGTTTGTATCGACATATCTCCGGCAGTACAAGAGCTGCACTTCTGAACCTTGGTACTTAAGTAGAACATGTGTCTCCGCGACTGTCTGCAAAGTTTCGTTGCCAAATTCGAATAAATGTGGAAGTTATAAACAAAAGCGATATCAACTTTAAAACGCGCTAAATTTTGTTGATGTTTTGCGTATTCAGTTTTATCGACATATCTCCGGCAGTACAAGAGCTGCACTTCTGAAACTTGGTACTTAAGTAGAACATGTGTCTCCGCGACTGTCTGCAAAGTTTCGTTGCACAATTCGAATAAATGTGGAAGTTATAAACAAAAGCGATATCAACTTTACAACGCGCTAAATTTTGTTGATGTTTTGCGTATTCGATATTTATCGACATATCTCCGGCAGTACAAGAGCTGCACTTCTGAAACTTAGTACTTCAGTAGAAAAGGCTTATTTGAGACTGTCTGCAAAGTTTCGTTGCACAATTCGAATAAATGTGGAAGTTATAAACAAAAGCGATATCAACTTTAAAACGCGCTAAATTTTGTTGATGTTTTGCGTATTCAGTTTGTATCGACATATCTCCGGCAGTACAAGAGCTGCACTTCTGAAACTTGGTACTTGAGTAGAACATGTGTCTCCGCGACTGTCTGCAAAGTTTCGTTGCACAATTCGAATAAATGTGGAAGTTATAAACAAAAGCGATATCAACTTTAAAACGCGCTAAATTTTGTTGATGTTTTGCGTATTCAGTTTGTATCGACATATCTCCGGCAGTACAAGAGCTGCACTTCTGAAACTTGGTACTTAAGTTGAATATGTGTCTCCGCGACTGTCTGCAAAGTTTCGTTGCACAATTCGAATAAATGTGGAAGTTATAAACAAAAGCGATATCAACTTTAAAACGCCCTAAATTTTGTTGATGTTTTGCGTAATCAGTTTTATCGACATATCTCCGGCAGTACAAAAGCTGCACTTCTGAAACTTGGTACTTACGTAGAACATGTGTCTCCGCGACTGTCTGCAAAGTTTCGTTGCCCAATTCGAATAAATGTGGAAGTTATAAACAAAAGCGATATCAACTTTAAAACGCGCTAAATTTTGTTGATGTTTTGCGTATTCAGTTTGTATCGACATATCTCCGGCAGTACAAGAGCTGCACTTCTGAAACTAGGTACTTCAGTAGAACATGTGTCTCCGCGACTGTCTGCAAAGTTTCGTTGCACAATTCGAATAAATGTGGAAGTTATAAACAAAAGCGATATCAACTTTAAAACGCGCTAAATTTTGTTGATGTTTTGCGTATTCGATTTGTATCGACATATCTCCGGCAGTACAAGAGCTGCACTTCTGAAACTTGGTACTTAAGTAGAACATGTGTCTCCGCAACTGTCTGCAAAGTTTCGTTGCCCAATTCGAATAAAATTAGAAGTTATAAACAAAAGCGATATCGACTTTACAACGCGCTAAATTTTGTTGATGTTTTGCGTATTCGATATTTATCGACATATCTCCGGCAGTACAAGAGCTGCACTTCTGAAACTTAGTACTTCAGTAGAAAAGGCTTATTTGAGACTGTCTGCAAAGTTTCGTTGCACAATTCGAATAAATGTGGAAGTTATAAACAGAAGCGATACCAACTTTAAAACGCGCTAAATTTTGTTGATGTTTTGCGTATTCAGTTTGTATCGACATATCTCCGGCAGTACAAGAGCTGCACTTCTGAAACTTGGTACTTGAGTAGAACATGTGTCTCCGCGACTGTCTGCAAAGTTTCGTTGCCCAATTCGAATAAATGTGGAAGTTATAAACAAAAGCGATATCAACTTTAAAACGCGCTAAATTTTGTTGATGTTTTGCGTATTCAGTTTGTATCGACATATCTCCGGCAGTACAAGAGCTGCACTTCTGAAACTTGGTACTTAAGTAGAACATGTGTCACCGCGACTGTCTGCAAAGTTTCGTTGCACAATTAGAATAAATGTGGAAGTTATAAACAAAAGCGATATCACCTTTAAAACGCGCAAAATTTTGTTGATGTTTTGCGTATTCAGTTTGTATCGACATATCTCCGGCAGTACAAGAGCTGCACTTCTGAAACTTGGTACTTCAGTAGAAAATGTGTCTCCGCGACTGTCTGCAAAGTTTCGTTGCACAATTCGAATAAATGTGGAAGTTATAAACAAAAGCGATATCAACTTTAAAACGCGCTAAATTTTGTTGATGTTTTGCGTATTCAGTTTGTATCGACATATCTCCGGCAGTACAAAAGCTGCACTTCTGAAACTTGGTACTTAAGTAGAACATGTGTCTCCGCGACTGTCTGCAAAGTTTCGTGGCCCAATTCGAATAAATGTGGAAGTTATAAACAAAAGCGATATCAACTTTAAAACGCGCTAAATTTTGTTGATGTTTTGCGTATTCAGTTTGTATCGACATATCTCCGGCAGTACAAGAGCTGCACTTCTGAAACTTGGTACTTCAGTAGAACATGTGTCTCCGCGACTGTCTGCAAAGTTTCGTGGCCCAATTCGAATAAATGTGGAAGTTATAAACAAAAGCGATATCAACTTTAAAACGCGCTAAATTTTGTTGATGTTTTGCGTATTCAGTTTGTATCGACATATCTCCGGCAGTACAAGAGCTGCACTTCTGAAACTTGGTACTTAAGTTGACTATGTGTCTCCGCGACTGTCTGCAAAGTTTCGTTGCACAATCCGAATAAATGTGGAAGTTATAAACAAAAGCGATATCAACTTTAAAACGCGCAAAATTTTGTTGATGTTTTGCGTATTCAGTTTGTATCGACATATCTCCGGCAGTACAAGAGCTGCACTTCTGAACCTTGGTACTTAAGTAGAACATGTGTCTCCGCGACTGTCTGCAAAGTTTCGTTGCCAAATTCGAATAAATGTGGAAGTTATAAACAAAAGCGATATCAACTTTAAAACGCGCTAAATTTTGTTGATGTTTTGCGTATTCAGTTTTATCGACATATCTCCGGCAGTACAAGAGCTGCACTTCTGAAACTTGGTACTTAAGTAGAACATGTGTCTCCGCGACTGTCTGCAAAGTTTCGTTGCACAATTCGAATAAATGTGGAAGTTATAAACAAAAGCGATATCAACTTTACAACGCGCTAAATTTTGTTGATGTTTTGCGTATTCGATATTTATCGACATATCTCCGGCAGTACAAGAGCTGCACTTCTGAAACTTAGTACTTCAGTAGAAAAGGCTTATTTGAGACTGTCTGCAAAGTTTCGTTGCACAATTCGAATAAATGTGGAAGTTATAAACAGAAGCGATACCAACTTTAAAACGCGCTAAATTTTGTTGATGTTTTGCGTATTCAGTTTGTATCGACATATCTCCGGCAGTACAAGAGCTGCACTTCTGAAACTTGGTACTTGAGTAGAACATGTGTCTCCGCGACTGTCTGCAAAGTTTCGTTGCACAATTAGAATAAATGTGGAAGTTATAAACAAAAGCGATATCAACTTTAAAACGCGCTAAATTTTGTTGATGTTTTGCATATTCAGTTTGTATCGACATATCTCCGGCAGTACAAGAGCTGCACTTCTGAAACTTGGTACTTAAGTAGAACATGTGTCACCGCGACTGTCTGCAAAGTTTCGTTGCACAATTAGAATAAATGTGGAAGTTATAAACAAAAGCGATATCACCTTTAAAACGCGCAAAATTTTGTTTATGTTTTGCGTATTCAGTTTGTATCGACATATCTCCGGCAGTACAAGAGCTGCACTTCTGAAACTTGGTACTTCAGTAGAAAATGTGTCTCCGCGACTGTCTGCAAAGTTTCGTTGCACAATTCGAATAAATGTGGAAGTTATAAACAAAAGCGATATCAACTTTAAAACGCGCTAAATTTTGTTGATGATTTTCGTATTCAGTTTGTATCGACATATCTCCGGCAGTACAAGAGCTGCACTTCTGTAACTTGGTACTGAAGTAGAACATGTGTCTCCGCGACTGTCTGCAAAGTTTCGTTGCACAATTCGAATAAATGTGGAAGTTATAAACAAAAGCGATATCAACTTTAAAACGCGCTAAATTTTGTTGATGTTTTGCGTATTCAGTTTGTATCGACATATCTCGGGCAGTACAAGAGCTGCACTTCTGAAACTTGGTACTTAAGTTGAATATGTGTCTCCGCGACTGTCTGCAAAGTTTCGTTGCACAATTAGAATAAATATGTAAGTTTTAAACAAAAGCTATATCAACTTTAAAACGCGCTAAATTTTGTTGATGTTTTGCGTATTCAGTTTGTATCGACATATCTCCGGCAGTACAAGAGCTGCACTTCTGAAACTTGGTACTTAAGTAGAACATGTGTCTCCGCGACTGTCTGCAAAGTTTCGTGGCCCAATTCGAATAAATGTGGAAGTTATAAACAAAAGCGATATCAACTTTAAAACGCGCTAAATTTTGTTGATGTTTTGCGTATTCAGTTTGTATCGACATATCTCCGGCAGTACAAGAGCTGCACTTCTGAAACTTGGTACTTCAGTAGAACATGTGTCTCCGCGACTGTCTGCAAAGTTTCGTTGCACAATTCGAATAAATGTGGAAGTTATAAACAAAAGCGATATCAACTTTAAAACTTGCTTAATTTTGTTGATGTTTTGCGTATTAAGTTTGTATCGACATATCTCCGACAGTACAAGAGCTGCACTTCTCTCACTTGGTACTTCAGTAGAAAATGCCTATCCGCGACTGTCTGCAAAGTTTCGTTGCACAATTAGAATAAATGTGGAAGTTATAAACAAAAGCGATATCAACTTTAAAACGCGCTAAATTTTGTTGTTGTTATGCGTATTCAGTTTGTATCGACATATCTCCGGCAGTACAAGAGCTGCACTTCTGACACTTGGTACTGAAGTAGAACATGTGTCTCCGCGACTGTCTGCAAAGTTTCGTTGCACAATTCGAATAAATGTGGAAGTTATAAACAAAAGCGATATCAACTTTAAAACGCGCTAAATTTTGTTGATGTTTTGCGTATTCAGTTTGTATCGACATATCTCCGGCAGTACAAGAGCTGCACTTCTGAAACTTGGTACTTAAGTTGAATATGTGTCTCCGCGACTGTCTGCAAAGTTTCGTTGCACAATTCGAATAAATGTGGAAGTTATAAACAAAAGCGATATCAACTTTAAAACGCCCTAAATTTTGTTGATGTTTTGCGTAATCAGTTTTATCGACATATCTCCGGCAGTACAAAAGCTGCACTTCTGAAACTTGGTACTTACGTAGAACATGTGTCTCCGCGACTGTCTGCAAAGTTTCGTTGCCCAATTCGAATAAATGTGGAAGTTATAAACAAAAGCGATATCAACTTTAAAACGCGCTAAATTTTGTTGATGTTTTGCGTATTCAGTTTGTATCGACATATCTCCGGCAGTACAAGAGCTGCACTTCTGAAACTAGGTACTTCAGTAGAACATGTGTCTCCGCGACTGTCTGCAAAGTTTCGTTGCACAATTCGAATAAATGTGGAAGTTATAAACAAAAGCGATATCAACTTTAAAACGCGCTAAATTTTGTTGATGTTTTGCGTATTCGATTTGTATCGACATATCTCCGGCAGTACAAGAGCTGCACTTCTGAAACTTGGTACTTAAGTAGAACATGTGTCTCCGCAACTGTCTGCAAAGTTTCGTTGCCCAATTCGAATAAAATTAGAAGTTATAAACAAAAGCGATATCAACTTTAAAACGCGCTAAATTTTGTTGATGTTTTGCGGATTCAGTTTGTATCGACATATCTCCGGCAGTACAAGAGCTGCACTTCTGAAACTTGGTACTTCAGTAGAACATGTGTCTCCGCGACTGTCTGCAAAGTTTCGTTGCACAATTCGAATAAATGTGGAAGTTATAAACAAAAGCGATATGAACTTTAAAACTTGCTTAATTTTGTTGATGTTTTGCGTATTAAGTTTGTATCGACATATCTCCGACAGTACAAGAGCTGCACTTCTCTCACTTGGTACTTCAGTAGAAAATGCGTATCCGCGACTGTCTGCAAAGTTTCGTTGCACAATTAGAATAAATGTGGAAGTTATAAACAAAAGCGATATCAACTTTAAAACGCGCTAAATTTTGTTGTTGTTATGCGTATTCAGTTTGTATCGACATATCTCTGGCAGTACAAGAGCTGCACTTCTGAAACTTGGTACTGAAGTAGAACATGTGTCTCCGCGACTGTCTGCAAAGTTTCGTTGCACAATTCGAATAAATGTGGAAGTTATAAACAAAAGCGATATCAACTTTAAAACGCGCTAAATTTTGTTGATGTTTTGCGTATTCAGTTTGTATCGACATATCTCCGGCAGTACAAGAGCTGCACTTCTGAAACTTGGTACTTAAGTTGAATATGTGTCTCCGCGACTGTCTGCAAAGTTTTGTTGCACAATTCGAATAAATGTGGAAGTTATAAACAAAAGCGATATCAACTTTACAACGCGCTAAATTTTGTTGATGTTTTGCGTATTCGATTTGTATCGACATATCTCCGGCAGTACAAGAGCTGCACTTCTGAAACTTGGTACTGAAGTAGAACATGTGTCTCCGCGACTGTCTGCTAAGTTTCGTTGCACAATTCGAATAAATGTGGAAGTTATAAACAAAAGCGATATCAACTTTAAAACGCGCTAAATTTTGTTGATGTTTTGCGTATTCAGTTTGTATCGACATATCTCCGGCAGTACAAGAGCTGCACTTCTGAAACTTGGTACTTAAGTAGAACATGTGTCTCCGCGACTGTCTGCAAAGTTTCGTAGCCCAATTCGAATAAATGTGGAAGTTATAAACAAAAGCGATATCAACTTTAAAACGCGCTAAATTTTGTTGATGTTTTGCGTATTCAGTTTGTATCGACATATCTCCAGCAGTACAAGAGCTGCACTTCTGAAACTTAGTACTTAAGTCGAATATGTGTCTCCGCGACTGTCTGCAAAGTTTCGTTGCACAATCAGAATAAATGTGGAAGTTATAAACAAAAGCGATATCAACTTTAAAACGCGCAAAATTTTGTTGATGTTTTGCGTATTCAGTTTGTATCGACATATCTCCGGCAGTACAAGAGCTGCACTTCTGAACCTTGGTACTTAAGTAGAACATGTGTCTCCGCGACTGTCTGCAAAGTTTCGTTGCCCAATTCGAATAAATGTGGAAGTTATAAACAAAAGCGATATCAACTTTAAAACGCGCTAAATTTTGTTGATGTTTTGCGTATTCAGTTTTATCGACATATCTCCGACAGTACAAGAGCTGCACTTCTGAAACTTGGTACTTAAGTAGAACATGTGTCTTTGCGACTGCTTGCAAAGTTTCGTTGCCCAATTCGAATAAATGTGGAAGTTATAAACAAAAGCGATATCAACTTTAAAACGCGCTAAATTTTGTTGATGTTTTGCGTATTCAGTTTGCATCGACATATCTCCGGCAGTACAAGAGCTGCACTTCTGAAACTTGGTACTTCAGTAGAACATGTGTCTCCGCGACTGTCTGCAAAGTTTCGTTGCACAATTCGAATAAATGTGGAAGTTATAAACAAAAGCGATATCAACTTTACAACGCGCTAAATTTTGTTGATGTTTTGCGTATTCGATTTGTATCGACATATCTCCGGCAGTAAAAGAGCTGCACTTCTGAGACTTAGTACTTCAGTAGAAAAGGCCTATTTGAGATAGTCTGCAAAGTTTCGTTGCCCAATTCGAATAAATGTGGAAGTTATAAACAAAAGCGATATCAACTTTAAAACGCGCTAAATTTTGTTGATGTTTTGCGTATTCAGTTTGTATCGACATATCTCCGGCAGTACAAGAGCTGCACTTCTGAAACTTGGTACTTTAGTTGAATATGTGTCACCGCGACTGTCTGCAAAGTTTCGTTGCACAATTAGAATAAATGTGGAAGTTATAAACAAAAGCGATATCACCTTTAAAACGCGCAAATTTTTGTTGATTTTTTGCGTATTCAGTTTGTATCGACATATCTCCGGCAGTACAAGAGCTGCACTTCTGAAACTTGGTACTTCAGTGGAAAATGTGTCTCCGCGACTGTCTGCAAAGTTTCGTTGCACAATTCGAATAAATGTGGAAGTTATAAACAAAAGCGATATCAACTTTAAAACGCGCTAAATTTTGTTGATGTTTTGCGTATTCAGTTTGTATCGACATATCTCCGGCAGTACAAGAGCTGCACTTCTGAAACTTGGTACTGAAGTAGAACATGTGTCTCCGCGACTGTCTGCAAAGTTTCGTTGCACAATTCGAATAAATGTGGAAGTTATAAACAAAAGCGATATCAACTTTTAAACGCGCTAAATTTTGTTGATGTTTTGCGTATTCAGTTTGTATCGACATATCTCCGGCAGTACAAGAGCTGCACTTCTGAAACTTGGTACTTCAGTAGAACATGTGTCTCCGCGACTGTCTGCAAAGTTTCGTTGCACAATTCGAATAAATGTGGAAGTTATAAACAAAAGCGATATCAACTTTAAAACTTGCTTAATTTTGTTGATGTTTTGCGTATTAAGTTTGTATCGACATATCTCCGACAGTACAAGAGCTGCACTTCTCTCACTTGGTACTTCAGTAGAAAATGCCTATCCGCGACTGTCTGCAAAGTTTCGTTGCACAATTAGAATAAATGTCGAAGTTATAAACAAAAGCGATATCAACTTTAAAACGCGCTAAATTTTGTTGTTGTTATGCGTATTCAGTTTGTATCGACATATCTCCGGCAGTACAAGAGCTGCACTTCTGAAACTTGGTACTGAAGTAGAACATGTGTCTCCGCGACTGTCTGCAAAGTTTCGTTGCACAATTCGAATAAATGTGGAAGTTATAAACAAAAGCGATATCAACTTTAAAACGCGCTAAATTTTGTTGATGTTTTGCGTATTCAGTTTGTATCGACATATCTCCGGCAGTACAAGAGCTGCACTTCTGAAACTTGGTACTTAAGTTGAATACGTGTCTCCGCGACTGTCTGCAAAGTTTCGTTGCACAATTCGAATAAATGTGGAAGTTATAAACAAAAGCGATATCAACTTTACAACGCGCTAAATTTTGTTGATGTTTTGCGTATTCGATTTGTATCGACATATCTCCGGCAGTACAAGAGCTGCACTTCTGAAACTTAGTACTTCAGTAGAAAAGGCCTATTTGAGACTGTCTGCAAAGTTTCGTTGCACAATTCGAATAAATGTGGAAGTTATAACCAGAAGCGATATCAACTTTAAAACGCGCAAAATTTTGTTGATGTTTTGCGTATTCAGTTTGTATCGACATATCTCCATCAGTACAAGAGCTGCACTTCTGAAACTTGGTACTTCAGTAGAACATGTGTCTCCGCGACTGTCTGCAAAGTTTCGTTGCACAATTCGAATAAATGTGGAAGTTATAAACAAAAGCGATATCAACTTTAAAACGCGCTAAATTTTGTTGATGTTTTGCGTATTCGATTTGTATCGACATATCTCCGGCAGTACAAGAGCTGCACTTCTGAAACTTGGTACTTAAGTAAAACATGTGTCTCCGCGACTGTCTGCAAAGTTTCGTTGCACAATTAGAATAAATGTGGAAGTTATAAACAAAAGCGATATCAACTTTTAAACGCGCTAAATTTTGTTGATGTTTTGCGTATTCAGTTTGTATCGACATATCTCCGGCAGTACAAGAGCTGCACTTCTGAAACTTGGTACTTAAGTAGAACATGTGTCCCCGCGACTGTCTGCAAAGTTTCGTTGCCCAATTCGAATAAATGTGGAAGTTATAAACAAAAGCGATATCAACTTTAAAACGCGCTAAATTTTGTTGTTGTTATGCGTATTCAGTTTGTATCGACATATCTCCGGCAGTACAAGAGCTGCACTTCTGAAACTTGGTACTGAAGTAGAACATGTGTCTCCGCGACTGTCTGCAAAGTTTCGTTGCACAATTCGAATAAATGTGGAAGTTATAAACAAAAGCGATATCAACTTTAAAACGGGCTAAATTTTGTTGATGTTTTGCGTATTCAGTTTCTATCGACATATCTCGGGCAGTACAAGAGCTGCACTTCTGAAACTTGGTACTGAAGTAGAATATGTGTCTCCGCGACTGTCTGCAAAGTTTCGTTGCACAATTAGAATAAATGTGTAAGTTATAAACAAAAGCGATATCAACTTTAAAACGCGCTAAATTTTGTTGATGTTTTGCGTATTCAGTTTGTATCGACATATCTCCGGCAGTACAAGAGCTGCACTTCTGAAACTTGGTACTTAAGTAGAACATGTGTCTCCGCGACTGTCTGCAAAGTTTCGTGGCCCAATTCGAATAAATGTGGAAGTTATAATCAAAAGCGATATCAACTTTAAAACGCGCTAAATTTTGTTGATGTTTTGCGTATTCAGTTTGTATCGACATATCTCCGGCAGTACAAGAGCTGCACTTCTGAAACTTGGTACTTAAGTAGAACATGTGTCTCCGCGACTGTCTGCAAAGTTTCGTGGCCCAATTCGAATAAATGTGGAAGTTATAAACAAAAGCGATATCAACTTTAAAACGCGCTAAATTTTGTTGATGTTTTGCGTATTCAGTTTGTATCGACATATCTCCAGCAGTACAAGAGCTGCACTTCTGAAACTTAGTACTTAAGTCGAATATGTGTCTCCGCGACTGTCTGCAAAGTTTCGTTGCACAATCAGAATAAATGTGGAAGTTATAAACAAAAGCGATATCAACTTTAAAACGCGCAAAATTTTGTTGATGTTTTGCGTATTCAGTTTGTATCGACATATCTCCGGCAGTACAAGAGCTGCACTTCTGAACCTTGGTACTTAAGTAGAACATGTGTCTCCGCGACTGTCTGCAAAGTTTCGTTGCCCAATTCGAATAAATGTGGAAGTTATAAACAAAAGCGATATCAACTTTAAAACGCGCTAAATTTTGTTGATGTTTTGCGTATTCAGTTTTATCGACATATCTCCGACAGTACAAGAGCTGCACTTCTGAAACTTGGTACTTAAGTAGAACATGTGTCTTTGCGACTGCTTGCAAAGTTTCGTTGCCCAATTCGAATAAATGTGGAAGTTATAAACAAAAGCGATATCAACTTTAAAACGCGCTAAATTTTGTTGATGTTTTGCGTATTCAGTTTGCATCGACATATCTCCGGCAGTACAAGAGCTGCACTTCTGAAACTTGGTACTTCAGTAGAACATGTGTCTCCGCGACTGTCTGCAAAGTTTCGTTGCACAATTCGAATAAATGTGGAAGTTATAAACAAAAGCGATATCAACTTTACAACGCGCTAAATTTTGTTGATGTTTTGCGTATTCGATTTGTATCGACATATCTCCGGCAGTAAAAGAGCTGCACTTCTGAGACTTAGTACTTCAGTAGAAAAGGCCTATTTGAGATAGTCTGCAAAGTTTCGTTGCACAATTCGAATAAATGTGGAAGTTATAAACAGAAGCGATATCAACTTTAAAACGCGCTAAATTTTGTTGATGGTTTGCGTATTCAGTTTGTATCGACATATCTCCGGCAGTACAAGAGCTGCACTTCTGAAACTTGGTACTTCAGTAGAAAATGTGTCTCCGCGACTGTCTGCAAAGTTTCGTTGCACAATTCGAATAAATGTGGAAGTTATAAACAAAAGCGATATCAACTTTAAAACGCGCTAAATTTTGTTGATGTTTTGCGTATTCAGTTTGTATCGACATATCTCCGGCAGTACAAGAGCTGCACTTCTGAAACTTGGTACTGAAGTAGAACATGTGTCTCCGCGACTGTCTGCAAAGTTTCGTTGCACAATTCGAATAAATGTAGAAGTTATAAACAAAAGCGATATCAACTTTAAAACGCGCTAAATGTTGTTGATGTTTTGCGTATTCAGTTTGTATCGACATATCTCGGGCAGTACAAGAGCTGCACTTCTGAAACTTGGTACTTAAGTTGAATATGTGTCTCCGCGACTGTCTGCAAAGTTTCGTTGCACAATTAGAATAAATATGTAAGTTTTAAACAAAAGCTATATCAACTTTAAAACGCGCTAAATTTTGTTGATGATTTGCGTATTCAGTTTGTATCGACATATCTCCGGCAGTACAAGAGCTGCACTTCTGAAACTTGGTACTTAAGTAGAACATGTGTCTCCGCGACTGTCTGCAAAGTTTCGTGGCCCAATTCGAATAAATGTGGAAGTTATAAACAAAAGCGATATCAACTTTAAAACGCGCTAAATTTTGTTGATGTTTTGCGTATTCAGTTTGTATCGACATATCTCCGGCAGTACAAGAGCTGCACTTCTGAAACTTGGTACTTCAGTAGAACATGTGTCTCCGCGACTGTCTGCAAAGTTTCGTTGCACAATTCGAATAAATGTGGAAGTTATAAACAAAAGCGATATCAACTGTAAAACTTGCTTAATTTTGTTGATGTTTTGCGTATTAAGTTTGTATCGACATATCTCCGACAGTACAAGAGCTGCACTTCTCTCACTTGGTACTTCAGTAGAAAATGCCTATCCGCGACTGTCTGCAAAGTTTCGTTGCACAATTAGAATAAATGTGGAAGTTATAAACAAAAGAGATATCAACTTTAAAACGCGCTAAATTTTGTTGTTGTTATGCGTATTCAGTTTGTATCGACATATCTCCGGCAGTACAAGAGCTGCACTTCTGAAACTTGGTACTGAAGTAGAACATGTGTCTCCGCGACTGTCTGCAAAGTTTCGTTGCACAATTCGAATAAATGTGGAAGTTATAAACAAAAGCGATATCAACTTTAAAACGCGCTAAATTTTGTTGATGTTTTGCGTATTCAGTTTGTATCGACATATCTCCGGCAGTACAAGAGCTGCACTTCTGAAACTTGGTACTTCAGTAGAACATGTGTCTCTGCGACTGTCTGCAAAGTTTCGTTGCACAATTCGAATAAATGTGGAAGTTATAACCAGAAGCGATATCAACTTTAAAACGCGCAAAATTTTGTTGATGTTTTGCGTATTCAGTTTGTATCGACATATCTCCATCAGTACAAGAGCTGCACTTCTGAAACTTGGTACTTCAGTAGAACATGTGTCTCCGCGACTGTCTGCAAAGTTTCGTTGCACAATTCGAATAAATGTGGAAGTTATAAACAAAAGCGATATCAACTTTAAAACGCGCTAAATTTTGTTGATGTTTTGCGTATTCGATTTGTATCGACATATCTCCGGCAGTACAAGAGCTGCACTTCTGAAACTTGGTACTTAAGTAGAACATGTGTCTCCGCGACTGTCTGCAAAGTTTCGTTGCACAATTAGAATAAATGTGGAAGTTATAAACAAAAGCGATATCAACTTTTAAACGCGCTAAATTTTGTTGATGTTTTGCGTATTCAGTTTGTATCGACATATCTCCGGCAGTACAAGAGCTGCACTTCTGAAAATTAGCACTTAAGTAGAACATGTGTCCCCGCGACTGTCTGCAAAGTTTCGTGGCCCAATTCGAATAAATGTGGAAGTTATAAACAAAAGCGATATCAACTTTAAAACGCGCTAAATTTTGTTGTTGTTATCCGTATTCAGTTTGTATCGACATATCTCCGGCAGTACTAGAGCTGCACTTCTGAAACTAAGTACTGAAGTAGAACATGTGTCTCCGCGACTGTCTGCAAAGTTTCGTTGCACAATTCGAATAAATGTGGAAGTTATAAACAAAAGCGATATCAACTTTAAAACGGGCTAAATTTTGTTGATGTTTTGCGTATTCAGTTTGTATCGACATATCTCGGGCAGTACAAGAGCTGCACTACTTAAACTTGGTACTTAAGTTGAATATGTGTCTCCGCGACTGTCTGCAAAGTTTCGTTGCACAATTCGAATAAATGTGGAAGTTATAAACAAAAGCGATATCAACTTTAAAACGCGCTAAATTTTGTTGATGTTTTGCGTATTCAGTTTGTATCGACATATCTCCGGCAGTACAAGAGCTGCACTTCTGAAACTTGGTACTTAAGTAGAACATGTGTCTCCGCGACTGTCTGCAAAGTTTCGTGGCCCAATTCGAATAAATGTGGAAGTTATAATCAAAAGCGATATCAACTTTAAAACGCGCTAAATTTTGTTGATGTTTTGCGTATTCAGTTTGTATCGACATATCTTCGGCAGTACAAGAGCTGCACTTCTGAAACTTGGTACTTAAGTAGAACATGTGTCTCCGCGACTGTCTGCAAAGTTTCGTGGCCCAATTCGAATAAATGTGGAAGTTATAAACAAAAGCGATATCAACTTTAAAACGCGCTAAATTTTGTTGATGTTTTGCGTATTCAGTTTGTATCGACATATCTCCGGCAGTACAAGAGCTGCACTTCTGAAACTTAGTACTTAAGTTGAATATGTGTCTCCGCGACTGTCTGCAAAGTTTCGTTGCACAATCAGAATAAATGTGGAAGTTATAAACAAAAGCGATATCAACTTTAAAACGCGCAAAATTTTGTTGATGTTTTGCGTATTCAGTTTGTATCGACATATCTCCAGCAGTAAAAGAGCTGCACTTCTGAACCTTGGTACTTAAGTAGAACATGTGTCTCCGCGACTGTCTGCAAAGTTTCGTTGCCCAATTCGAATAAATGTGGAAGTTATAAACAAAAGCGATATCAACTTTAAAACGCGCTAAATTTTGTTGATGTTTTGCGTATTCAGTTTTATCGACATATCTTTGGCAGTACAAGAGCTGCACTTCTGAAACTTGGTACTGAAGTAGAACATGTGTCTCCGCGACTGCTTGCAAAGTTTCGTTGCCCAATTCGAATAAATGTGGAAGTTATAAACAAAAGCGATATCAACTTTAAAACGCGCTAAATTTTGTTGATGTTTTGCGTATTCAGTTTGTATCGACATATCTCCGGCAGTACAAGAGCTGCACTTCTGAAACTTGGTACTTCAGTAGAACATGTGTCTCCGCGACTGTCTGCAAAGTTTCGTTGCACAATTCGAATAAATGTGGAAGTTATAAACAAAAGCGATATCAACTGTAAAACTTGCTTAATTTTGTTGATGTTTTGCGTATTAAGTTTGTATCGACATATCTCCGACAGTACAAGAGCTGCACTTCTCTCACTTGGTACTTCAGTAGAAAATGCCTATCCGCGACTGTCTGCAAAGTTTCGTTGCACAATTAGAATAAATGTGGAAGTTATAAACAAAAGAGATATCAACTTTAAAACGCGCTAAATTTTGTTGTTGTTATGCGTATTCAGTTTGTATCGACATATCTCCGGCAGTACAAGAGCTGCACTTCTGAAACTTGGTACTGAAGTAGAACATGTGTCTCCGCGACTGTCTGCAAAGTTTCGTTGCACAATTCGAATAAATGTGGAAGTTATAAACAAAAGCGATATCAACTTTAAAACGCGCTAAATTTTGTTGATGTTTTGCGTATTCAGTTTGTATCGACATATCTCCGGCAGTACAAGAGCTGCACTTCTGAAACTTGGTACTTCAGTAGAACATGTGTCTCCGCGACTGTCTGCAAAGTTTCGTTGCACAATTCGAATAAATGTGGAAGTTATAACCAGAAGCGATATCAACTTTAAAACGCGCAAAATTTTGTTGATGTTTTGCGTATTCAGTTTGTATCGACATATCTCCATCAGTACAAGAGCTGCACTTCTGAAACTTGGTACTTCAGTAGAACATGTGTCTCCGCGACTGTCTGCAAAGTTTCGTTGCACAATTCGAATAAATGTGGAAGTTATAAACAAAAGCGATATCAACTTTAAAACGCGCTAAATTTTGTTGATGTTTTGCGTATTCGATTTGTATCGACATATCTCCGGCAGTACAAGAGCTGCACTTCTGAAACTTGGTACTTAAGTAGAACATGTGTCTCCGCGACTGTCTGCAAAGTTTCGTTGCACAATTAGAATAAATGTGGAAGTTATAAACAAAAGCGATATCAACTTTTAAACGCGCTAAATTTTGTTGATGTTTTGCGTATTCAGTTTGTATCGACATATCTCCGGCAGTACAAGAGCTGCACTTCTGAAAATTAGCACTTAAGTAGAACATGTGTCCCCGCGACTGTCTGCAAAGTTTCGTGGCCCAATTCGAATAAATGTGGAAGTTATAAACAAAAGCGATATCAACTTTAAAACGCGCTAAATTTTGTTGTTGTTATCCGTATTCAGTTTGTATCGACATATCTCCGGCAGTACTAGAGCTGCACTTCTGAAACTAAGTACTGAAGTAGAACATGTGTCTCCGCGACTGTCTGCAAAGTTTCGTTGCACAATTCGAATAAATGTGGAAGTTATAAACAAAAGCGATATCAACTTTAAAACGGGCTAAATTTTGTTGATGTTTTGCGTATTCAGTTTGTATCGACATATCTCGGGCAGTACAAGAGCTGCACTACTTAAACTTGGTACTTAAGTTGAATATGTGTCTCCGCGACTGTCTGCAAAGTTTCGTTGCACAATTCGAATAAATGTGGAAGTTATAAACAAAAGCGATATCAACTTTAAAACGCGCTAAATTTTGTTGATGTTTTGCGTATTCAGTTTGTATCGACATATCTCCGGCAGTACAAGAGCTGCACTTCTGAAACTTGGTACTTAAGTAGAACATGTGTCTCCGCGACTGTCTGCAAAGTTTCGTGGCCCAATTCGAATAAATGTGGAAGTTATAATCAAAAGCGATATCAACTTTAAAACGCGCTAAATTTTGTTGATGTTTTGCGTATTCAGTTTGTATCGACATATCTTCGGCAGTACAAGAGCTGCACTTCTGAAACTTGGTACTTAAGTAGAACATGTGTCTCCGCGACTGTCTGCAAAGTTTCGTGGCCCAATTCGAATAAATGTGGAAGTTATAAACAAAAGCGATATCAACTTTAAAACGCGCTAAATTTTGTTGATGTTTTGCGTATTCAGTTTGTATCGACATATCTCCGGCAGTACAAGAGCTGCACTTCTGAAACTTAGTACTTAAGTTGAATATGTGTCTCCGCGACTGTCTGCAAAGTTTCGTTGCACAATCAGAATAAATGTGGAAGTTATAAACAAAAGCGATATCAACTTTAAAACGCGCAAAATTTTGTTGATGTTTTGCGTATTCAGTTTGTATCGACATATCTCCAGCAGTAAAAGAGCTGCACTTCTGAACCTTGGTACTTAAGTAGAACATGTGTCTCCGCGACTGTCTGCAAAGTTTCGTTGCCCAATTCGAATAAATGTGGAAGTTATAAACAAAAGCGATATCAACTTTAAAACGCGCTAAATTTTGTTGATGTTTTGCGTATTCAGTTTTATCGACATATCTTTGGCAGTACAAGAGCTGCACTTCTGAAACTTGGTACTTAAGTAGAACATGTGTCTCCGCGACTGCTTGCAAAGTTTCGTTGCCCAATTCGAATAAATGTGGAAGTTATAAACAAAAGCGATATCAACTTTAAAACGCGCTAAATTTTGTTGATGTTTTGCGTATTCAGTTTGCATCGATGTATTTCCGGCAGTACAAGAGCTGCACTTCTGAAACTTGGTACTTCAGTAGAACATGTGTCTCTGCGACTGTCTGCAAAGTTTCGTTGCACAATTCGAATAAATGTGGAAGTTATAAACAAAAGCGATATCAACTTTACAACGCGCTAAATTTTGTTGATGTTTTGCGTATTCGATTTGTATCGACATATCTCCGGCAGTACCAGAGCTGCACTTCTGAAACTTAGTACTTCAGTAGAAAAGGCCTATTTGAGACTGTCTGCAAAGTTTCGTTGCACAATTCGAATAAATGTGGAAGTTATAAACAGAAGCGATACCAACTTTAAAACGCGCTAAATTTTGTTGATGTTTTGCGTATTCAGTTTGTATCGACATATCTCCGGTAGTACAAGAGCTGCACTTCTGAAACTTTGTACTTGAGTAGAACATGTGTCTCCGCGACTGTCTGCAAAGTTTCGTTGCCCAATTCGAATAAATGTGGAAGTTATAAACAAAAGCGATATCAACTTTAAAACGCGCTAAATTTTGTTGATGTTTTGCGTATTCAGTTTGTATCGACATATCTCCGGCAGTACAAGAGCTGCACTTCTGAAACTTGGTACTTAATTTGAATATGTGTCACCGCGACTGTCTGCAAAGTTTCGTTGCACAATTAGAATAAATGTGGAAGTTATAAACAAAAGCGATATCACCTTTAAAACGCGCAAAATTTTGTTGATGTTTTGCGTATTCAGTTTGTATCGACATATCTCCGGCAGTACAAGAGCTGCACTTCTGAAACTTGGTACTTCAGTAGAAAATGTGTCTCCGCGACTGTCTGCAAAGTTTCGTTGCACAATTCGAATAAATGTGGAAGTTATAAACAAAAGCGATATCAACTTTAAAACGCGCTAAATTTTGTTGATGTTTTGCGTATTCAGTTTGTATCGACATATCTCCGGCAGTACAAGAGCTGCACTTCTGAAACTTGGTACTGAAGTAGAACATGTGTCTCCGCGACTGTCTGCAAAGTTTCGTTGCACAATTCGAATAAATGTGGAAGTTATAAACAAAAGCGATATCAACTTTAAAACGCGCTAAATTTTGTTGATGTTTTGCGTATTCAGTTTGTATCGACATATCTCGGGCAGTACAAGAGCTGCACTTCTGAAACTTGGTACTTAAGTTGAATATGTGTCTCCGCGACTGTCTGCAAAGTTTCGTTGCACAATTAGAATAAATGTGTAAGTTTTACACAAAAGCGATATCAACTTTAAAACGCGCTAAATTTTGTTGATGTTTTGCGTATTCAGTTTGTATCGACATATCTCCGGCAGTACAAGAGCTGCACTTCTGAAACTTGGTACGTAAGTAGAACATGTGTCTCCGCGACTGTCTGCAAAGTTTCGTGGCCGAATTCGAATAAATGTGGAAGTTATAAACAAAAGCGATATCAACTTTAAAACGCGCTAAATTTTGTTTATATTTTGCGTATTCAGTTTGTATCGACATATCTCCGGCAGTACGAGAGCTGCACTTCTGAAACTTGGTACTTAAGTAGAACATGTGTCTCCGCGACTGTCTGCAAAGTTTCGTGGCCCAATTCGAATAAATGTGGAAGTTATAAACAAAAGCGATATCAACTTTAAAACGCGCTAAATTTTGTTGATGTTTTGCGTATTCAGTTTGTATCGACATATCTCCGGCAGTACAAGAGCTGCACTTCTGAAACTTGGTACTTAAGTAGAACATGTGTCTCCGCGACTGTCTGCAAAGTTTCGTGGCCCAATTCGAATAAATGTGGAAGTTATAAACAAAAGCGATATCAACTTTAAAACGCGCTAAATTTTGTTGATGTTTTGCGTATTCAGTTTGTATCGACATATCTCCGGCAGTACAAGAGCTGCACTTCTGAAACTTGGTACTTAAGTTGAATATGTGTCTCCGCGACTGTCTGCAAAGTTTCGTTGCACAATCAGAATAAATGTGGAAGTTATAAACAAAAGCGATATCAACTTTAAAACGCGCAAAATTTTGTTGATGTTTTGCGTATTCAGTTTGTATCGACATATCTCCGGCAGTACAAGAGCTGCACTTCTGAACCTTGGTACTTAAGTAGAACATGTGTCTCCGCGACTGTCTGCAAAGTTTCGTTGCCCAATTCGAATAAATGTGGAAGTTATAAACAAAAGCGATATCAACTTTAAAACGCACTAAATTTTGTTGATGTTTTGCGTATTCAGTTTGTATCGACATATCTCCGGCAGTACACGAGCTGCACTTCTGAAACTTGGTACTTCAGTAGAACATGTGTCTCCGCGACTGTCCGCAAAGGTTCGTTGCACAATTCGAATAAATGTGGAAGTTATAAACAAAAGCGATATCAACTTTACAACGCGCTAAATTTTGTTGATGTTTTGCGTATTCGATTTGTATCGACATATCTCCGGCAGTACAAGAGCTGCACTTCTGAAACTTGGTACTTCAGTAGAAAAGGCCTATTTGAGACTGTCTGCAAAGGTTCGTTGCACAATTCGACTAAATGTGGAAGTTATAAACAGAAGCGATATCAACTTTAAAACGCGCTAAATTTTGTTGATGTTTTGCGTATTCAGTTTGTATCGACATATCTCCGGCAGTACAAGAGCTGCACTTCTGAAACTTGGTACTTGAGTAGAACATGTGTCTCCGCGACTGTCTGCAAAGTTTCGTGGCCCAATTCGAATAAATGTGGAAGTTATAAACAAAAGCGATATCAACTTTAAAACGCGCTAAATTTTGTTGATGTTTTGCGTATTCAGTTTGTATCGACATATCTCCGGCTATACAAGAGCTGCACTTCTGAAACTTGGTACTTAAGTTGAATATGTGTCACCGCGACTGTCTGCAAAGTTTCGTTGCACAATTAGAATAAATGTGGAAGTTATAAACAAAAGCAATATCACCTTTAAAACGCGCAAAATTTTGTTGATGTTTTGCGTATTCAGTTTGTATCGACATATCTCCGGCAGTACAAGAGCTGCACTTCTGAAACTTGGTACTTCAGTAGAAAATGTGTCTCCGCGACTGTCTGCAAAGTTTCGTTGCATAATTCGAATAAATGTGGAAGTTATAAACAAAAGCGATATCAACTTTAAAACGCGCTAAATTTTGTTGATGTTTTGCGTATTCAGTTTGTATCGACATATCTCCGGCAGTACAAGAGCTGCACTTCTGAAACTTAGTACTTCAGTAGAAAAGGTATATCCGCGACGGTCTGCAACGTTTCGTTGCACAATTCGAATAAATGTGGAAGTTATAAACAAAAGCGATATCAACTTTAAAACGCGCTAAATTTTGTTGATGTTTTGCGTATTCAGTTTGTATCGACATATCTCCGGCAGTACAATAGCTGCACTTCTGAAACTTGGTACTTTAGTAGAACTTGTGTCTGTGCGACTGTCTGCCAAGTTTCGTTGCAAAATTCGAATAAATGTGGAAGTTATAAACAAAAGCGATATGAACTTTAAAACGCGCTAAATTTTGTTGATGTTTTGCGTATTCGATTTGTATCGACATATCTCCGGCAGTACAAGAGCTGCACTTCTGAAACTTGGTACTTAAGTAGAACATGTGTCTCCGCGACTGTCTGCAAAGTTTCGTTGCCCAATTCGAATAAAATTAGAAGTTATAAACAAAAGCGATATCAACTTTAAAACGCGCAAAATTTTGTTGATGTTTTGCGTATTCAGTTTGTATCGACATATCACCGGCAGTACAAGAGCTGCACTTCTGAAACTTGGTACTTCAGTAGAACATGTGTCTCCGTGACTGTCTGCAAAGTTTCGTTGCAAAATTCGAATAAATATGGAAGTTATAAACAAAAGCGATATCAACTTTAAAACGCGCTAAATTTTGTTGATGTTTTGCGTATTCAGTTTGTATCGACATATCTCCGGCAGTACACGAGCTGCACTTCTGAAACTTAGTACTTCAGAAGAAAAGGCCTATTCGAGACGGTCTGCAAAGTTTCGTGGCACAATTCGAATAAATGTGGAAGTTATAAACAGAAGCGATATCAACTTTAAAACGCGCTAAATTTTGTTGATGTTTTGCGTATTCAGTTTGTATCGACATATCTCCGGCAATAAATAAGCTGCACTTCTGAAACTTGGTACTTAAGTAGAACATGTGTCTCCGCGACTGTCTGCAAAGTTTCGTTGCACAATTCGAATAAATGTGGAAGTTATAAACAAAAGCGATATCAACTTTAAAACGCGCTAAATTTTGTTGATGTTTTGCGTATTTAGTTTGTATCGACATATCTCCGGCAGTACAAAAGCTGCACTTCTGAAACTTGGTACTTAAGTAGAACATGTCTCTCCGCGACTGTCTGCAAAGTTTCGTTGCCCAATTCGAATAAAATTAGAAGTTATAAACAAAAGCGATATCAACTTTAAAACGCGCAAAATTTTGTTGATGTTTTGCGTATTCAGTTTGTATCGACATATCACCGGCAGTACAAGAGCTGCACTTCTGAAACTTGGTACTTCAGTAGAACATGTGTCTCCGTGACTGTCTGCAAAGTTTCGTTGCAAAATTCGAATAAATATGGAAGTTATAAACAAAAGCGATATCAACTTTAAAACGCGCTAAATTTTGTTGATGTTTTGCGTATTCAGTTTGTATCGACATATCTCCGGCAGTACACGAGCTGCACTTCTGAAACTTAGTACTTCAGAAGAAAAGGCCTATTCGAGACGGTCTGCAACGTTTCGTTGCACAATTCGAATAAATGTGGAAGTTATAAACAAAAGCGATATCAACTTTAAAACGCGCTAAATTTTGTTGATGTTTTGCGTATTCAGTTTGTATCGACATATCTCCGGCAGTACAAGAGCTGCACTTCTGAAACTTGGTACTTCAGTAGAACATGTGTCTCCGCGACTGTCTGCAAAGTTTCGTTGCACAATTCGAATAAATGTGGAAGTTATAAACAAAAGCGATATCAACTTTAAAACGCGTGTAATTTTGTTGATGTTTTGCGTATTCAGTTTGTATCGACATATCTCCGGCAGTACAAGAGCTGCACTTCTGAAACTTAGTACTTCAGTAGAAAAGGTATATCCGCGACGGTCTGCAACGTTTCGTTGCACAATTCGAATAAATGTGGAAGTTATAAACAAAAGCGATATCAACTTTAAAACGCGCTAAATTTTGTTGATGTTTTGCGTATTCAGTTTGTATCGACATATCTCCGGCAGTACAATAGCTGCACTTCTGAAACTTGGTACTTAAGTAGAACTTGTGTCTGTGCGACTGTCTGCCAAGTTTCGTAGCAAAATTCGAATAAATGTGGAAGTTATAAACAAAAGCGATATCAACTTTAAAACGCGCTAAATTTTGTTGATGTTTTGCGTATTCGATTTGTATCGACATATCTCCGGCAGTACAAGAGCTGCACTTCTGAAACTTAGTACTTCAGTAAAATGGCCTATTTGAGACTGTCTGCAAAGTTTCGTGGCACAATTCGAATAAATGTGGAAGTTATAAACAGAAGCGATATCAACTTTAAAACGCGCTAAATTTTGTTGATGTTTTGCGTATTCAGTTTGTATCGACATATCTCCGGCAATAAATAAGCTGCACTTCTGAAACTTGGTACTTAAGTAGAACATGTGTCTCCGCGACTGTCTGCAAAGTTTCGTTGCACAATTCGAATAAATGTGGAAGTTATAAACAAAAGCGATATCAACTTTAAAACGCGCTAAATTTTGTTGATGTTTTGCGTATTTAGTTTGTATCGACATATCTCCGGCAGTACAAAAGCTGCACTTCTGAAACTTGGTACTTAAGTAGAACATGTGTCTCCGCGACTGTCTGCAAAGTTTCGTTGCCCAATTCGAATAAAATTAGAAGTTATAAACAAAAGCGATATCAACTTTAAAACGCGCAAAATTTTGTTGATGTTTTGCGTATTCAGTTTGTATCGACATATCACCGGCAGTACAAGAGCTGCACTTCTGAAACTTGGTACTTCAGTAGAACATGTGTCTCCGTGACTGTCTGCAAAGTTTCGTTGCAAAATTCGAATAAATATGGAAGTTATAAACAAAAGCGATATCAACTTTAAAACGCGCTAAATTTTGTTGATGTTTTGCGTATTCAGTTTGTATCGACATATCTCCGGCAGTACACGAGCTGCACTTCTGAAACTTAGTACTTCAGAAGAAAAGGCCTATTCGAGACGGTCTGCAAAGTTTCGTGGCACAATTCGAATAAATGTGGAAGTTATAAACAGAAGCGATATCAACTTTAAAACGCGCTAAATTTTGTTGATGTTTTGCGTATTCAGTTTGTATCGACATATCTCCGGCAATAAATAAGCTGCACTTCTGAAACTTGGTACTTAAGTAGAACATGTGTCTCCGCGACTGTCTGCAAAGTTTCGTTGCACAATTCGAATAAATGTGGAAGTTATAAACAAAAGCGATATCAACTTTAAAACGCGCTAAATTTTGTTGATGTTTTGCGTATTTAGTTTGTATCGACATATCTCCGGCAGTACAAAAGCTGCACTTCTGAAACTTGGTACTTAAGTAGAACATGTCTCTCCGCGACTGTCTGCAAAGTTTCGTTGCCCAATTCGAATAAAATTAGAAGTTATAAACAAAAGCGATATCAACTTTAAAACGCGCAAAATTTTGTTGATGTTTTGCGTATTCAGTTTGTATCGACATATCACCGGCAGTACAAGAGCTGCACTTCTGAAACTTGGTACTTCAGTAGAACATGTGTCTCCGTGACTGTCTGCAAAGTTTCGTTGCAAAATTCGAATAAATATGGAAGTTATAAACAAAAGCGATATCAACTTTAAAACGCGCTAAATTTTGTTGATGTTTTGCGTATTCAGTTTGTATCGACATATCTCCGGCAGTACACGAGCTGCACTTCTGAAACTTAGTACTTCAGAAGAAAAGGCCTATTCGAGACGGTCTGCAACGTTTCGTTGCACAATTCGAATAAATGTGGAAGTTATAAACAAAAGCGATATCAACTTTAAAACGCGCTAAATTTTGTTGATGTTTTGCGTATTCAGTTTGTATCGACATATCTCCGGCAGTACAAGAGCTGCACTTCTGAAACTTGGTACTTCAGTAGAAAATGTGTCTCCGCGACTGTCTGCAAAGTTTCGTTGCATAATTCGAATAAATGTGGAAGTTATAAACAAAAGCGATATCAACTTTAAAACGCGCTAAATTTTGTTGATGTTTTGCGTATTCAGTTTGTATCGACATATCTCCGGCAGTACAAGAGCTGCACTTCTGAAACTTAGTACTTCAGTAGAAAAGGTATATCCGCGACGGTCTGCAACGTTTCGTTGCACAATTCGAATAAATGTGGAAGTTATAAACAAAAGCGATATCAACTTTAAAACGCGCTAAATTTTGTTGATGTTTTGCGTATTCAGTTTGTATCGACATATCTCCGGCAGTACAATAGCTGCACTTCTGAAACTTGGTACTTTAGTAGAACTTGTGTCTGTGCGACTGTCTGCCAAGTTTCGTTGCAAAATTCGAATAAATGTGGAAGTTATAAACAAAAGCGATATGAACTTTAAAACGCGCTAAATTTTGTTGATGTTTTGCGTATTCGATTTGTATCGACATATCTCCGGCAGTACAAGAGCTGCACTTCTGAAACTTGGTACTTAAGTAGAACATGTGTCTCCGCGACTGTCTGCAAAGTTTCGTTGCCCAATTCGAATAAAATTAGAAGTTATAAACAAAAGCGATATCAACTTTAAAACGCGCAAAATTTTGTTGATGTTTTGCGTATTCAGTTTGTATCGACATATCACCGGCAGTACAAGAGCTGCACTTCTGAAACTTGGTACTTCAGTAGAACATGTGTCTCCGTGACTGTCTGCAAAGTTTCGTTGCAAAATTCGAATAAATATGGAAGTTATAAACAAAAGCGATATCAACTTTAAAACGCGCTAAATTTTGTTGATGTTTTGCGTATTCAGTTTGTATCGACATATCTCCGGCAGTACACGAGCTGCACTTCTGAAACTTAGTACTTCAGAAGAAAAGGCCTATTCGAGACGGTCTGCAAAGTTTCGTGGCACAATTCGAATAAATGTGGAAGTTATAAACAGAAGCGATATCAACTTTAAAACGCGCTAAATTTTGTTGATGTTTTGCGTATTCAGTTTGTATCGACATATCTCCGGCAATAAATAAGCTGCACTTCTGAAACTTGGTACTTAAGTAGAACATGTGTCTCCGCGACTGTCTGCAAAGTTTCGTTGCACAATTCGAATAAATGTGGAAGTTATAAACAAAAGCGATATCAACTTTAAAACGCGCTAAATTTTGTTGATGTTTTGCGTATTTAGTTTGTATCGACATATCTCCGGCAGTACAAAAGCTGCACTTCTGAAACTTGGTACTTAAGTAGAACATGTCTCTCCGCGACTGTCTGCAAAGTTTCGTTGCCCAATTCGAATAAAATTAGAAGTTATAAACAAAAGCGATATCAACTTTAAAACGCGCAAAATTTTGTTGATGTTTTGCGTATTCAGTTTGTATCGACATATCACCGGCAGTACAAGAGCTGCACTTCTGAAACTTGGTACTTCAGTAGAACATGTGTCTCCGTGACTGTCTGCAAAGTTTCGTTGCAAAATTCGAATAAATATGGAAGTTATAAACAAAAGCGATATCAACTTTAAAACGCGCTAAATTTTGTTGATGTTTTGCGTATTCAGTTTGTATCGACATATCTCCGGCAGTACACGAGCTGCACTTCTGAAACTTAGTACTTCAGAAGAAAAGGCCTATTCGAGACGGTCTGCAACGTTTCGTTGCACAATTCGAATAAATGTGGAAGTTATAAACAAAAGCGATATCAACTTTAAAACGCGCTAAATTTTGTTGATGTTTTGCGTATTCAGTTTGTATCGACATATCTCCGGCAGTACAAGAGCTGCACTTCTGAAACTTGGTACTTCAGTAGAACATGTGTCTCCGCGACTGTCTGCAAAGTTTCGTTGCACAATTCGAATAAATGTGGAAGTTATAAACAAAAGCGATATCAACTTTAAAACGCGTGTAATTTTGTTGATGTTTTGCGTATTCAGTTTGTATCGACATATCTCCGGCAGTACAAGAGCTGCACTTCTGAAACTTAGTACTTCAGTAGAAAAGGTATATCCGCGACGGTCTGCAACGTTTCGTTGCACAATTCGAATAAATGTGGAAGTTATAAACAAAAGCGATATCAACTTTAAAACGCGCTAAATTTTGTTGATGTTTTGCGTATTCAGTTTGTATCGACATATCTCCGGCAGTACAATAGCTGCACTTCTGAAACTTGGTACTTAAGTAGAACTTGTGTCTGTGCGACTGTCTGCCAAGTTTCGTAGCAAAATTCGAATAAATGTGGAAGTTATAAACAAAAGCGATATCAACTTTAAAACGCGCTAAATTTTGTTGATGTTTTGCGTATTCGATTTGTATCGACATATCTCCGGCAGTACAAGAGCTGCACTTCTGAAACTTAGTACTTCAGTAAAATGGCCTATTTGAGACTGTCTGCAAAGTTTCGTGGCACAATTCGAATAAATGTGGAAGTTATAAACAGAAGCGATATCAACTTTAAAACGCGCTAAATTTTGTTGATGTTTTGCGTATTCAGTTTGTATCGACATATCTCCGGCAATAAATAAGCTGCACTTCTGAAACTTGGTACTTAAGTAGAACATGTGTCTCCGCGACTGTCTGCAAAGTTTCGTTGCACAATTCGAATAAATGTGGAAGTTATAAACAAAAGCGATATCAACTTTAAAACGCGCTAAATTTTGTTGATGTTTTGCGTATTTAGTTTGTATCGACATATCTCCGGCAGTACAAAAGCTGCACTTCTGAAACTTGGTACTTAAGTAGAACATGTGTCTCCGCGACTGTCTGCAAAGTTTCGTTGCCCAATTCGAATAAAATTAGAAGTTATAAACAAAAGCGATATCAACTTTAAAACGCGCAAAATTTTGTTGATGTTTTGCGTATTCAGTTTGTATCGACATATCACCGGCAGTACAAGAGCTGCACTTCTGAAACTTGGTACTTCAGTAGAACATGTGTCTCCGTGACTGTCTGCAAAGTTTCGTTGCAAAATTCGAATAAATATGGAAGTTATAAACAAAAGCGATATCAACTTTAAAACGCGCTAAATTTTGTTGATGTTTTGCGTATTCAGTTTGTATCGACATATCTCCGGCAGTACACGAGCTGCACTTCTGAAACTTAGTACTTCAGAAGAAAAGGCCTATTCGAGACGGTCTGCAAAGTTTCGTGGCACAATTCGAATAAATGTGGAAGTTATAAACAGAAGCGATATCAACTTTAAAACGCGCTAAATTTTGTTGATGTTTTGCGTATTCAGTTTGTATCGACATATCTCCGGCAATAAATAAGCTGCACTTCTGAAACTTGGTACTTAAGTAGAACATGTGTCTCCGCGACTGTCTGCAAAGTTTCGTTGCACAATTCGAATAAATGTGGAAGTTATAAACAAAAGCGATATCAACTTTAAAACGCGCTAAATTTTGTTGATGTTTTGCGTATTTAGTTTGTATCGACATATCTCCGGCAGTACAAAAGCTGCACTTCTGAAACTTGGTACTTAAGTAGAACATGTCTCTCCGCGACTGTCTGCAAAGTTTCGTTGCCCAATTCGAATAAAATTAGAAGTTATAAACAAAAGCGATATCAACTTTAAAACGCGCAAAATTTTGTTGATGTTTTGCGTATTCAGTTTGTATCGACATATCACCGGCAGTACAAGAGCTGCACTTCTGAAACTTGGTACTTCAGTAGAACATGTGTCTCCGTGACTGTCTGCAAAGTTTCGTTGCAAAATTCGAATAAATATGGAAGTTATAAACAAAAGCGATATCAACTTTAAAACGCGCTAAATTTTGTTGATGTTTTGCGTATTCAGTTTGTATCGACATATCTCCGGCAGTACACGAGCTGCACTTCTGAAACTTAGTACTTCAGAAGAAAAGGCCTATTCGAGACGGTCTGCAACGTTTCGTTGCACAATTCGAATAAATGTGGAAGTTATAAACAAAAGCGATATCAACTTTAAAACGCGCTAAATTTTGTTGATGTTTTGCGTATTCAGTTTGTATCGACATATCTCCGGCAGTACAAGAGCTGCACTTCTGAAACTTGGTACTTCAGTAGAACATGTGTCTCCGCGACTGTCTGCAAAGTTTCGTTGCACAATTCGAATAAATGTGGAAGTTATAAACAAAAGCGATATCAACTTTAAAACGCGTGTAATTTTGTTGATGTTTTGCGTATTCAGTTTGTATCGACATATCTCCGGCAGTACAAGAGCTGCACTTCTGAAACTTAGTACTTCAGTAGAAAAGGTATATCCGCGACGGTCTGCAACGTTTCGTTGCACAATTCGAATAAATGTGGAAGTTATAAACAAAAGCGATATCAACTTTAAAACGCGCTAAATTTTGTTGATGTTTTGCGTATTCAGTTTGTATCGACATATCTCCGGCAGTACAATAGCTGCACTTCTGAAACTTGGTACTTAAGTAGAACTTGTGTCTGTGCGACTGTCTGCCAAGTTTCGTAGCAAAATTCGAATAAATGTGGAAGTTATAAACAAAAGCGATATCAACTTTAAAACGCGCTAAATTTTGTTGATGTTTTGCGTATTCGATTTGTATCGACATATCTCCGGCAGTACAAGAGCTGCACTTCTGAAACTTAGTACTTCAGTAAAATGGCCTATTTGAGACTGTCTGCAAAGTTTCGTGGCACAATTCGAATAAATGTGGAAGTTATAAACAGAAGCGATATCAACTTTAAAACGCGCTAAATTTTGTTGATGTTTTGCGTATTCAGTTTGTATCGACATATCTCCGGCAATAAATAAGCTGCACTTCTGAAACTTGGTACTTAAGTAGAACATGTGTCTCCGCGACTGTCTGCAAAGTTTCGTTGCACAATTCGAATAAATGTGGAAGTTATAAACAAAAGCGATATCAACTTTAAAACGCGCTAAATTTTGTTGATGTTTTGCGTATTTAGTTTGTATCGACATATCTCCGGCAGTACAAAAGCTGCACTTCTGAAACTTGGTACTTAAGTAGAACATGTGTCTCCGCGACTGTCTGCAAAGTTTCGTTGCCCAATTCGAATAAAATTAGAAGTTATAAACAAAAGCGATATCAACTTTAAAACGCGCAAAATTTTGTTGATGTTTTGCGTATTCAGTTTGTATCGACATATCACCGGCAGTACAAGAGCTGCACTTCTGAAACTTGGTACTTCAGTAGAACATGTGTCTCCGTGACTGTCTGCAAAGTTTCGTTGCAAAATTCGAATAAATATGGAAGTTATAAACAAAAGCGATATCAACTTTAAAACGCGCTAAATTTTGTTGATGTTTTGCGTATTCAGTTTGTATCGACATATCTCCGGCAGTACACGAGCTGCACTTCTGAAACTTAGTACTTCAGAAGAAAAGGCCTATTCGAGACGGTCTGCAAAGTTTCGTGGCACAATTCGAATAAATGTGGAAGTTATAAACAGAAGCGATATCAACTTTAAAACGCGCTAAATTTTGTTGATGTTTTGCGTATTCAGTTTGTATCGACATATCTCCGGCAATAAATAAGCTGCACTTCTGAAACTTGGTACTTAAGTAGAACATGTGTCTCCGCGACTGTCTGCAAAGTTTCGTTGCACAATTCGAATAAATGTGGAAGTTATAAACAAAAGCGATATCAACTTTAAAACGCGCTAAATTTTGTTGATGTTTTGCGTATTTAGTTTGTATCGACATATCTCCGGCAGTACAAAAGCTGCACTTCTGAAACTTGGTACTTAAGTAGAACATGTCTCTCCGCGACTGTCTGCAAAGTTTCGTTGCCCAATTCGAATAAAATTAGAAGTTATAAACAAAAGCGATATCAACTTTAAAACGCGCAAAATTTTGTTGATGTTTTGCGTATTCAGTTTGTATCGACATATCACCGGCAGTACAAGAGCTGCACTTCTGAAACTTGGTACTTCAGTAGAACATGTGTCTCCGTGACTGTCTGCAAAGTTTCGTTGCAAAATTCGAATAAATATGGAAGTTATAAACAAAAGCGATATCAACTTTAAAACGCGCTAAATTTTGTTGATGTTTTGCGTATTCAGTTTGTATCGACATATCTCCGGCAGTACACGAGCTGCACTTCTGAAACTTAGTACTTCAGAAGAAAAGGCCTATTCGAGACGGTCTGCAACGTTTCGTTGCACAATTCGAATAAATGTGGAAGTTATAAACAAAAGCGATATCAACTTTAAAACGCGCTAAATTTTGTTGATGTTTTGCGTATTCAGTTTGTATCGACATATCTCCGGCAGTACAAGAGCTGCACTTCTGAAACTTGGTACTTCAGTAGAAAATGTGTCTCCGCGACTGTCTGCAAAGTTTCGTTGCATAATTCGAATAAATGTGGAAGTTATAAACAAAAGCGATATCAACTTTAAAACGCGCTAAATTTTGTTGATGTTTTGCGTATTCAGTTTGTATCGACATATCTCCGGCAGTACAAGAGCTGCACTTCTGAAACTTAGTACTTCAGTAGAAAAGGTATATCCGCGACGGTCTGCAACGTTTCGTTGCACAATTCGAATAAATGTGGAAGTTATAAACAAAAGCGATATCAACTTTAAAACGCGCTAAATTTTGTTGATGTTTTGCGTATTCAGTTTGTATCGACATATCTCCGGCAGTACAATAGCTGCACTTCTGAAACTTGGTACTTTAGTAGAACTTGTGTCTGTGCGACTGTCTGCCAAGTTTCGTTGCAAAATTCGAATAAATGTGGAAGTTATAAACAAAAGCGATATGAACTTTAAAACGCGCTAAATTTTGTTGATGTTTTGCGTATTCGATTTGTATCGACATATCTCCGGCAGTACAAGAGCTGCACTTCTGAAACTTGGTACTTAAGTAGAACATGTGTCTCCGCGACTGTCTGCAAAGTTTCGTTGCCCAATTCGAATAAAATTAGAAGTTATAAACAAAAGCGATATCAACTTTAAAACGCGCAAAATTTTGTTGATGTTTTGCGTATTCAGTTTGTATCGACATATCACCGGCAGTACAAGAGCTGCACTTCTGAAACTTGGTACTTCAGTAGAACATGTGTCTCCGTGACTGTCTGCAAAGTTTCGTTGCAAAATTCGAATAAATATGGAAGTTATAAACAAAAGCGATATCAACTTTAAAACGCGCTAAATTTTGTTGATGTTTTGCGTATTCAGTTTGTATCGACATATCTCCGGCAGTACACGAGCTGCACTTCTGAAACTTAGTACTTCAGAAGAAAAGGCCTATTCGAGACGGTCTGCAAAGTTTCGTGGCACAATTCGAATAAATGTGGAAGTTATAAACAGAAGCGATATCAACTTTAAAACGCGCTAAATTTTGTTGATGTTTTGCGTATTCAGTTTGTATCGACATATCTCCGGCAATAAATAAGCTGCACTTCTGAAACTTGGTACTTAAGTAGAACATGTGTCTCCGCGACTGTCTGCAAAGTTTCGTTGCACAATTCGAATAAATGTGGAAGTTATAAACAAAAGCGATATCAACTTTAAAACGCGCTAAATTTTGTTGATGTTTTGCGTATTTAGTTTGTATCGACATATCTCCGGCAGTACAAAAGCTGCACTTCTGAAACTTGGTACTTAAGTAGAACATGTCTCTCCGCGACTGTCTGCAAAGTTTCGTTGCCCAATTCGAATAAAATTAGAAGTTATAAACAAAAGCGATATCAACTTTAAAACGCGCAAAATTTTGTTGATGTTTTGCGTATTCAGTTTGTATCGACATATCACCGGCAGTACAAGAGCTGCACTTCTGAAACTTGGTACTTCAGTAGAACATGTGTCTCCGTGACTGTCTGCAAAGTTTCGTTGCAAAATTCGAATAAATATGGAAGTTATAAACAAAAGCGATATCAACTTTAAAACGCGCTAAATTTTGTTGATGTTTTGCGTATTCAGTTTGTATCGACATATCTCCGGCAGTACACGAGCTGCACTTCTGAAACTTAGTACTTCAGAAGAAAAGGCCTATTCGAGACGGTCTGCAACGTTTCGTTGCACAATTCGAATAAATGTGGAAGTTATAAACAAAAGCGATATCAACTTTAAAACGCGCTAAATTTTGTTGATGTTTTGCGTATTCAGTTTGTATCGACATATCTCCGGCAGTACAAGAGCTGCACTTCTGAAACTTGGTACTTCAGTAGAACATGTGTCTCCGCGACTGTCTGCAAAGTTTCGTTGCACAATTCGAATAAATGTGGAAGTTATAAACAAAAGCGATATCAACTTTAAAACGCGTGTAATTTTGTTGATGTTTTGCGTATTCAGTTTGTATCGACATATCTCCGGCAGTACAAGAGCTGCACTTCTGAAACTTAGTACTTCAGTAGAAAAGGTATATCCGCGACGGTCTGCAACGTTTCGTTGCACAATTCGAATAAATGTGGAAGTTATAAACAAAAGCGATATCAACTTTAAAACGCGCTAAATTTTGTTGATGTTTTGCGTATTCAGTTTGTATCGACATATCTCCGGCAGTACAATAGCTGCACTTCTGAAACTTGGTACTTAAGTAGAACTTGTGTCTGTGCGACTGTCTGCCAAGTTTCGTAGCAAAATTCGAATAAATGTGGAAGTTATAAACAAAAGCGATATCAACTTTAAAACGCGCTAAATTTTGTTGATGTTTTGCGTATTCGATTTGTATCGACATATCTCCGGCAGTACAAGAGCTGCACTTCTGAAACTTAGTACTTCAGTAAAATGGCCTATTTGAGACTGTCTGCAAAGTTTCGTGGCACAATTCGAATAAATGTGGAAGTTATAAACAGAAGCGATATCAACTTTAAAACGCGCTAAATTTTGTTGATGTTTTGCGTATTCAGTTTGTATCGACATATCTCCGGCAATAAATAAGCTGCACTTCTGAAACTTGGTACTTAAGTAGAACATGTGTCTCCGCGACTGTCTGCAAAGTTTCGTTGCACAATTCGAATAAATGTGGAAGTTATAAACAAAAGCGATATCAACTTTAAAACGCGCTAAATTTTGTTGATGTTTTGCGTATTTAGTTTGTATCGACATATCTCCGGCAGTACAAAAGCTGCACTTCTGAAACTTGGTACTTAAGTAGAACATGTGTCTCCGCGACTGTCTGCAAAGTTTCGTTGCCCAATTCGAATAAAATTAGAAGTTATAAACAAAAGCGATATCAACTTTAAAACGCGCAAAATTTTGTTGATGTTTTGCGTATTCAGTTTGTATCGACATATCACCGGCAGTACAAGAGCTGCACTTCTGAAACTTGGTACTTCAGTAGAACATGTGTCTCCGTGACTGTCTGCAAAGTTTCGTTGCAAAATTCGAATAAATATGGAAGTTATAAACAAAAGCGATATCAACTTTAAAACGCGCTAAATTTTGTTGATGTTTTGCGTATTCAGTTTGTATCGACATATCTCCGGCAGTACACGAGCTGCACTTCTGAAACTTAGTACTTCAGAAGAAAAGGCCTATTCGAGACGGTCTGCAAAGTTTCGTGGCACAATTCGAATAAATGTGGAAGTTATAAACAGAAGCGATATCAACTTTAAAACGCGCTAAATTTTGTTGATGTTTTGCGTATTCAGTTTGTATCGACATATCTCCGGCAATAAATAAGCTGCACTTCTGAAACTTGGTACTTAAGTAGAACATGTGTCTCCGCGACTGTCTGCAAAGTTTCGTTGCACAATTCGAATAAATGTGGAAGTTATAAACAAAAGCGATATCAACTTTAAAACGCGCTAAATTTTGTTGATGTTTTGCGTATTTAGTTTGTATCGACATATCTCCGGCAGTACAAAAGCTGCACTTCTGAAACTTGGTACTTAAGTAGAACATGTCTCTCCGCGACTGTCTGCAAAGTTTCGTTGCCCAATTCGAATAAAATTAGAAGTTATAAACAAAAGCGATATCAACTTTAAAACGCGCAAAATTTTGTTGATGTTTTGCGTATTCAGTTTGTATCGACATATCACCGGCAGTACAAGAGCTGCACTTCTGAAACTTGGTACTTCAGTAGAACATGTGTCTCCGTGACTGTCTGCAAAGTTTCGTTGCAAAATTCGAATAAATATGGAAGTTATAAACAAAAGCGATATCAACTTTAAAACGCGCTAAATTTTGTTGATGTTTTGCGTATTCAGTTTGTATCGACATATCTCCGGCAGTACACGAGCTGCACTTCTGAAACTTAGTACTTCAGAAGAAAAGGCCTATTCGAGACGGTCTGCAACGTTTCGTTGCACAATTCGAATAAATGTGGAAGTTATAAACAAAAGCGATATCAACTTTAAAACGCGCTAAATTTTGTTGATGTTTTGCGTATTCAGTTTGTATCGACATATCTCCGGCAGTACAAGAGCTGCACTTCTGAAACTTGGTACTTCAGTAGAAAATGTGTCTCCGCGACTGTCTGCAAAGTTTCGTTGCATAATTCGAATAAATGTGGAAGTTATAAACAAAAGCGATATCAACTTTAAAACGCGCTAAATTTTGTTGATGTTTTGCGTATTCAGTTTGTATCGACATATCTCCGGCAGTACAAGAGCTGCACTTCTGAAACTTAGTACTTCAGTAGAAAAGGTATATCCGCGACGGTCTGCAACGTTTCGTTGCACAATTCGAATAAATGTGGAAGTTATAAACAAAAGCGATATCAACTTTAAAACGCGCTAAATTTTGTTGATGTTTTGCGTATTCAGTTTGTATCGACATATCTCCGGCAGTACAATAGCTGCACTTCTGAAACTTGGTACTTTAGTAGAACTTGTGTCTGTGCGACTGTCTGCCAAGTTTCGTTGCAAAATTCGAATAAATGTGGAAGTTATAAACAAAAGCGATATGAACTTTAAAACGCGCTAAATTTTGTTGATGTTTTGCGTATTCGATTTGTATCGACATATCTCCGGCAGTACAAGAGCTGCACTTCTGAAACTTGGTACTTAAGTAGAACATGTGTCTCCGCGACTGTCTGCAAAGTTTCGTTGCCCAATTCGAATAAAATTAGAAGTTATAAACAAAAGCGATATCAACTTTAAAACGCGCAAAATTTTGTTGATGTTTTGCGTATTCAGTTTGTATCGACATATCACCGGCAGTACAAGAGCTGCACTTCTGAAACTTGGTACTTCAGTAGAACATGTGTCTCCGTGACTGTCTGCAAAGTTTCGTTGCAAAATTCGAATAAATATGGAAGTTATAAACAAAAGCGATATCAACTTTAAAACGCGCTAAATTTTGTTGATGTTTTGCGTATTCAGTTTGTATCGACATATCTCCGGCAGTACACGAGCTGCACTTCTGAAACTTAGTACTTCAGAAGAAAAGGCCTATTCGAGACGGTCTGCAACGTTTCGTTGCACAATTCGAATAAATGTGGAAGTTATAAACAAAAGCGATATCAACTTTAAAACGCGCTAAATTTTGTTGATGTTTTGCGTATTCAGTTTGTATCGACATATCTCCGGCAGTACAAGAGCTGCACTTCTGAAACTTGGTACTTCAGTAGAAAATGTGTCTCCGCGACTGTCTGCAAAGTTTCGTTGCATAATTCGAATAAATGTGGAAGTTATAAACAAAAGCGATATCAACTTTAAAACGCGCTAAATTTTGTTGATGTTTTGCGTATTCAGTTTGTATCGACATATCTCCGGCAGTACAAGAGCTGCACTTCTGAAACTTAGTACTTCAGTAGAAAAGGTATATCCGCGACGGTCTGCAACGTTTCGTTGCACAATTCGAATAAATGTGGAAGTTATAAACAAAAGCGATATCAACTTTAAAACGCGCTAAATTTTGTTGATGTTTTGCGTATTCAGTTTGTATCGACATATCTCCGGCAGTACAATAGCTGCACTTCTGAAACTTGGTACTTTAGTAGAACTTGTGTCTGTGCGACTGTCTGCCAAGTTTCGTTGCAAAATTCGAATAAATGTGGAAGTTATAAACAAAAGCGATATGAACTTTAAAACGCGCTAAATTTTGTTGATGTTTTGCGTATTCGATTTGTATCGACATATCTCCGGCAGTACAAGAGCTGCACTTCTGAAACTTGGTACTTAAGTAGAACATGTGTCTCCGCGACTGTCTGCAAAGTTTCGTTGCCCAATTCGAATAAAATTAGAAGTTATAAACAAAAGCGATATCAACTTTAAAACGCGCAAAATTTTGTTGATGTTTTGCGTATTCAGTTTGTATCGACATATCACCGGCAGTACAAGAGCTGCACTTCTGAAACTTGGTACTTCAGTAGAACATGTGTCTCCGTGACTGTCTGCAAAGTTTCGTTGCAAAATTCGAATAAATATGGAAGTTATAAACAAAAGCGATATCAACTTTAAAACGCGCTAAATTTTGTTGATGTTTTGCGTATTCAGTTTGTATCGACATATCTCCGGCAGTACACGAGCTGCACTTCTGAAACTTAGTACTTCAGAAGAAAAGGCCTATTCGAGACGGTCTGCAACGTTTCGTTGCACAATTCGAATAAATGTGGAAGTTATAAACAAAAGCGATATCAACTTTAAAACGCGCTAAATTTTGTTGATGTTTTGCGTATTCAGTTTGTATCGACATATCTCCGGCAGTACAAGAGCTGCACTTCTGAAACTTGGTACTTCAGTAGAAAATGTGTCTCCGCGACTGTCTGCAAAGTTTCGTTGCATAATTCGAATAAATGTGGAAGTTATAAACAAAAGCGATATCAACTTTAAAACGCGCTAAATTTTGTTGATGTTTTGCGTATTCAGTTTGTATCGACATATCTCCGGCAGTACAAGAGCTGCACTTCTGAAACTTAGTACTTCAGTAGAAAAGGTATATCCGCGACGGTCTGCAACGTTTCGTTGCACAATTCGAATAAATGTGGAAGTTATAAACAAAAGCGATATCAACTTTAAAACGCGCTAAATTTTGTTGATGTTTTGCGTATTCAGTTTGTATCGACATATCTCCGGCAGTACAATAGCTGCACTTCTGAAACTTGGTACTTTAGTAGAACTTGTGTCTGTGCGACTGTCTGCCAAGTTTCGTTGCAAAATTCGAATAAATGTGGAAGTTATAAACAAAAGCGATATGAACTTTAAAACGCGCTAAATTTTGTTGATGTTTTGCGTATTCGATTTGTATCGACATATCTCCGGCAGTACAAGAGCTGCACTTCTGAAACTTGGTACTTAAGTAGAACATGTGTCTCCGCGACTGTCTGCAAAGTTTCGTTGCCCAATTCGAATAAAATTAGAAGTTATAAACAAAAGCGATATCAACTTTAAAACGCGCAAAATTTTGTTGATGTTTTGCGTATTCAGTTTGTATCGACATATCACCGGCAGTACAAGAGCTGCACTTCTGAAACTTGGTACTTCAGTAGAACATGTGTCTCCGTGACTGTCTGCAAAGTTTCGTTGCAAAATTCGAATAAATATGGAAGTTATAAACAAAAGCGATATCAACTTTAAAACGCGCTAAATTTTGTTGATGTTTTGCGTATTCAGTTTGTATCGACATATCTCCGGCAGTACACGAGCTGCACTTCTGAAACTTAGTACTTCAGAAGAAAAGGCCTATTCGAGACGGTCTGCAAAGTTTCGTGGCACAATTCGAATAAATGTGGAAGTTATAAACAGAAGCGATATCAACTTTAAAACGCGCTAAATTTTGTTGATGTTTTGCGTATTCAGTTTGTATCGACATATCTCCGGCAATAAATAAGCTGCACTTCTGAAACTTGGTACTTAAGTAGAACATGTGTCTCCGCGACTGTCTGCAAAGTTTCGTTGCACAATTCGAATAAATGTGGAAGTTATAAACAAAAGCGATATCAACTTTAAAACGCGCTAAATTTTGTTGATGTTTTGCGTATTTAGTTTGTATCGACATATCTCCGGCAGTACAAAAGCTGCACTTCTGAAACTTGGTACTTAAGTAGAACATGTCTCTCCGCGACTGTCTGCAAAGTTTCGTTGCCCAATTCGAATAAAATTAGAAGTTATAAACAAAAGCGATATCAACTTTAAAACGCGCAAAATTTTGTTGATGTTTTGCGTATTCAGTTTGTATCGACATATCACCGGCAGTACAAGAGCTGCACTTCTGAAACTTGGTACTTCAGTAGAACATGTGTCTCCGTGACTGTCTGCAAAGTTTCGTTGCAAAATTCGAATAAATATGGAAGTTATAAACAAAAGCGATATCAACTTTAAAACGCGCTAAATTTTGTTGATGTTTTGCGTATTCAGTTTGTATCGACATATCTCCGGCAGTACACGAGCTGCACTTCTGAAACTTAGTACTTCAGAAGAAAAGGCCTATTCGAGACGGTCTGCAACGTTTCGTTGCACAATTCGAATAAATGTGGAAGTTATAAACAAAAGCGATATCAACTTTAAAACGCGCTAAATTTTGTTGATGTTTTGCGTATTCAGTTTGTATCGACATATCTCCGGCAGTACAAGAGCTGCACTTCTGAAACTTGGTACTTCAGTAGAACATGTGTCTCCGCGACTGTCTGCAAAGTTTCGTTGCACAATTCGAATAAATGTGGAAGTTATAAACAAAAGCGATATCAACTTTAAAACGCGTGTAATTTTGTTGATGTTTTGCGTATTCAGTTTGTATCGACATATCTCCGGCAGTACAAGAGCTGCACTTCTGAAACTTAGTACTTCAGTAGAAAAGGTATATCCGCGACGGTCTGCAACGTTTCGTTGCACAATTCGAATAAATGTGGAAGTTATAAACAAAAGCGATATCAACTTTAAAACGCGCTAAATTTTGTTGATGTTTTGCGTATTCAGTTTGTATCGACATATCTCCGGCAGTACAATAGCTGCACTTCTGAAACTTGGTACTTAAGTAGAACTTGTGTCTGTGCGACTGTCTGCCAAGTTTCGTAGCAAAATTCGAATAAATGTGGAAGTTATAAACAAAAGCGATATCAACTTTAAAACGCGCTAAATTTTGTTGATGTTTTGCGTATTCGATTTGTATCGACATATCTCCGGCAGTACAAGAGCTGCACTTCTGAAACTTAGTACTTCAGTAAAATGGCCTATTTGAGACTGTCTGCAAAGTTTCGTGGCACAATTCGAATAAATGTGGAAGTTATAAACAGAAGCGATATCAACTTTAAAACGCGCTAAATTTTGTTGATGTTTTGCGTATTCAGTTTGTATCGACATATCTCCGGCAATAAATAAGCTGCACTTCTGAAACTTGGTACTTAAGTAGAACATGTGTCTCCGCGACTGTCTGCAAAGTTTCGTTGCACAATTCGAATAAATGTGGAAGTTATAAACAAAAGCGATATCAACTTTAAAACGCGCTAAATTTTGTTGATGTTTTGCGTATTTAGTTTGTATCGACATATCTCCGGCAGTACAAAAGCTGCACTTCTGAAACTTGGTACTTAAGTAGAACATGTGTCTCCGCGACTGTCTGCAAAGTTTCGTTGCCCAATTCGAATAAAATTAGAAGTTATAAACAAAAGCGATATCAACTTTAAAACGCGCAAAATTTTGTTGATGTTTTGCGTATTCAGTTTGTATCGACATATCACCGGCAGTACAAGAGCTGCACTTCTGAAACTTGGTACTTCAGTAGAACATGTGTCTCCGTGACTGTCTGCAAAGTTTCGTTGCAAAATTCGAATAAATATGGAAGTTATAAACAAAAGCGATATCAACTTTAAAACGCGCTAAATTTTGTTGATGTTTTGCGTATTCAGTTTGTATCGACATATCTCCGGCAGTACACGAGCTGCACTTCTGAAACTTAGTACTTCAGAAGAAAAGGCCTATTCGAGACGGTCTGCAAAGTTTCGTGGCACAATTCGAATAAATGTGGAAGTTATAAACAGAAGCGATATCAACTTTAAAACGCGCTAAATTTTGTTGATGTTTTGCGTATTCAGTTTGTATCGACATATCTCCGGCAATAAATAAGCTGCACTTCTGAAACTTGGTACTTAAGTAGAACATGTGTCTCCGCGACTGTCTGCAAAGTTTCGTTGCACAATTCGAATAAATGTGGAAGTTATAAACAAAAGCGATATCAACTTTAAAACGCGCTAAATTTTGTTGATGTTTTGCGTATTTAGTTTGTATCGACATATCTCCGGCAGTACAAAAGCTGCACTTCTGAAACTTGGTACTTAAGTAGAACATGTCTCTCCGCGACTGTCTGCAAAGTTTCGTTGCCCAATTCGAATAAAATTAGAAGTTATAAACAAAAGCGATATCAACTTTAAAACGCGCAAAATTTTGTTGATGTTTTGCGTATTCAGTTTGTATCGACATATCACCGGCAGTACAAGAGCTGCACTTCTGAAACTTGGTACTTCAGTAGAACATGTGTCTCCGTGACTGTCTGCAAAGTTTCGTTGCAAAATTCGAATAAATATGGAAGTTATAAACAAAAGCGATATCAACTTTAAAACGCGCTAAATTTTGTTGATGTTTTGCGTATTCAGTTTGTATCGACATATCTCCGGCAGTACACGAGCTGCACTTCTGAAACTTAGTACTTCAGAAGAAAAGGCCTATTCGAGACGGTCTGCAACGTTTCGTTGCACAATTCGAATAAATGTGGAAGTTATAAACAAAAGCGATATCAACTTTAAAACGCGCTAAATTTTGTTGATGTTTTGCGTATTCAGTTTGTATCGACATATCTCCGGCAGTACAAGAGCTGCACTTCTGAAACTTGGTACTTCAGTAGAAAATGTGTCTCCGCGACTGTCTGCAAAGTTTCGTTGCATAATTCGAATAAATGTGGAAGTTATAAACAAAAGCGATATCAACTTTAAAACGCGC
The DNA here is from genome assembly GCA_963556195.1 of Sepiola atlantica. Taxonomy (NCBI): domain Eukaryota; kingdom Metazoa; phylum Mollusca; class Cephalopoda; order Sepiida; family Sepiolidae; genus Sepiola; species Sepiola atlantica. The sequence goes on from CAUVYP010001303.1 coordinate 1,009,788, forward strand.
TAAATTTTGTTGATGTTTTGCGTATTCAGTTTGTATCGACATATCTCCGGCAGTACAAGAGCTGCACTTCTGAAACTTAGTACTTCAGTAGAAAAGGTATATCCGCGACGGTCTGCAACGTTTCGTTGCACAATTCGAATAAATGTGGAAGTTATAAACAAAAGCGATATCAACTTTAAAACGCGCTAAATTTTGTTGATGTTTTGCGTATTCAGTTTGTATCGACATATCTCCGGCAGTACAATAGCTGCACTTCTGAAACTTGGTACTTTAGTAGAACTTGTGTCTGTGCGACTGTCTGCCAAGTTTCGTTGCAAAATTCGAATAAATGTGGAAGTTATAAACAAAAGCGATATGAACTTTAAAACGCGCTAAATTTTGTTGATGTTTTGCGTATTCGATTTGTATCGACATATCTCCGGCAGTACAAGAGCTGCACTTCTGAAACTTGGTACTTAAGTAGAACATGTGTCTCCGCGACTGTCTGCAAAGTTTCGTTGCCCAATTCGAATAAAATTAGAAGTTATAAACAAAAGCGATATCAACTTTAAAACGCGCAAAATTTTGTTGATGTTTTGCGTATTCAGTTTGTATCGACATATCACCGGCAGTACAAGAGCTGCACTTCTGAAACTTGGTACTTCAGTAGAACATGTGTCTCCGTGACTGTCTGCAAAGTTTCGTTGCAAAATTCGAATAAATATGGAAGTTATAAACAAAAGCGATATCAACTTTAAAACGCGCTAAATTTTGTTGATGTTTTGCGTATTCAGTTTGTATCGACATATCTCCGGCAGTACACGAGCTGCACTTCTGAAACTTAGTACTTCAGAAGAAAAGGCCTATTCGAGACGGTCTGCAAAGTTTCGTGGCACAATTCGAATAAATGTGGAAGTTATAAACAGAAGCGATATCAACTTTAAAACGCGCTAAATTTTGTTGATGTTTTGCGTATTCAGTTTGTATCGACATATCTCCGGCAATAAATAAGCTGCACTTCTGAAACTTGGTACTTAAGTAGAACATGTGTCTCCGCGACTGTCTGCAAAGTTTCGTTGCACAATTCGAATAAATGTGGAAGTTATAAACAAAAGCGATATCAACTTTAAAACGCGCTAAATTTTGTTGATGTTTTGCGTATTTAGTTTGTATCGACATATCTCCGGCAGTACAAAAGCTGCACTTCTGAAACTTGGTACTTAAGTAGAACATGTCTCTCCGCGACTGTCTGCAAAGTTTCGTTGCCCAATTCGAATAAAATTAGAAGTTATAAACAAAAGCGATATCAACTTTAAAACGCGCAAAATTTTGTTGATGTTTTGCGTATTCAGTTTGTATCGACATATCACCGGCAGTACAAGAGCTGCACTTCTGAAACTTGGTACTTCAGTAGAACATGTGTCTCCGTGACTGTCTGCAAAGTTTCGTTGCAAAATTCGAATAAATATGGAAGTTATAAACAAAAGCGATATCAACTTTAAAACGCGCTAAATTTTGTTGATGTTTTGCGTATTCAGTTTGTATCGACATATCTCCGGCAGTACACGAGCTGCACTTCTGAAACTTAGTACTTCAGAAGAAAAGGCCTATTCGAGACGGTCTGCAACGTTTCGTTGCACAATTCGAATAAATGTGGAAGTTATAAACAAAAGCGATATCAACTTTAAAACGCGCTAAATTTTGTTGATGTTTTGCGTATTCAGTTTGTATCGACATATCTCCGGCAGTACAAGAGCTGCACTTCTGAAACTTGGTACTTCAGTAGAACATGTGTCTCCGCGACTGTCTGCAAAGTTTCGTTGCACAATTCGAATAAATGTGGAAGTTATAAACAAAAGCGATATCAACTTTAAAACGCGTGTAATTTTGTTGATGTTTTGCGTATTCAGTTTGTATCGACATATCTCCGGCAGTACAAGAGCTGCACTTCTGAAACTTAGTACTTCAGTAGAAAAGGTATATCCGCGACGGTCTGCAACGTTTCGTTGCACAATTCGAATAAATGTGGAAGTTATAAACAAAAGCGATATCAACTTTAAAACGCGCTAAATTTTGTTGATGTTTTGCGTATTCAGTTTGTATCGACATATCTCCGGCAGTACAATAGCTGCACTTCTGAAACTTGGTACTTAAGTAGAACTTGTGTCTGTGCGACTGTCTGCCAAGTTTCGTAGCAAAATTCGAATAAATGTGGAAGTTATAAACAAAAGCGATATCAACTTTAAAACGCGCTAAATTTTGTTGATGTTTTGCGTATTCGATTTGTATCGACATATCTCCGGCAGTACAAGAGCTGCACTTCTGAAACTTAGTACTTCAGTAAAATGGCCTATTTGAGACTGTCTGCAAAGTTTCGTGGCACAATTCGAATAAATGTGGAAGTTATAAACAGAAGCGATATCAACTTTAAAACGCGCTAAATTTTGTTGATGTTTTGCGTATTCAGTTTGTATCGACATATCTCCGGCAATAAATAAGCTGCACTTCTGAAACTTGGTACTTAAGTAGAACATGTGTCTCCGCGACTGTCTGCAAAGTTTCGTTGCACAATTCGAATAAATGTGGAAGTTATAAACAAAAGCGATATCAACTTTAAAACGCGCTAAATTTTGTTGATGTTTTGCGTATTTAGTTTGTATCGACATATCTCCGGCAGTACAAAAGCTGCACTTCTGAAACTTGGTACTTAAGTAGAACATGTGTCTCCGCGACTGTCTGCAAAGTTTCGTTGCCCAATTCGAATAAAATTAGAAGTTATAAACAAAAGCGATATCAACTTTAAAACGCGCAAAATTTTGTTGATGTTTTGCGTATTCAGTTTGTATCGACATATCACCGGCAGTACAAGAGCTGCACTTCTGAAACTTGGTACTTCAGTAGAACATGTGTCTCCGTGACTGTCTGCAAAGTTTCGTTGCAAAATTCGAATAAATATGGAAGTTATAAACAAAAGCGATATCAACTTTAAAACGCGCTAAATTTTGTTGATGTTTTGCGTATTCAGTTTGTATCGACATATCTCCGGCAGTACACGAGCTGCACTTCTGAAACTTAGTACTTCAGAAGAAAAGGCCTATTCGAGACGGTCTGCAAAGTTTCGTGGCACAATTCGAATAAATGTGGAAGTTATAAACAGAAGCGATATCAACTTTAAAACGCGCTAAATTTTGTTGATGTTTTGCGTATTCAGTTTGTATCGACATATCTCCGGCAATAAATAAGCTGCACTTCTGAAACTTGGTACTTAAGTAGAACATGTGTCTCCGCGACTGTCTGCAAAGTTTCGTTGCACAATTCGAATAAATGTGGAAGTTATAAACAAAAGCGATATCAACTTTAAAACGCGCTAAATTTTGTTGATGTTTTGCGTATTTAGTTTGTATCGACATATCTCCGGCAGTACAAAAGCTGCACTTCTGAAACTTGGTACTTAAGTAGAACATGTCTCTCCGCGACTGTCTGCAAAGTTTCGTTGCCCAATTCGAATAAAATTAGAAGTTATAAACAAAAGCGATATCAACTTTAAAACGCGCAAAATTTTGTTGATGTTTTGCGTATTCAGTTTGTATCGACATATCACCGGCAGTACAAGAGCTGCACTTCTGAAACTTGGTACTTCAGTAGAACATGTGTCTCCGTGACTGTCTGCAAAGTTTCGTTGCAAAATTCGAATAAATATGGAAGTTATAAACAAAAGCGATATCAACTTTAAAACGCGCTAAATTTTGTTGATGTTTTGCGTATTCAGTTTGTATCGACATATCTCCGGCAGTACACGAGCTGCACTTCTGAAACTTAGTACTTCAGAAGAAAAGGCCTATTCGAGACGGTCTGCAACGTTTCGTTGCACAATTCGAATAAATGTGGAAGTTATAAACAAAAGCGATATCAACTTTAAAACGCGCTAAATTTTGTTGATGTTTTGCGTATTCAGTTTGTATCGACATATCTCCGGCAGTACAAGAGCTGCACTTCTGAAACTTGGTACTTCAGTAGAACATGTGTCTCCGCGACTGTCTGCAAAGTTTCGTTGCACAATTCGAATAAATGTGGAAGTTATAAACAAAAGCGATATCAACTTTAAAACGCGTGTAATTTTGTTGATGTTTTGCGTATTCAGTTTGTATCGACATATCTCCGGCAGTACAAGAGCTGCACTTCTGAAACTTAGTACTTCAGTAGAAAAGGTATATCCGCGACGGTCTGCAACGTTTCGTTGCACAATTCGAATAAATGTGGAAGTTATAAACAAAAGCGATATCAACTTTAAAACGCGCTAAATTTTGTTGATGTTTTGCGTATTCAGTTTGTATCGACATATCTCCGGCAGTACAATAGCTGCACTTCTGAAACTTGGTACTTAAGTAGAACTTGTGTCTGTGCGACTGTCTGCCAAGTTTCGTAGCAAAATTCGAATAAATGTGGAAGTTATAAACAAAAGCGATATCAACTTTAAAACGCGCTAAATTTTGTTGATGTTTTGCGTATTCGATTTGTATCGACATATCTCCGGCAGTACAAGAGCTGCACTTCTGAAACTTAGTACTTCAGTAAAATGGCCTATTTGAGACTGTCTGCAAAGTTTCGTGGCACAATTCGAATAAATGTGGAAGTTATAAACAGAAGCGATATCAACTTTAAAACGCGCTAAATTTTGTTGATGTTTTGCGTATTCAGTTTGTATCGACATATCTCCGGCAATAAATAAGCTGCACTTCTGAAACTTGGTACTTAAGTAGAACATGTGTCTCCGCGACTGTCTGCAAAGTTTCGTTGCACAATTCGAATAAATGTGGAAGTTATAAACAAAAGCGATATCAACTTTAAAACGCGCTAAATTTTGTTGATGTTTTGCGTATTTAGTTTGTATCGACATATCTCCGGCAGTACAAAAGCTGCACTTCTGAAACTTGGTACTTAAGTAGAACATGTGTCTCCGCGACTGTCTGCAAAGTTTCGTTGCCCAATTCGAATAAAATTAGAAGTTATAAACAAAAGCGATATCAACTTTAAAACGCGCAAAATTTTGTTGATGTTTTGCGTATTCAGTTTGTATCGACATATCACCGGCAGTACAAGAGCTGCACTTCTGAAACTTGGTACTTCAGTAGAACATGTGTCTCCGTGACTGTCTGCAAAGTTTCGTTGCAAAATTCGAATAAATATGGAAGTTATAAACAAAAGCGATATCAACTTTAAAACGCGCTAAATTTTGTTGATGTTTTGCGTATTCAGTTTGTATCGACATATCTCCGGCAGTACACGAGCTGCACTTCTGAAACTTAGTACTTCAGAAGAAAAGGCCTATTCGAGACGGTCTGCAAAGTTTCGTGGCACAATTCGAATAAATGTGGAAGTTATAAACAGAAGCGATATCAACTTTAAAACGCGCTAAATTTTGTTGATGTTTTGCGTATTCAGTTTGTATCGACATATCTCCGGCAATAAATAAGCTGCACTTCTGAAACTTGGTACTTAAGTAGAACATGTGTCTCCGCGACTGTCTGCAAAGTTTCGTTGCACAATTCGAATAAATGTGGAAGTTATAAACAAAAGCGATATCAACTTTAAAACGCGCTAAATTTTGTTGATGTTTTGCGTATTTAGTTTGTATCGACATATCTCCGGCAGTACAAAAGCTGCACTTCTGAAACTTGGTACTTAAGTAGAACATGTCTCTCCGCGACTGTCTGCAAAGTTCCGTTGCCCAATTCGAATAAAATTAGAAGTTATAAACAAAAGCGATATCAACTTTAAAACGCGCAAAATTTTGTTGATGTTTTGCGTATTCAGTTTGTATCGACATATCACCGGCAGTACAAGAGCTGCACTTCTGAAACTTGGTACTTCAGTAGAACATGTGTCTCCGTGACTGTCTGCAAAGTTTCGTTGCAAAATTCGAATAAATATGGAAGTTATAAACAAAAGCGATATCAACTTTAAAACGCGCTAAATTTTGTTGATGTTTTGCGTATTCAGTTTGTATCGACATATCTCCGGCAGTACACGAGCTGCACTTCTGAAACTTAGTACTTCAGAAGAAAAGGCCTATTCGAGACGGTCTGCAACGTTTCGTTGCACAATTCGAATAAATGTGGAAGTTATAAACAAAAGCGATATCAACTTTAAAACGCGCTAAATTTTGTTGATGTTTTGCGTATTCAGTTTGTATCGACATATCTCCGGCAGTACAAGAGCTGCACTTCTGAAACTTGGTACTTCAGTAGAAAATGTGTCTCCGCGACTGTCTGCAAAGTTTCGTTGCATAATTCGAATAAATGTGGAAGTTATAAACAAAAGCGATATCAACTTTAAAACGCGCTAAATTTTGTTGATGTTTTGCGTATTCAGTTTGTATCGACATATCTCCGGCAGTACAAGAGCTGCACTTCTGAAACTTAGTACTTCAGTAGAAAAGGTATATCCGCGACGGTCTGCAACGTTTCGTTGCACAATTCGAATAAATGTGGAAGTTATAAACAAAAGCGATATCAACTTTAAAACGCGCTAAATTTTGTTGATGTTTTGCGTATTCAGTTTGTATCGACATATCTCCGGCAGTACAATAGCTGCACTTCTGAAACTTGGTACTTTAGTAGAACTTGTGTCTGTGCGACTGTCTGCCAAGTTTCGTTGCAAAATTCGAATAAATGTGGAAGTTATAAACAAAAGCGATATGAACTTTAAAACGCGCTAAATTTTGTTGATGTTTTGCGTATTCGATTTGTATCGACATATCTCCGGCAGTACAAGAGCTGCACTTCTGAAACTTGGTACTTAAGTAGAACATGTGTCTCCGCGACTGTCTGCAAAGTTTCGTTGCCCAATTCGAATAAAATTAGAAGTTATAAACAAAAGCGATATCAACTTTAAAACGCGCAAAATTTTGTTGATGTTTTGCGTATTCAGTTTGTATCGACATATCACCGGCAGTACAAGAGCTGCACTTCTGAAACTTGGTACTTCAGTAGAACATGTGTCTCCGTGACTGTCTGCAAAGTTTCGTTGCAAAATTCGAATAAATATGGAAGTTATAAACAAAAGCGATATCAACTTTAAAACGCGCTAAATTTTGTTGATGTTTTGCGTATTCAGTTTGTATCGACATATCTCCGGCAGTACACGAGCTGCACTTCTGAAACTTAGTACTTCAGAAGAAAAGGCCTATTCGAGACGGTCTGCAAAGTTTCGTGGCACAATTCGAATAAATGTGGAAGTTATAAACAGAAGCGATATCAACTTTAAAACGCGCTAAATTTTGTTGATGTTTTGCGTATTCAGTTTGTATCGACATATCTCCGGCAATAAATAAGCTGCACTTCTGAAACTTGGTACTTAAGTAGAACATGTGTCTCCGCGACTGTCTGCAAAGTTTCGTTGCACAATTCGAATAAATGTGGAAGTTATAAACAAAAGCGATATCAACTTTAAAACGCGCTAAATTTTGTTGATGTTTTGCGTATTTAGTTTGTATCGACATATCTCCGGCAGTACAAAAGCTGCACTTCTGAAACTTGGTACTTAAGTAGAACATGTCTCTCCGCGACTGTCTGCAAAGTTTCGTTGCCCAATTCGAATAAAATTAGAAGTTATAAACAAAAGCGATATCAACTTTAAAACGCGCAAAATTTTGTTGATGTTTTGCGTATTCAGTTTGTATCGACATATCACCGGCAGTACAAGAGCTGCACTTCTGAAACTTGGTACTTCAGTAGAACATGTGTCTCCGTGACTGTCTGCAAAGTTTCGTTGCAAAATTCGAATAAATATGGAAGTTATAAACAAAAGCGATATCAACTTTAAAACGCGCTAAATTTTGTTGATGTTTTGCGTATTCAGTTTGTATCGACATATCTCCGGCAGTACACGAGCTGCACTTCTGAAACTTAGTACTTCAGAAGAAAAGGCCTATTCGAGACGGTCTGCAACGTTTCGTTGCACAATTCGAATAAATGTGGAAGTTATAAACAAAAGCGATATCAACTTTAAAACGCGCTAAATTTTGTTGATGTTTTGCGTATTCAGTTTGTATCGACATATCTCCGGCAGTACAAGAGCTGCACTTCTGAAACTTGGTACTTCAGTAGAACATGTGTCTCCGCGACTGTCTGCAAAGTTTCGTTGCACAATTCGAATAAATGTGGAAGTTATAAACAAAAGCGATATCAACTTTAAAACGCGTGTAATTTTGTTGATGTTTTGCGTATTCAGTTTGTATCGACATATCTCCGGCAGTACAAGAGCTGCACTTCTGAAACTTAGTACTTCAGTAGAAAAGGTATATCCGCGACGGTCTGCAACGTTTCGTTGCACAATTCGAATAAATGTGGAAGTTATAAACAAAAGCGATATCAACTTTAAAACGCGCTAAATTTTGTTGATGTTTTGCGTATTCAGTTTGTATCGACATATCTCCGGCAGTACAATAGCTGCACTTCTGAAACTTGGTACTTAAGTAGAACTTGTGTCTGTGCGACTGTCTGCCAAGTTTCGTAGCAAAATTCGAATAAATGTGGAAGTTATAAACAAAAGCGATATCAACTTTAAAACGCGCTAAATTTTGTTGATGTTTTGCGTATTCGATTTGTATCGACATATCTCCGGCAGTACAAGAGCTGCACTTCTGAAACTTAGTACTTCAGTAAAATGGCCTATTTGAGACTGTCTGCAAAGTTTCGTGGCACAATTCGAATAAATGTGGAAGTTATAAACAGAAGCGATATCAACTTTAAAACGCGCTAAATTTTGTTGATGTTTTGCGTATTCAGTTTGTATCGACATATCTCCGGCAATAAATAAGCTGCACTTCTGAAACTTGGTACTTAAGTAGAACATGTGTCTCCGCGACTGTCTGCAAAGTTTCGTTGCACAATTCGAATAAATGTGGAAGTTATAAACAAAAGCGATATCAACTTTAAAACGCGCTAAATTTTGTTGATGTTTTGCGTATTTAGTTTGTATCGACATATCTCCGGCAGTACAAAAGCTGCACTTCTGAAACTTGGTACTTAAGTAGAACATGTGTCTCCGCGACTGTCTGCAAAGTTTCGTTGCCCAATTCGAATAAAATTAGAAGTTATAAACAAAAGCGATATCAACTTTAAAACGCGCAAAATTTTGTTGATGTTTTGCGTATTCAGTTTGTATCGACATATCACCGGCAGTACAAGAGCTGCACTTCTGAAACTTGGTACTTCAGTAGAACATGTGTCTCCGTGACTGTCTGCAAAGTTTCGTTGCAAAATTCGAATAAATATGGAAGTTATAAACAAAAGCGATATCAACTTTAAAACGCGCTAAATTTTGTTGATGTTTTGCGTATTCAGTTTGTATCGACATATCTCCAGCAGTACACGAGCTGCACTTCTGAAACTTAGTACTTCAGAAGAAAAGGCCTATTCGAGACGGTCTGCAACGTTTCGTTGCACAATTCGAATAAATGTGGAAGTTAAAACAAAAGCGATATCAACTTTAAAACGCGCTAAATTTTGTTGATGTTTTGCGTATTCAGTTTGTATCGACATATCTCCGGCAGTACAAGAGCTGCACTTCTGAAACTTGGTACTTCAGTAGAAAAAGCCTATTCGAGACGGTCTGCAACGTTTCGTTGTACAATTCGAATAAATATGGAAGTTATAAACAAAAGCGATATCAACTTTAAAACGCGCTAAATTTTGTTGATGTTTTGCGTATTCAGTTTGTATCGACATATCTCCGGCAGTACAAGAGCTGCACTTCTGAAACTTGGTACTTCAGTAGAACATGTGTCTCCGCGACTGTCTGCAAAGTTTCGTTGCACAATTCGAATAAATGTGGAAGTTATAAACAAAAGCGATATCAACTTTAAAACGCGTGTAATTTTGTTGATGTTTTGCGTATTCAGTTTGTATCGACATATCTCCGGCAGTACAAGAGCTGCACTTCTGAAACTTAGTACTTCAGTAAAAAAGGCCTATTCGAGACGGTCTGCAAAGTTTCGTTGCCCAATTCGAATAAATGTGGAAGTTATAGAAAAAAGCGATATCAACTTTAAAACGCGCTAAATTTTGTTGATGTTTTGCGTATTCAGTTTGTATCGACATATCTCCGGCAGTACACGAGCTGCACTTCTGAAACTTAGTACTTCAGTAAAATGGCCTATTTGAGACTGTCTGCAAAGTTTCGTGGCACAATTCGAATAAATGTGGAAGTTATAAACAGAAGCGATATCAACTTTAAAACGCGCTAAATTTTGTTGATGTTTTGCGTATTCAGTTTGTATCGACATATCTCCGGCAATAAATAAGCTGCACTTCTGAAACTTGGTACTTAAGTAGAACATGTGTCTCCGCGACTGTCTGCAAAGTTTCGTTGCACAATTCGAATAAATGTGGAAGTTATAAACAAAAGCGATATCAACTTTAAAACGCGCTAAATTTTGTTGATGTTTTGCGTATTTAGTTTGTATCGACATATCTCCGGCAGTACAAAAGCTGCACTTCTGAAACTTGGTACTTAAGTAGAACATGTGTCTCCGCGACTGTCTGCAAAGTTTCGTTGCCCAATTCGAATAAAATTAGAAGTTATAAACAAAAGCGATATCAACTTTAAAACGCGCAAAATTTTGTTGATGTTTTGCGTATTCAGTTTGTATCGACATATCACCGGCAGTACAAGAGCTGCACTTCTGAAACTTGGTACTTCAGTAGAACATGTGTCTCCGTGACTGTCTGCAAAGTTTCGTTGCAAAATTCGAATAAATATGGAAGTTATAAACAAAAGCGATATCAACTTTAAAACGCGCTAAATTTTGTTGATGTTTTGCGTATTCAGTTTGTATCGACATATCTCCAGCAGTACACGAGCTGCACTTCTGAAACTTAGTACTTCAGAAGAAAAGGCCTATTCGAGACGGTCTGCAACGTTTCGTTGCACAATTCGAATAAATGTGGAAGTTATAAACAAAAGCGATATCAACTTTAAAACGCGCTAAATTTTGTTGATGTTTTGCGTATTCAGTTTGTATCGACATATCTCCGGCAGTACAAGAGCTGCACTTCTGAAACTTGGTACTTCAGTAGAAAAAGCCTATTCGAGACGGTCTGCAACGTTTCGTTGTACAATTCGAATAAATGTGGAAGTTATAAACAAAAGCGATATCAACTTTAAAACGCGCTAAATTTTGTTGATGTTTTGCGTATTCAGTTTGTATCGACATATCTCCGGCAGTACAAGAGCTGCACTTCTGAAACTTGGTACTTCAGTAGAACATGTGTCTCCGCGACTGTCTGCAAAGTTTCGTTGCACAATTCGAATAAATGTGGAAGTTATAAACAAAAGCGATATCAACTTTAAAACGCGTGTAATTTTGTTGATGTTTTGCGTATTCAGTTTGTATCGACATATCTCCGGCAGTACAAGAGCTGCACTTCTGAAACTTAGTACTTCAGTAAAAAAGGCCTATTCGAGACGGTCTGCAAAGTTTCGTTGCCCAATTCGAATAAATGTGGAAGTTATAGAAAAAAGCGATATCAACTTTAAAACGCGCTAAATTTTGTTGATGTTTTGCGTATTCAGTTTGTATCGACATATCTCCGGCAGTACAATAGCTGCACTTCTGAAACTTGGTACTTAAGTAGAACTTGTGTCTGTGCGACTGTCTGCCAAGTTTCGTTGCAAAATTCGAATAAATGTGGAAGTTATAAACAAAAGCGATATCAACTTTAAAACGCGCTAAATTTTGTTGATGTTTTGCGTATTCGATTTGTATCGACATATCTCCGGCAGTACAAGAGCTGCACTTCTGAAACTTAGTACTTCAGTAAAATGGCCTATTTGAGACTGTCTGCAAAGTTTCGTGGCACAATTCGAATAAATGTGGAAGTTATAAACAGAAGCGATATCAACTTTAAAACGCGCTAAATTTTGTTGATGTTTTGCGTATTCAGTTTGTATCGACATATCTCCGGCAATAAATAAGCTGCACTTCTGAAACTTGGTACTTAAGTAGAACATGTGTCTCCGCGACTGTCTGCAAAGTTTCGTTGCACAATTCGAATAAATGTGGAAGTTATAAACAAAAGCGATATCAACTTTAAAACGCGCTAAATTTTGTTGATGTTTTGCGTATTTAGTTTGTATCGACATATCTCCGGCAGTACAAAAGCTGCACTTCTGAAACTTGGTACTTAAGTAGAACATGTGTCTCCGCGACTGTCTGCAAAGTTTCGTTGCCCAATTCGAATAAAATTAGAAGTTATAAACAAAAGCGATATCAACTTTAAAACGCGCAAAATTTTGTTGATGTTTTGCGTATTCAGTTTGTATCGACATATCACCGGCAGTACAAGAGCTGCACTTCTGAAACTTGGTACTTCAGTAGAACATGTGTCTCCGTGACTGTCTGCAAAGTTTCGTTGCAAAATTCGAATAAATATGGAAGTTATAAACAAAAGCGATATCAACTTTAAAACGCGCTAAATTTTGTTGATGTTTTGCGTATTCAGTTTGTATCGACATATCTCCAGCAGTACACGAGCTGCACTTCTGAAACTTAGTACTTCAGAAGAAAAGGCCTATTCGAGACGGTCTGCAACGTTTCGTTGCACAATTCGAATAAATGTGGAAGTTATAAACAAAAGCGATATCAACTTTAAAACGCGCTAAATTTTGTTGATGTTTTGCGTATTCAGTTTGTATCGACATATCTCCGGCAGTACAAGAGCTGCACTTCTGAAACTTGGTACTTCAGTAGAAAAAGCCTATTCGAGACGGTCTGCAAAGTTTCGTTGTACAATTCGAATAAATGTGGAAGTTATAAACAAAAGCGATATCAACTTTAAAACGCGCTAAATTTTGTTGATGTTTTGCGTATTCAGTTTGTATCGACATATCTCCGGCAGTACAAGAGCTGCACTTCTGAAACTTGGTACTTCAGTAGAACATGTGTCTCCGCGACTGTCTGCAAAGTTTCGTTGCACAATTCGAATAAATGTGGAAGTTATAAACAAAAGCGATATCAACTTTAAAACGCGTGTAATTTTGTTGATGTTTTGCGTATTCAGTTTGTATCGACATATCTCCGGCAGTACAAGAGCTGCACTTCTGAAACTTAGTACTTCAGTAAAAAAGGCCTATTCGAGACGGTCTGCAAAGTTTCGTTGCCCAATTCGAATAAATGTGGAAGTTATAGAAAAAAGCGATATCAACTTTAAAACGCGCTAAATTTTGTTGATGTTTTGCGTATTCAGTTTGTATCGACATATCTCCGGCAGTACAAAAGCTGCACTTCTGAAACTTTGTACTTCAGTAGAAAATGTGTCTCTGCGATTGTCTGCAAAGTTTCGTTGCACAATTCGAATAAATGTGGAAGTTATAAACAAAAGCGATATCAACTTTAAAACGCGCTAAATTTTGTTGATGTTTTGCGTATTCAGTTTGTATCGACATATCTTTGACAGTACAAGAGCTGCACTTCTGAAACTTGGTACTTCAGTAGAACATGTGTCTCCGCGACTGTCTGCAAAGTTTCGTTGCACAATTCGAATAAATGTGGAAGTTATAAACAAAAGCGATATCAACTTTAAAACGCGCTAAATTTTGTTGATGTTTTGCGTATTCAGTTTGTATCGACATATCTCCGGCAGTACAATAGCTGCACTTCTGAAACTTGGTACTTCAGTAGAAAAGGCCTATTCGAGACTGTCTGCAAAGTTTCGTTGCACAATTCGAATAAATGTGGAAGTTATAAACCAAAGCGATATCAACTTTAAAACGCGCTAAATTTTGTTGATGTTTTGCGTATTCAGTTTGTATCGACATATCTCCGGCAGTACAAGAGCTGCACTTCTGAAACTTGGTACTGCCATGAAAAAGGCCTGTTCGAGACGGTCTGCAAAGTTTCGTTGCACAATTCGAATAAATGTGGAAGTTATAAACAAAAGCGATATCAACTTTAAAACGCGCTAAATTTTGTTGATGTTTTGCGTATTCAGTTTGTATCGACATATCTCCGGCAGTACAAGAGCTGCACTTCTGAAACTTGGTACTTAAGTAGAACATGTGTCTCCGCGACTGTCTGCAAAGTTTCGTTGCCCAATTCGAATAAATGTGGAAGTTATAAACAAAAGCGATATCAACTTTAAAACGCGCTAAATTTTGTTGATGTTTTGCGTATTCAGTTTGTATCGACATATCTCCGGCAGTACAAAAGCTGCACTTCTGAAACTTGGTACTTCAGTAGAACATGTGTCTCCGCGACTGTCTGCAAAGTTTCGTTGCACAATTCGAATAAATGTGGAAGTTATAAACAAAAGCGATATCAACTTTAAAACGCGCTAAATTTTGTTGATGTTTTGCGTATTCGATTTGTATCGACATATCTCCGGCAGTACAAGAGCTGCACTTCTGAAACTTAGCACTTCAGTAGAAAAGGCCTATTTGAGACTGTCTGCAAAGTTTCGTTGCCCAATTCGAATAAATGTGGAAGTTATAAACAAAAGCGATATCAACTTTAAAACGCGCTTAATTTTGTTGATGTTTTGCGTATTCAGTTTGTATCGACATATCTCCGGCAGTACAAGAGTTGCACTTCTGAAACTTGGTACTTAAGTAGAACATGTGTCTCCGCGACTGTCTGCAAAGTTTCGTTGCCTAATTCGAATAAATGTGGAAGTTATAAACAAAAGCAGTATCAACTTTAAAACGCGCTAAATTTTGTTGATGTTTTGCGTATTCAGTTTGTATCGACATATCTCCGGCAGTACAAGAGCGGCACTTCTAAAACTTGGTACTTCAGTAGAACATGTGTCTCCGCGACTGTCTGCAAAGTTTCGTTGCACAATTCGAATACATGTGGAAGTTTATAAACAAAAGCGATATCAACTTTAAAACGCGCTAAATTTTGTTGATGATTTGCGTATTCGATTTGTATCGACATATCTCCGGCAGTACAAGAGCTGCACTTCTGAAACTTAGTACTCTAGTAGAAAAGGCCTATTTGAGACTGTCTGCAAAGTTTCGTTGCACAATTCGAATAAATGTGGAAGTTATAAACAGAAGCGATATCAACTTTAAAACGCGCTAAATTTTGTTGATGTTTTACGTATTCAGTTTGTATCGACATATCTCCGGCAGTACAAGAGCTGAACTTCTGAAACTTGGTACTTCAGTAGAAAGGGCCTATTTGAGACTGCCTGCAAAGTTTCGTTGCACAATTCTAATAAATGTGGAAGTTATAAACAAAAGCGATATTAACTTTAAAACGCGCAAAATTTTGTTGATGTTTTGCGTATTCAGTTTATATCGACATATCTCATGCAGTACAAGAGCTGCACTTCTGAAACTTGGTACTTCAGTAGAAAATGTGTCTCCGCGACTGTCTGCAAAGTTTCGTTGCACAATTCGAATAAATGTGGAAGTTATAAACAAAAGCGATATCAACTTTAAAACGCGCTAAATTTTGTTGATGTTTTGCGTATTCAGTTTGTATCGACATATCTCCGGCAGTGCAAGAGCTGCACTTCTGAAACTTGGTACTT
Organism: Sepiola atlantica; assembly: GCA_963556195.1. Lineage (NCBI taxonomy): Eukaryota > Metazoa > Mollusca > Cephalopoda > Sepiida > Sepiolidae > Sepiola > Sepiola atlantica. Next base: position 1,025,306 of record CAUVYP010001303.1, read on the forward strand.
CAGTAGAAAAGGCCTATTTGAGACTGTCTGCAAAGTTTCGTTGCACAATTCGAATAAATGTGAAAGTTATAAACAAAAGCGATATCAACTTTAAAACGCGCTAAATTTTGTTGATGTTTTGCGTATTCAGTTTGTATCGAGATATCTCCGGCAGTACAAGAGCTGCACTTCTGAAAATTGGTACTTCCGTAGAAAAGGACTATTCGAGACTGTCTGCAAAGTTTCGTTGCACAATTCGAATAAATGTGGAAGCTATAAACAAAAGCAATATCAACTTTAAAACGCGCTAAATTTTGTTGATGTTTTGCGTATTCAGTTTGTATCGACATATCTCCGGCAGTACAAGAGCTGCACTTCTGAAACTTGGTACTTCAGTAGAACATGTGTCTCTGCGACTGTCTGCAAAGTTTCGTTGCACAATTCGAATAAATGTGGAAGTTATAAACAAAAGCGATATAAACTTTAAAACGCGCTAAATTTTGTTGATGTTTTGCGTATTCAGGTTGTATCGACATATCTCCGGCAGTACAAAAGCTGCACTTCTGTACCTTGGTACTTCAGTAGCAAAGGCCTATTCGAGACTGTCTGCAAAGTTTCGTACCACAATTCGAATAAATGTGGAAGTTATAAACAAAAGCGATATCAACTTTAAAACGCGCTAAATTTTGTTGATGTTTTGCGTATTCAGTTTGTACTGACATATCTCCGTCAGTACAATAGCTGCACTTCTGAAACTTGGGACTTAATGTAGAACCTGTGTCTGTGCGACTGTATGCAAAGTTTCGTTGCACAATTCGAATAAATGTGGAAGTTATAAACAAAAGCGATATCAACTTTAAAACGCGCTAAATTTTGTTGATGTTTTGCGTATTCAGTTTGTATCGACATATCTCCGGCAGTACGAGAGCTGCACTTCTGAAACTTGGTACTTCAGTAGCCAAGGTCTATTCGGGAGTGTCTGCAAAATTTCGTTCCACAATTCGAATAAATGTAGAAGTTATAAACAAAAGCGATATCAACTTTAAAACGCGCTAAATTTTGTTGATGTTTTGCGTATTCAGTTTGTATCGACATATCTCCGGCAGTACAAGAGCTGCACTTCTGAAACTTAGTACTGCTATGAAAAAGGCCTGTTCGAGACGGTCTGCAAAGTTTCGTTGCACAATTCGAATGAATGTTGAAGTTATAAACAAAAGCGATATCAACTTTAAAACGCGCTAAATTTTGTTGATGTTTTGCGTATTCAGTTTGTATCGACATATCTCCGGCAGTACAAGAGCTGCACTTCTGAAACTTGGTACTTCAGTAGCCAAGGCCTATTCGAGACTGTCTGCAAAGTTTCGTTCCACAATTCGAATAAATGTAGAAGTTATAAACAAAAGCGATATCAACTTTAAAACGGGCTAAATTTTGTTGATGTTTTGCGTATTCAGTTTGTATCGACATATCTCCGGCAGTACAATAGCTGCACTTCTGAAACTTGGTACTTCCGTAGCCAATGTGTCTCCGCGACTGTCTGCAAAGTTTCGTTGCACATTTCAGATAAATGTGAAAGTTATAAACAAAAGCGATATCAACTTTAAAACGCGCTAAATTTTGTTGATGTTTTGCGTATTCAGTTTGTATTGACATATCTCCGGCAGTACAAGAGCTTCACTTCTGACACTTGATACTTCTAGTAGAAAAGGCCTATTCGAGACGGTCTGCAAAGTTTCGTTGCACAATTCGAATAAATGTGGAAGTTATAAACAAAAGCGATATCAACTTTAAAACGCGCTAAATTTTGTTGATGTTTTGCGTATTCAGTTTGTATCGACATATCTCCGGCAGTACAAGAGCTGCACTTCTGCAACTTGGTACTTCAGTAGGACATGTGTCTCCGCGACGGTCTGCAAAGTTTCGTTGCACAATTCGAATAAATGTGGAAGTTATAAACAAAAGCGATATCAACTTTAAAACGCGCTAAATTTTGTTGATGTTTGGCGAATTCAGTTTGTATCGACATATCTCCGACAGTACAATAGCTGCACTTCTGAAACTTGGTACTGCCATTGAAAAGGCCTGGTCGAGACGGTCTGCAAAGTTTCGTTGCACAATTCGAATGAATGTGGAAGTTATAAACAAAAGCGATATCAACTTTAAAACGGTCTAAATTTTGTTGATGTTTTGCGTATTCAGTTTGTATCGACATATCTCCGGCATAACAAGAGCTGCACTTCTGAAACTTGGTACTTCAGTAGCCAAGGCGTATGCGAGACTGTCTGCAAAGTTTCGTTGCACAATTCGAATAAATGTGGAAGTTATAAACAAAAGCGATATCAACTTTAAAACGCGCTAAATTTTGTTGATGTTTTCCGTATTCAGTTTGTACTGACATATCTCCGGCAGTACAATAGCTGCACTTCTGAAACTTGGGACTTAATGTAGAACCTGTGTCTGTGCGACTGTATGCAAAGTTTCGTTGCACAATTCGAATAAATGTGGAAGTTATAAACAAAAGCGATATCAACTTTAAAACGCGCTAAATTTTGTTGATGTTTTGCGTATTCAGTTTGTATCGACATATCTCCGGCAGTACGAGAGCTGCACTTCTGAAACTTGGTACTTCAGTAGCCAAGGTCTATTCGGGAGTGTCTGCAAAATTTCGTTCCACAATTCGAATAAATGTAGAAGTTATAAACAAAAGCGATATCAACTTTAAAACGCGCTAAATTTTGTTGATGTTTTCCGTATTCAGTTTGTATCGACATATCTCCGGCAGTACAAGAGCTGCACTTCTGAAACTTAGTACTGCTATGAAAAAGGCCTGTTCGAGACGGTCAGCAAAGTTTCGTTGCACAATTCGAATGAATGTTGAAGTTATAAACAAAAGCGATATCAACTTTAAAACGCGCTAAATTTTGTTGATGTTTTGCGTATTCAGTTTGTATCGACATATCTCCGGCAGTACAAGAGCTGCACTTCTGAAACTTGGTACTTCAGTAGCCAAGGCCTATTCGAGACTGTCTGCAAAGTTTCGTTCCACAATTCGAATAAATGTAGAAGTTATAAACAAAAGCGATATCAACTTTAAAACGGGCTAAATTTTGTTGATGTTTTGCGTATTCAGTTTGTATCGACATATCTCCGGCAGTACAAGAGCTGCACTTCTGAAACTTGGTACTTCCGTAGCCAATGTGTCTCCGCGACTGTCTGCAAAGTTTCGTTGCACATTTCAGATAAATGTGAAAGTTATAAACAAAAGCGATATCAACTTTAAAACGCGCTAAATTTTGTTGATGTTTTGCGTATTCAGTTTGTATCGACATATCTCCGGCAGTACAAGAGCTTCACTTCTGATACTTGATACTTCTAGTAGAAAAGGCCTATTCGAGACGGTCTGCAAAGTTTCGTTGCACAATTCGAATAAATGTGGAAGTTATAAACAAAAGCGATATCAACTTTAAAACGCGCTAAATTTTGTTGATGTTTTGCGTATTCAGTTTGTATCGACATATCTCCGGCAGTACAAGAGCTGCACTTCTGCAACTTGGTACTTCAGTAGGACATGTGTCTCCGCGACGGTCTGCAAAGTTTCGTTGCACAATTCGAATAAATGTGGAAGTTATAAACAAAAGCGATATCAACTTTAAAACGCGCTAAATTTTGTTGATGTTTGGCGAATTCAGTTTGTATCGACATATCTCCGACAGTACAATAGCTGCACTTCTGAAACTTGGTACTGCCATTGAAAAGGCCTGTTCGAGACGGTCTGCAAAGTTTCGTTGCACAATTCGAATGAATGTGGAAGTTATAAACAAAAGCGATATCAACTTTAAAACGGTCTAAATTTTGTTGATGTTTTGCGCATTCAGTTTGTATCGACATATCTCCGGCATAACAAGAGCTGCACTTCTGAAACTTGGTACTTCAGTAGCCAAGGCCTATGCAGAACTGTCTGCAAAGTTTCGTTGCACAATTCGAATAAATGTGGAAGTTATAAACAAAAGCGATATCAACTTTAAAACGCGCTAAATTTTGTTGATGTTTTCCGTATTCAGTTTGTACTGACATATCTCCGGCAGTACAATAGCTGCACTTCTGAAACTTGGGACTTAATGTAGTACCTGTGTCTGTGCGACTGTATGCAAAGTTTCGTTGCACAATTCGAATAAATGTGGAAGTTATAAACAAAAGCGATATCAACTTTAAAACGCGCTAAATTTTGTTGATGTTTTGCGTATTCAGTTTGTATCGACATATCTCCGGCAGTACGAGAGCTGCACTTCTGAAACTTGGTACTTCAGTAGCCAAGGTCTATTCGGGAGTGTCTCCAAAATTTCGTTCCACAATTCGAATAAATGTAGAAGTTATAAACAAAAGCGATATCAACTTTAAAACGCGCTAAATTTTGTTGATGTTTTGCGTATTCAGTTTGTATCGACATATCTCCGGCAGTACAAGAGCTGCACTTCTGAAACTTAGTACTGCTATGAAAAAGGCCTGTTCGAGACGGTCTGCAAAGTTTCGTTGCACAATTCGAATGAATGTTGAAGTTATAAACAAAAGCGATATCAACTTTAAAACGCGCTAAATTTTGTTGATGTTTTGCGTATTCAGTTTGTATCGACATATCTCCGGCAGTACAAGAGCTGCACTTCTGAAACTTGGTACTTCAGTAGCCAAGGCCTATTCGAGACTGTCTGCAAAGTTTCGTTCCACAATTCGAATAAATGTAGAAGTTATAAACAAAAGCGATATCAACTTTAAAACAAGCTAAATTTTGTTGATGTTTTGCGTATTCAGTTTGTATCGACATATCTCCGGCAGTACAAGAGCTGCACTTCTGAAACTTGGTACTTCCGTAGCCAATGTGTCTCCGCGACTGTCTGCAAAGTTTCGTTGCACATTTCAGATAAATGTGAAAGTTATAAACAAAAGCGATATCAACTTTAAAACGCGCTAAATTTTGTTGATGTTTTGCGTATTCAGTTTGTATCGACATATCTCCGGCAGTACAAGAGCTGCACTTCTGCAACTTGGTACTTCAGTAGGACATGTGTCTCCGCGACGGTCTGCAAAGTTTCGTTGCACAATTCGAATAAATGTGGAAGTTATAAACAAAAGCGATATCAACTTTAAAACGCGCTAAATTTTGTTGATGTTTGGCGAATTCAGTTTGTATCGACATATCTCCGACAGTACAATAGCTGCACTTCTGAAACTTGGTACTGCCATTGAAAAGGCCTGTTCGAGACGGTCTGCAAAGTTTCGTTGCACAATTCGAATGAATGTGGAAGTTATAAACAAAAGCGATATCAACTTTAAAACGGTCTAAATTTTGTTGATGTTTTGCGTATTCAGTTTGTATCGACATATCTCCGGCATAACAAGAGCTGCACTTCTGAAACTTGGTACTTCAGTAGCCAAGGCCTATGCGAGACTGTCTGCAAAGTTTCGTTGCACAATTCGAATAAATGTGGAAGTTATAAACAAAAGCGATATCAACTTTAAAACGCGCTAAATTTTGTTGATGTTTTCCGTATTCAGTTTGTACTAGCATATCTCCGGCAGTACAATAGCTGCACTTCTGAAACTTGGTACTTCAGTAGAACCTGTGTCTGTGCGACTGTATGCAAAGTTTCGTTGCACAATTCGAATAAATGTGGAAGTTATAAACAAAAGCGATATCAACATTAAAACGCGCTAAATTTTGTTGATGTTTTGCGTATTCAGTTTGTATCGACATATCTCCGGCAGTACAAGAGCTGCACTTCTGAAACTTGGTACTTCAGTAGCCAAGGTCTATTCGAGAGTGTCTGCAAAATTTCGTTCAACAATTCGAATAAATGTAGAAGATATAAACAAAAGCGATATCAACTTTAAAACGCGCTAAATTTTGTTGATGTTTTGCGTATTCAGTTTGTACTGACATATCTCCGGCAGTACAATAGCTGCACTTCTGAAACTTGGTACCTCAGTCGGACTTGTGTCTGTGCGACTGTATGCAAAGTTTCGTTGCACAATTCGAATACATGTGGAAGTTATAAACAAAAGCGATATCAACTTTAAAACGCGCTAAATTTTGTTGATGTTTTGCGTATTCAGTTTGTATCGACATATCTCCGGCAGTACAAGAGCTGCACTTCTGAAACTTGGTACTGCTACGAAAAAGGCCTGTTTGAGATGGTCTGCAAAGTTTCGTTGCACAATTCGAATGAATGTGGAAGTTATAAACAAAAGCGATATCAACTTTAAAACGCGCTTAATTTTGTTGATGTTTTGCGTATTCAGTTTGTATCGATAAATCTCCGGCAGTACAAGAGCTGCACTTCTGAAACTTTGTACTTAAGTAGAAAATTTGTCTGTGCGACTGTATGCAAAGTTTCGTTGCACAATTCGAATAAATGTGGAAGTTATAAACAAAAGCGATATCAACTTTAAAACGCGCTAAATTTTGTTGATGTTTTTCGTATTCAGTTTGTATCGACATATCTCCAGCAGTACAATAGCTGCACTTCTGAAACTTGGTACTTCAGTAGAACATGTGTCTCCGCGACTGTCTGCAAAGTTTCGTTGCACTATTCGAATAAATGTGGAAGTTATAAACAAAAGCGATATCAACTTTAAAACGCGCTAAATTTTGTTGATGTTTTGCGTATTCAGTTTGTATCAGAATATCTCCGGCAGTACAAGAGCTGCACTTCTGAAACTTGGTACTGCCATAGTAACGGCCTGTTCGAGACGGTCTGCAAAGTTTCGTTGCACAATTCGATTGAATGTGGAAGTTATAAACAAAAGCGATATCAACTTTAAAACACGCTAAATTTTGTTGATGTATTGCGTATTCAGTTTGTATCGATATATCTCCGGCAGCACAAGAGCTGCACTTCTGAAACTTGGTACTTTAGTAGCACTTGTGTCTCCGCGACTGTCTGCAAAGTTTCGTTGCACAATTCGAATAAATGTTGAAGTTATAAACAAAAGCGATATCAACTTTAAAACGCGCTAAATTTTGTTGATGTTTTGCGTATTCAGTTTGTATCGACATATCTCCGGCAGTACAAGAGCTGCACTTCTGAAACTTGGTACTTCAGTAGAAAAGGTCTATTTGAGACTGTCTGCAAAGTTTCGTTGCACAATGGGACTAAATGTGGAAGTTATAAACAAAAGCGATATCAACTTTAAAACGCGCTAAATTTTGTTGATGTTTTGCGTATTCAGTTTGTATCGACATATCTCCGGCAGTACAATAGCTGCACTTCTGAAACTTTGTACTTCAGTAGAACTAGTGTCTGTGCGACTGTATGCAAAGTTTCGTTGCACAATTCGAATAAATGTGGAAGTTATAAACAAAAGCGATATCAACTTTAAAACGCGCTAAATTTTGTTGATGTTTTGCGTATTCAGTTTGTATCGACATATCTCCGGCAGTACAAGAGCTGCACTTCTGAAACTTGGTACGTCAGTAGAAAAGGCCTATTTGAGACTGTCTGCAAAGTTTCGTTGCACAATTCGAATAAATGTGGAAGTTATAAACAAAAGCGATATCAACTTTAAAACGCGCTAAATTTTGTTGATGTTTTTCGTATTCAGTTTGTATCGCATATCTCCGGCAGTACAAGAGCTGCACTTATGAAACTTTCTACTTCAGTAGAACATGTGTCTCCGCGACTGTCTGCAAAGTTTCGTTGCACAATTAAAATAAATGTGGAAGTTATAAACAAAAGCGATATCAACTTTAAAACGCGCTAAATTTTTTTGATGTTTTGCGTATTCGGTTTGTATCGACATATCTCCGGCAGGACAAGAGCTGCACTACTGAAACTTGGTACTTCGGTGGAAAATGTGTCTCCGCGACTGTCTGCAAAGTTTCGTTGCACAATTCGAATAAATGTGAAAGTTATAAACAAAAGCGATATCAACTTTAAAACGCGCTGAATTTTGTTGATGTTTTTCGTATTCAGTTTGTATCGCATATCTCCGGTAGTACAAGAGCTGCACTTCTGAAACTTTCTACTTCAGTAGAACATGTGTCTCCGCGACTGTCTGCAAGGTTTCGTTGCACAATTTGAATAAATGTGGAAGTTATAAACAAAAGCGATATCAATTTTAAAACGCGCTAAATTTTGTTGATGTTTTGCGTATTCGGTTTGTATCGACATATCTCCGGCAGGACAAGAGCTGCACTTCTGAAAGTTGGAACTTCGGTAGAAAATGTGTCTCCGCGACTGTCTGCAAAGTTTCGTTGCACAATTCGAATAAATGTGAAAGTTATAAACAAAAGCGATATCAACTTTAAAACGCGCTGAATTTTGTTGATGTTTTGCGTATTCAGTTTGTATCGACATATCTCGTGCAGTACAAGAGCTACACTTCTGCAACTGGGTACTTCAGTAGAACATGTGTCTCCGCGACTGTCTGCAAAGTTTCGTTGCACAATTCGAATAAATGTGGAAGTTATAAACAAAAGCGATATCAACTTTAAAACGGTCTAAATTTTGTTGATGTTTTGCGTATTCAGTGTGTATCGACATATCTCCGGCAGTACAAGAGCTGCACTTCTGAAACTTCGTACTTCAGTAGAAGAGGTCTATTTGAGACTGTCTGCAAAGTTTCGTTGCACAATGGGAATAAATGTGGAAGTTATAAACAAAAGCGATATCAACTTTAAAACGCGCTAAATTTTGTTGATGTTTTGCGTATTCAGTTTGTATCGACATATCTCCGGCAGTACAATAGCTGCACTTCTGAAACTTTGTACTTCAGTAGAACTAGTGTCTTTGCGACTGTATGCAAAGTTTCGTTGCACAATTCGAATAAATGTGGAAGTTATAAACAAAAGCGATATCAACTTTAAAACGCGCTAAATTTTGTTGATGTTTTGCGTATTCAGTTTGTATCGACATATCTCCGGCAGTACAAGAGCTGCACTTCTGAAACTTTGGACTTCAGTAGAAAAGGCCTATTTGAGACTGTCTGCAAAGTTTCGTTGCACAATTCGAATAAATGTGACAGTTATAAACAAAAGCGATATCAACTTTAAAACGCGCTAAATTTTGTTGATGTTTTTCGTATTCAGTTTGTATCGCATATCTCCGGCAGTACAAGAGCTGCACTTATGAAACTTTCTACTTCAGTAGAACATGTGTCTCCGCGACTGTCTGCAAAGTTTCGTTGCACAATTCAAATAAATGTGGAAGTTATAAACAAAAGCGATATCAACTTTAAAACGCGCTAAATTTTTTTGATGTTTTGCGTATTCGGTTTGTATCGACATATCTCCGGCAAGACAAGAGCTGCACTACTGAAACTTGGTACTTCGGTAGAAAATGTGTCTCCGCGACTGTCTGCAAAGTTTCGTTGCACAATTCGAATAAATGTGAAAGTTATAAACAAAAGCGATATCAACTTTAAAACGCGCTGAATTTTGTTGATGTTTTTCGTATTCAGTTTGTATCGCATATCTCCGGTAGTACAAGAGCTGCACTTCTGAAACTTTCTACTTCAGTAGAACATGTGTCTCCGCGACTGTCTGCAAAGTTTCGTTGCACAATTTGAATAAATGTGGAAGTTATAAACAAAAACGATATCAACTTTAAAACGCGCTAAATTTTGTTGATGTTTTGCGTATTCGGTTTGTATCGACATATCTCCGGCAGGACAAGAGCTGCACTTCTGAAACTTGGAACTTCGGTAGAAAATGTGTCTCCGCGACTGTCTGCAAAGTTTCGTTGCACAATTCGAATAAATGTGAAAGTTATAAACAAAAGCGATATCAACTTTAAAACGCGCTGAATTTTGTTGATGTTTTGCGTATTCAGTTTGTATCGACATATCTTTGGCAGTACAAGAGCTGCACTTCTTCAACTGGGTACTTCAGTAGAACATGTGTCTCCGCGACTGTCTGCAAAGTTTCGTTGCACAATTCGAATAAATGTGGAAGTTATAAACAAAAGCGATATCAACTTTAAAACGCGCTAAATTTTGTTGATGTTTTGCGAATTCAGTTTGTATCGACATATCTCCGGCAGTACAATAGCTGCACTTCTGAAACTTGGTACTGTTATTGAAAAGGCCGGTTCGAGACGGTCTGCAAAGTTTCGTTGCACAAGTCGAATGAATGTGGAAGTTATAAACAAAAGCGATATCAACTTTAAAACGGTCTAAATTTTGTTGATGTTTTGCGTATTCAGTTTGTATCGACATATCTCCGGCAGTACAAGAGCTGCACTTCTGAAACTTGGTACTTCAGTGGCCGAGGCCTATGCGAGACTGTCTGCAAAGTTTCTTTGCACAATTCGAATTAATGTGGAAGTTATAAACAAAAGCGATATCAACTTTAAAACGCGCTAAATTTTGTTGATGTTTTCCGTATTCAGTTTGTACTGACATATCTCCGGCAGTACAAGAGCTGCACTTCTGAAACTTGGTACTTCAGTAGAACCTGTGTCTGTTCGACTGTATGCAAAGTTTCGTTGCACAATTCGAATACATGTGGAAGTTATAAACAAAAGCGATATCAACTTTAAAACGGGCTAAATTTTGATTGATGTTATGCGTATTCAGTTTGTATCGACATATCTCCGGCAGTACAAGAGCTGCACTTCTGAAACTTGGGACTTCAGTAGATAAGGCCTATTTGAGACTGTCTGTAAAGTTTCGTTGCACAATTCGAATAAATGTGGAAGTTATAAACAAAAGCGATATCAACTTTAAAACGCGCTAACTTTTGTTGATGTTATTTGTATTCAGTTTGTATCGCATATCTCCGGCAGTACAAGAGCTGCACTTTGGAAACTTTCTACTTCAGTAGAACATGTGTCTCCGCGACTGTCTGCAAAGTTTCGTTGCACAATTCAAATAAATGTGGAAGTTATAAACAAAAGCGATATCAACTTTAAAACGCGCTTAATTTTGTTGATGTTATGCGTATTCAGTTTGTATCGACATATCTCCGGCAGTACAAGAGCTGCACTTCTGCAACTGGGTACTTCAGTAGAACATGTGTCTCCGCGACTGTCTGCAAAGTTTCTTTGCACAATTCGAATAAATGTGGAAGTTATAAACAAAAGCGATATCAACTTTAAAACGCGCTAAATTTTGTTGATGGTTTGCGTATTCAGTTTGTATCGACATATCTCCGGCAGTACAATAGCTGCACTTCTGAAACTTTGTACTTCAGTAGAACTAGTGTCTGTGCGACTGTATGCAAAGTTTCGTTGCACAATTCGAATAAATGTGGAAGTTATAAACAAAAGCGATATCAACTTTAAAACGCGCTAAATTTTGTTGATGTTTTGCGTATTCAGTTTGTATCGACATATCTCCGGCAGTACAAGAGCTGCACTTCTGAAACTTGGGACTTCAGTAGTAAAGGCCTATTTGAGACTGTCTGCAAAGTTTCGTTGCACAATTCGAATAAATGTGACAGTTATAAACAAAAGCGATATCAACTTTAAAACGCACTAAATTTTGTTGATGTTTTTCGTATTCAGTTTGTATCGCATATCTCCGGCAGTACAAGAGCTGCACTTATGAAACTTTCTACTTCAGTAGAACATGTGTCTCCGCGACTGTCTGCAAAGTTTCGTTGCACAATTCGAATAAATGTGAAAGTTATAAACAAAAGCGATATCAACTTTAAAACGCGCTGAATTTTGTTGATGTTTTTCGTATTCAGTTTGTATCGCATATCTCCGGTAATACAAGAGCTGCACTTCTGAAACTTTCTACTTCAGTCGAACATGTGTCTCCGCGACTGTCTGCAAAGTTTTGTTGCACAATTTGAATAAATGTGGAAGTTATAAACAAAAGCGATATCAACTTTAAAACGCGCTAAATTTTGTTGATGTTTTGCGTATTCGGTTTGTATCGACATATCTCCGGCAGGACAAGAGCTGCACTTCTGAAACTTGGAACTTCGGTAGAAAATGTGTCTCCGCGACTGTCTGCAAAGTTTCGTTGCACAATTCGAATAAATGTGAAAGTTATAAACAAAAGCGATATCAACTTTAAAAGGCGCTGAATTTTGTTGATGTTTTGCGTATTCAGTTTGTATCGACATATCTCCGGCAGTACAAGAGCTGCACTTCTGCAACTGGGTACTTCAGTAGAACATGTGTCTCCGCGACTGTCTGCAAAGTTTCGTTGCACAATTCGAATAAATGTGGAAGTTATAAACAAAAGCGATATCAACTTTAAAACGCGCTAAATTTTGTTGATGTTTTGCGAATTCAGTTTGTATCGACATATCTCCGGCAGTACAATAGCTGCACTTCTGCAACTTGGTACTGCCATTGAAAAGGCCTGTTCGAGACGGTCTGCAAAGTTTCGTTGCACAAGTCGAATGAATGTGGAAGTTATAAACAAAAGCGATATCAACTTTAAAACGGTCTAAATTTTGTTGATGTTTTGCGTATTCAGTTTGTATCGACATATCTCCGGCAGTACAAGAGCTGCACTTCTGAAACTTGGTACTTCCGTAGCCAAGGCCTATGCGAGACTGTCTGCAAAGTTTCTTTGCACAATTCGAATAAATGTGGAAGTTATAAACAAAAGCGATATCAACTTTAAAACGCGCTAAATTTTGTTGATGTTTTCCGTATTCAGTTTGTACTGACATATCTCCGGCAGTACAAGAGCTGCACTTCTGAAACTTGGTACTTCAGTAGAACCTGTGTCTGTGCGACTGTATGCAAAGTGTCGTGTCACAATTCGAATACATATGGAAGTTATAAAAAAAAGCGATATCAACTTTAAACGCGCTAAATTTTGTTGATGTTTTGCGTATTCAGTTTGTATCGACATATCTCCGGCAGTACAAGAGCTGCACTTGTGAAACTTAGTACTGCCATGAAAAAGGCCTGTTCGAGACGGTCTGCAAAGTTTCGTTGCACAATTCGAATAAATGTGGAAGTTATAAACAAAAGCGATATCAACTTTAAAACGCGCTTAATTTTGTTGATGTTTTGCGTATTCAGTTTGTATCGACATATCTCCGGCAGTACAAGAGCTGCACTTCTGCAACTGGGTACTGCAGTAGAACATGTGTCTCCGCGACTGTCGGCAAAGTTTCGTTGCACAATTCGAATAAATGTGGAAGTTATAAACAAAAGCGATATCAACTTTAAAACGCGCTAAATTTTGTTGATGTTTGCGTATTCAGTTTGTATCGACATATCTCCGGCAGTACGAGAGCTGCACTTCTGAAACTTAGTACTTCAGTAGAAAAGGCTTATTCGAGACGGTCTGCAAAGTTTCGTTGTACAATTCGAATACATGTGGAAGTTATAAACAAAAGCGATATCAACTTTAAAACGCGCTAAATTTTGTTGATGTTTTGCGTATTCAGTTTGTATCGACATATCTCCGGCAGTACAAGAGCTGCACGTCTGAGACTTGGTACTTCAGTAGAACTTGTGTCTCCGCGACTGTCTGCAAAGTTTCGTTGCACAATTCGAATAAATGTGGAAGTTATAAACAAAAGCGATATCAACTTTAAAACGCGCTAAATTTTGTTGATGTTTTGCGTATTCAGTTTGTATCGACATATCTCCGGCAGTACAAAAGCTGCACTTCTGAAACTTGGTACTTCAGTAGAAAAGGCCTATTCGAGACTGTCTGGAAAGTTTCGTTGCACTATTCGAATAAAGGTGGAAGTTATAAACAAAAGCGATATCAACTTTAAAACGCGCTAAATTTTGTTGATGTTTTGCGTATTCAGTTTGTATCGACATATCTCCGGCAGTACAAGAGCTGCACTTTTGAAACTTGGTACTTCAGTAGCCAAGGCCTATTTGAGACTGTCTGCAAAGTTTCGTTGCACAATGGGAATAAATGTGGAAGTTATAAACAAAAGCGATATCAACTTTAAAACGCGCTAAATTTTGTTGATGTTTTGCGTATTCAGTTTGTATCGACATATCTCCGGCAGTACAATAGCTGCACTTCATAAACTTGGTACTTCAGTAGAACTAGTGTCTGTGCGACTGTATGCAAAGTTTCGTTGCACAATTCGAATAAATGTGGAAGTTATAAACAAAAGCGATATCAACTTTAAAACGCGCTAAATTTTGTTGATGTTTTGCGTATTCAGTTTGTATCGACATATCTCCGGCAGTACAAGAGCCGCACTTCTGAAACTTGGGACTTCAGTAGAAAAGGCCTATTTGAGACTGTCTGCAAAGTTTCGTTGCACAATTCGAATAAATGTGGAAGTTATAAACAAAAGCGATATCAACTTTAAAACGCGCTAAATTTTGTTGATGTTTTTCGTATTCAGTTTGTATTGCATATCTCCGGTAGTTCAAGAGCTGCACTTCTGAAACTTGGTACTTCAGTAGAACCTGTGTCTGTGCGACTGTATGCAAAGTTTCGTTGCACAATTCGAATACATGTGGAAGTTATAAACAAAAGCGATATCAACTTTAAAACGCGCTAAATTTTGTTGATGTTATGCGTATTCAGTTTGTATCGACATATCTCCGGCAGTACAAGAGCTGCACTTCTGAAACTTGGGACTTCAGTAGAAAAGGCCTATTTGAGACTGTCTGCAAAGTTTCGTTGCACAATTCGAATAAATGTGGAAGTTATAAACAAAAGCGATATCAACTTTAAAACGCGCTAAATTTTGTTGATGTTATTTGTATTCAGTTTGTATCGCATATCTCCGGCAGTACAAGAGCTGCACTTTGGAAACTTTCTACTTCAGTAGAACATGTGTCTCCGCGACTGTCTGCAAAGTTTCGTTGCACAATTCAAATAAATGTGGAAGGTATAAACAAAAGCGATATCAACTTTAAAACGCGCTAAATTTTTTTGATGTTTTGCGTATTCGGTTTGTATCGACATATCTCCGGCAGGACAAGAGCTGCACTTCTGCAACTGGGTACTTCGGTAGAAAATGTGTCTCCGCGACTGTCTGCAAAGTTTCGTTGCACAATTCGAATAAATGTGTAAGTTATAAACAAAAGCGATATCAACTTTAAAAGGCGCTGAATTTTTTTGATGTTTTGCGTATTCAGTTTGTATCGACATATCTCCGGCAGTACAAGAGCTGCACTTCTGCAACTGGGTACTTCAGTAGAACATGTGTCTCCGCGACTGTCTGCAAAGTTTCGTTGCACAATTCGAATAAATGTGGAAGTTATAAACAAAAGCGATATCAACTTTAAAACGCGCTAAATTTTGTTGATGTTTTGCGAATTCAGTTTGTATCGACATATCTCCGGCAGTACAATAGCTGCACTTCTGAAACTTGGTACTGCCATTGAAAAGGCCTGTTCGAGACGGTCTGCAAAGTTTCGTTGCACAAGTCGAATGAATGTGGAAGTTATAAACAAAAGCGATATCAACTTTAAAACGCGCTAAATTTTGTTGATGTTTTGCGTATTCAGTTTGTATCGACATATCTCCGGCAGTACAAGAGCTGCACTTCTGAAACTTGGTACTTCAGTAGCCAAGGCATATGCGAGACTGTCTGCAAAGTTTCTTTGCACAATTCGAATAAATGTGGAAGTTATAAACAAAAGCGATATCAACTTTAAAACGCGCTAAATTTTGTTGATGTTTTCCGTATTCAGTTTGTACTGACATATCTCCGGCAGTACAAGAGCTGCACTTCTGAAACTTGGTACTTCAGTAGAACCTGTGTCTGTGCGACTGTATGCAAAGTGTCGTGTAACAATTCGAATACATATGGAAGTTATAAACAAAAGCGATATCAACTTTAAACGCGCTAAATTTTGTTGATGTTTTGCGTATTCAGTTTGTATCGACATATCTCCGGCAGTACAAGAGCTGCACTTGTGAAACTTAGTACTGCCATGAAAAAGGCCTGTTCGAGACGGTCTGCAAAGTTTCGTTGCACAATTCGAATAAATGTGGAAGTTATAAACAAAAGCGATATCAACTTTAAAACGCGCTTAATTTTGTTGATGTTTTGCGTATTCAGTTTGTATCGACATATCTCCGGCAGTACAAGAGCTGCACTTCTGCAACTGGGTACTTCAGTAGTACATGTGTCTCCGCGACTGTCTGCAAAGTTTCGTTGCACAATTCGAATAAATGTGGAAGTTATAAACAAAAGCGATATCAACTTTAAAACGCGCTAAATTTTGTTGATGTTTTGCGTATTCAGTTTGTATCGACATATCTCCGGCAGTACAAAAGCTGCACTTCTGAAACTTGGTACTTCAGTAGAAAAGGCCTATTCGAGACTGTCTGGAAAGTTTCGTTGCACTATTCGAATAAAGGTGGAAGTTATAAACAAAAGCGATATCAACTTTAAAACGCGCTAAATTTTGTTGATGTTTTGCGTATTCAGTTTGTATCGACATATCTCCGGCAGTACAAGAGCTGCACTTTTGAAACTTGGTACTTCAGTAGCCAAGGCCTATTTGAGACTGTCTGCAAAGTTTCGTTGCACAATGGGAATAAATGTGGAAGTTATAAACAAAAGCGATATCAACTTTAAAACGCGCTAAATTTTGTTGATGTTTTGCGTATTCAGTTTGTATCGACATATCTCCGGCAGTACAATAGCTGCACTTCATAAACTTGGTACTTCAGTAGAACTAGTGTCTGTGCGACTGTATGCAAAGTTTCGTTGCACAATTCGAATAAATGTGGAAGTTATAAACAAAAGCGATATCAACTTTAAAACGCGCTAAATTTTGTTGATGTTTTGCGAATTCAGTTTGTATCGACATATCTCCGGCAGTACAATAGCTGCACTTCTGAAACTTGGTACTGCCATTGAAAAGGCCTGTTCGAGACGGTCTGCAAAGTTTCGTTGCACAAGTCGAATGAATGTGGAAGTTATAAACAAAAGCGATATCAACTTTAAAACGCGCTAAATTTTGTTGATGTTTTGCGTATTCAGTTTGTATCGACATATCTCCGGCAGTACAAGAGCTGCACTTCTGAAACTTGGTACTTCAGTAGCCAAGGCATATGCGAGACTGTCTGCAAAGTTTCTTTGCACAATTCGAATAAATGTGGAAGTTATAAACAAAAGCGATATCAACTTTAAAACGCGCTAAATTTTGTTGATGTTTTCCGTATTCAGTTTGTACTGACATATCTCCGGCAGTACAAGAGCTGCACTTCTGAAACTTGGTACTTCAGTAGAACCTGTGTCTGTGCGACTGTATGCAAAGTGTCGTGTAACAATTCGAATACATATGGAAGTTATAAACAAAAGCGATATCAACTTTAAACGCGCTAAATTTTGTTGATGTTTTGCGTATTCAGTTTGTATCGACATATCTCCGGCAGTACAAGAGCTGCACTTGTGAAACTTAGTACTGCCATGAAAAAGGCCTGTTCGAGACGGTCTGCAAAGTTTCGTTGCACAATTCGAATAAATGTGGAAGTTATAAACAAAAGCGATATCAACTTTAAAACGCGCTTAATTTTGTTGATGTTTTGCGTATTCAGTTTGTATCGACATATCTCCGGCAGTACAAGAGCTGCACTTCTGCAACTGGGTACTTCAGTAGTACATGTGTCTCCGCGACTGTCTGCAAAGTTTCGTTGCACAATTCGAATAAATGTGGAAGTTATAAACAAAAGCGATATCAACTTTAAAACGCGCTAAATTTTGTTGATGTTTGCGTATTCAGTTTGTATCGACATATCTCCGGCAGTACAAGAGCTGCACTTCTGAAACTTAGTACTTCAGTAGAAAAGGCTTATTCGAGACGGTCTGCAAAGTTTCGTTGCACAATTCGAATACATGTGGAAGTTATAAACAAAAGCGATATCAACTTTAAAACGCGCTAAATTTTGTTGATGTTTTGCGTATTCAGTTTGTATCGACATATCTCCGGCAGTACAAGAGCTGCACGTCTGAGACTTGGTACTTCAGTAGAACTTGTGTCTCCGCGACTGTCTGCAAAGTTTCGTTGCACAATTCGAATAAATGTGGAAGTTATAAACAAAAGCGATATCAACTTTAAAACGCGCTAAATTTTGTTGATGTTTTGCGTATTCAGTTTGTATCGACATATCTCCGGCAGTACAAAAGCTGCACTTCTGAAACTTGGTACTTCAGTAGAAAAGGCCTATTCGAGACTGTCTGGAAAGTTTCGTTGCACTATTCGAATAAAGGTGGAAGTTATAAACAAAAGCGATATCAACTTTAAAACGCGCTAAATTTTGTTGATGTTTTGCGTATTCAGTTTGTATCGACATATCTCCGGCAGTACAAGAGCTGCACTTTTGAAACTTGGTACTTCAGTAGCCAAGGCCTATTTGAGACTGTCTGCAAAGTTTCGTTGCACAATGGGAATAAATGTGGAAGTTATAAACAAAAGCGATATCAACTTTAAAACGCGCTAAATTTTGTTGATGTTTTGCGTATTCAGTTTGTATCGACATATCTCCGGCAGTACAATAGCTGCACTTCATAAACTTGGTACTTCAGTAGAACTAGTGTCTGTGCGACTGTATGCAAAGTTTCGTTGCACAATTCGAATAAATCTGGAAGTTATAAACAAAAGCGATATCAACTTTAAAACGCGCTAAATTTTGTTGATGTTTTGCGTATTCAGTTTGTATCGACATATCTCCGGCAGTACAAGAGCCGCACTTCTGAAACTTGGGACTTCAGTAGAAAAGGCCTATTTGAGACTGTCTGCAAAGTTTCGTTGCACAATTCGAATAAATGTGGAAGTTATAAACAAAAGCGATATCAACTTTAAAACGCGCTAAATTTTGTTGATGTTATTTGTATTCAGTTTGTATTGCATATCTCCGGCAGTACAAGAGCTGCACTTTGGAAACTTTCTACTTCAGTAGAACATGTGTCTCCGCGACTGTCTGCAAAGTTTCGTTGCACAATTCAAATAAATGTGGAAGGTATAAACAAAAGCGATATCAACTTTAAAACGCGCTAAATTTTGTTGATGTTTTGCGTATTCAGTTTGTATCGACATATCTCCGGCAGTACAAGAGCTGCACTTCTGAAACTTGGTACGTCAGTAGAAAAGGCCTATTTGAGACTGTCTGCAAAGTTTCGTTGCACAATTCGAATAAATGGGGAAGTTATAAACAAAAGCGATATCAACTTTAAAACGCGCTAAATTTTGTTGATGTTTTTCGTATTCAGTTTGTATCGCATATCTCCGGCAGTACAAGAGCTGCACTTATGAAACTTTCTACTTCAGTAGAACATGTGTCTCCGCGACTGTCTGCAAAGTTTCGTTGCACAATTAAAATAAATGTGGAAGTTATAAACAAAAGCGATATCAACTTTAAAACGCGCTAAATTTTTTTGATGTTTTGCGTATTCGGTTTGTATCGACATATCTCCGGCAGGACAAGAGCTGCACTACTGAAACTTGGTACTTCGGTGGAAAATGTGTCTCCGCGACTGTCTGCAAAGTTTCGTTGCACAATTCGAATAAATGTGGAAGTTATAAACAAAAGCGATATCAATTTTAAAACGCGCTAAATTTTGTTGATGTTTTGCGTATTCGGTTTGTATCGACATATCTCCGGCAGGACAAGAGCTGCACTTCTGAAAGTTGGAACTTCGGTAGAAAATGTGTCTCCGCGACTGTCTGCAAAGTTTCGTTGCACAATTCGAATAAATGTGAAAGTTGTAAACAAAAGCGATATCAACTTTAAAACGCGCTGAATTTTGTTGATGTTTTGCGTATTCAGTTTGTATCGACATATCTCGTGCAGTACAAGAGCTGCACTTCTGCAACTGGGTACTTCAGTAGAACATGTGTCTCCGCGACTGTCTGCAAAGTTTCGTTGCACAATTCGAATAAATGTGGAAGTTATAAACAAAAGCGATATCAACTTTAAAACGGTCTAAATTTTGTTGATGTTTTGCGTATTCAGTGTGTATCGACATATCTCCGGCAGTACAAGAGCTGCACTTCTGAAACTTCGTACTTCAGTAGAAGAGGTCTATTTGAGACTGTCTGCAAAGTTTCGTTGCACAATGGGAATAAATGTGGAAGTTATAAACAAAAGCGATATCAACTTTAAAACGCGCTAAATTTTGTTGATGTTTTGCGTATTCAGTTTGTATCGACATATCTCCGGCAGTACAATAGCTGCACTTCTGAAACTTTGTACTTCAGTAGAACTAGTGTCTTTGCGACTGTATGCAAAGTTTCGTTGCACAATTCGAATAAATGTGGAAGTTATAAACAAAAGCGATATCAACTTTAAAACTCGCTAAATTTTGTTGATGTTTTGCGTATTCAGTTTGTATCGACATATCTCCGGCAGTACAAGAGCTGCACTTCTGAAACTTGGGACTTCAGTAGAAAAGGCCTATTTGAGACTGTCTGCAAAGTTTCGTTGCACAATTCGAATAAATGTGACAGTTATAAACAAAAGCGATATCAACTTTAAAACGCGCTAAATTTTGTTGATGTTTTTCGTATTCAGTTTGTATCGCATATCTCCGGCAGTACAAGAGCTGCACTTATGAAACTTTCTACTTCAGTAGAACATGTGTCTCCGCGACTGTCTGCAAAGTTTCGTTGCACAATTCAAATAAATGTGGAAGTTATAAACAAAAGCGATATCAACTTTAAAACGCGCTAAATTTTTTTGATGTTTTGCGTATTCGGTTTGTATCGACATATCTCCGGCAAGACAAGAGCTGCACTACTGAAACTTGGTACTTCGGTAGAAAATGTGTCTCCGCGACTGTCTGCAAAGTTTCGTTGCACAATTCGAATAAATGTGAAAGTTATAAACAAAAGCGATATCAACTTTAAAACGCGCTGAATTTTGTTGATGTTTTTCGTATTCAGTTTGTATCGCATATCTCCGGTAGTACAAAAGCTGCACTTCTGAAACTTTCTACTTCAGTAGAACATGTGTCTCCGCGACTGTCTGCAAAGTTTCGTTGCACAATTTGAATAAATGTGGAAGTTATAAACAAAAACGATATCAACTTTAAAACGCGCTAAATTTTGTTGATGTTTTGCGTATTCGGTTTGTATCGACCTATCTCCGGCAGGACAAGAGCTGCACTTCTGAAACTTGGAACTTCGGTAGAAAATGTGTCTCCGCGACTGTCTGCAAAGTTTCGTTGCACAATTCGAATAAATGTGAAAGTTATAAACAAAAGCGATATCAACTTTAAAACGCGCTGAATTGTGTTGATGTTTTGCGTATTCAGTTTGTATCGACATATCTCCGGCAGTACAAGAGCTGCACTTCTTCAACTGGGTACTTCAGTAGAACATGTGTCTCCGCGACTGTCTGCAAAGTTTCGTTGCACAATTCGAATAAATGTGGAAGTTATAAACAAAAGCGATATGAACTTTAAAACGCGCTAAATTTTGTTGATGTTTTGCGAATTCAGTTTGTATCGACATATCTCCGGCAGTACAATAGCTGCACTTCTGAAACTTGGTACTGTTATTGAAAAGGCCGGTTCGAGACGGTCTGCAAAGTTTCGTTGCACAAGTCGAATGAATGTGGAAGTTATAAACAAAAGCGATATCAACTTTAAAACGGTCTAAATTTTGTTGATGTTTTGCGTATTCAGTTTGTATCGACATATCTCCGGCAGTACAAGAGCTGCACTTCTGAAACTTGGTACTTCAGTGGCCGAGGCCTATGCGAGACTGTCTGCAAAGTTTCTTTGCACAATTCGAATTAATGTGGAAGTTATAAACAAAAGCGATATCAACTTTAAAACGCGCTAAATTTTGTTGATGTTTTCCGTATTCAGTTTGTACTGACATATCTCCGGCAGTACAAGAGCTGCACTTCTGAAACTTGGTACTTCAGTAGAACCTGTGTCTGTGCGACTGTATGCAAAGTTTCGTTGCACAATTCGAATACATGTGGAAGTTATAAACAAAAGCGATATCAACTTTAAAACGGGCTAAATTTTGATTGATGTTATGCGTATTCAGTTTGTATCGACATATCTCCGGCAGTACAAGAGCTGCACTTCTGAAACTTGGGACTTCAGTAGATAAGGCCTATTTGAGACTGTCTGCAAAGTTTCGTTGCACAATTCGAATAAATGTGGAAGTTATAAACAAAAGCGATATCAACTTTAAAACGCGCTAACTTTTGTTGATGTTATTTGTATTCAGTTTGTATCGCATATCTCCGGCAGTACAAGAGCTGCACTTTGGAAACTTTCTACTTCAGTAGAACATGTGTCTCCGCGACTGTCTGCAAAGTTTCGTTGCACAATTCAAATAAATGTGGAAGTTATAAACAAAAGCGATATCAACTTTAAAACGCGCTTAATTTTGTTGATGTTATGCGTATTCAGTTTGTATCGACATATCTCCGGCAGTACAAGAGCTGCACTTCTGCAACTGGGTACTTCAGTAGAACATGTGTCTCCGCGACTGTCTGCAAAGTTTCGTTGCACAAGTCGAATAAATGTGGAAGTTATAAACAAAAGCGATATCAACTTTAAAACGCGCTAAATTTTGTTGATGGTTTGCGTATTCAGTTTGTATCGACATATCTCCGGCAGTACAATAGCTGCACTTCTGAAACTTTGTACTTCAGTAGTACTAGTGTCTGTGCGACTGTATGCAAAGTTTCGTTGCACAATTCGAATAAATGTGGAAGTTATAAACAAAAGCGATATCAACTTTAAAACGCGCTAAATTTTGTTGATGTTTTGCGTATTCAGTTTGTATCGACATATCTCCGGCAGTACAAGAGCTGCACTTCTGAAACTTAGGCCTTCAGTAGTAAAGGCCTATTTGAGACTGTCTGCAAAGTTTCGTTGCACAATTCGAATAAATGTGACAGTTATAAACAAAAGCGATATCAACTTTAAAACGCGCTAAATTTTGTTGATGTTTTTCGTATTCAGTTTGTATCGCATATCTCCGGCAGTACAAGAGCTGCACTTATGAAACTTTCTACTTCAGTAGAACATGTGTCTCCGCGACTGTCTGCAAAGTTTCGTTGCACAATTCGAATAAATGTGAAAGTTATAAACAAAAGCGATATCAACTTTAAAACGCGCTGAATTTTGTTGATGTTTTTCGTATTCAGTTTGTATCGCATATCTCCGGTAATACAAGAGCTGCACTTCTGAAACTTTCTACTTCAGTAGAACATGTGTCTCCGCGACTGTCTGCAAAGTTTTGTTGCACAATTTGAATAAATGTGGAAGTTATAAACAAAAGCGATATCAACTTTAAAACGCGCTAAATTTTGTTGATGTTTTGCGTATTCGGTTTGTATCGACATATCTCCGGCAGGACAAGAGCTGCACTTCTGAAACTTGGAACTTCGGTAGAAAATGTGTCTCCGCGACTGTCTGCAAAGTTTCGTTGCACAATTCGAATAAATGTGAAAGTTATAAACAAAAGCGATATCAACTTTAAAAGGCGCTGAATTTTGTTGATGTTTTGCGTATTCAGTTTGTATCGACATATCTCCGGCAGTACAAGAGCTGCACTTCTGCAACTGGGTACTTCAGTAGAACATGTGTCTCCGCGACTGTCTGCAAAGTTTCGTTGCACAATTCGAATAAATGTGGAAGTTATAAACAAAAGCGATATCAACTTTAAAACGCGCTAAATTTTGTTGATGTTTTGCGAATTCAGTTTGTATCGACATATCTCCGGCAGTACAATAGCTGCACTTCTGAAACTTGGTACTGCCATTGAAAAGGCCTGTTCGAGACGGTCTGCAAAGTTTCGTTGCACAAGTCGAATGAATGTGGAAGTTATAAACAAAAGCGATATCAACTTTAAAACGGTCTAAATTTTGTTGATGTTTTGCGTATTCAGTTTGTATCGACATATCTCCGGCAGTACAAGAGCTGCACTTCTGAAACTTGGTACTTCAGTAGCCAAGGCCTATGCGAGACTGTCTGCAAAGTTTCTTTGCACAATTCGAATAAATGTGGAAGTTATAAACAAAAGCGATATCAACTTTAAAACGCGCTAAATTTTGTTGATGTTTTCCGTATTCAGTTTGTACTGACATATCTCCGGCAGTACAAGAGCTGCACTTCTGAAACTTGGTACTTCAGTAGAACCTGTGTCTGTGCGACTGTATGCAAAGTGTCGTGTCACAATTCGAATACATATGGAAGTTATAAACAAAAGCGATATCAACTTTAAACGCGCTAAATTTTGTTGATGTTTTGCGTATTCAGTTTGTATCGACATATCTCCGGCAGTACAAGAGCTGCACTTGTGAAACTTGGTACTGCCATGAAAAAGGCCTGTTCGAGACGGTCTGCAAAGTTTCGTTGCACAATTCGAATAAATGTGGAAGTTATAAACAAAAGCGATATCAACTTTAAAACGCGCTTAATT
Organism: Sepiola atlantica; assembly: GCA_963556195.1. NCBI lineage: Eukaryota > Metazoa > Mollusca > Cephalopoda > Sepiida > Sepiolidae > Sepiola > Sepiola atlantica. Next base: position 1,049,578 of record CAUVYP010001303.1, read on the forward strand.
TTGTTGATGTTTTGCGTATTCAGTTTGTATCGACATATCTCCGGCAGTACAAGAGCTGCACTTCTGCAACTGGGTACTTCAGTAGAACATGTGTCTCCGCGACTGTCTGCAAAGTTTCGTTGCACAATTCGAATAAATGTGGAAGTTATAAACAAAAGCGATATCAACTTTAAAACGCGCTAAATTTTGTTGATGTTTGCGTATTCAGTTTGTATCGACATATCTCCGGCAGTACGAGAGCTGCACTTCTGAAACTTAGTACTTCAGTAGAAAAGGCTTATTCGAGACGGTCTGCAAAGTTTCGTTGTACAATTCGAATACATGTGGAAGTTATAAACAAAAGCGATATCAACTTTAAAACGCGCTAAATTTTGTTGATGTTTTGCGTATTCAGTTTGTATCGACATATCTCCGGCAGTACAAGAGCTGCACGTCTGAGACTTGGTACTTCAGTAGAACTTGTGTCTCCGCGACTGTCTGCAAAGTTTCGTTGCACAATTCGAATAAATGTGGAAGTTATAAACAAAAGCGATATCAACTTTAAAACGCGCTAAATTTTGTTGATGTTTTGCGTATTCAGTTTGTATCGACATATCTCCGGCAGTACAAAAGCTGCACTTCTGAAACTTGGTACTTCAGTAGAAAAGGCCTATTCGAGACTGTCTGGAAAGTTTCGTTGCACTATTCGAATAAAGGTGGAAGTTATAAACAAAAGCGATATCAACTTTAAAACGCGCTAAATTTTGTTGATGTTTTGCGTATTCAGTTTGTATCGACATATCTCCGGCAGTACAAGAGCTGCACTTTTGAAACTTGGTACTTCAGTAGCCAAGGCCTATTTGAGACTGTCTGCAAAGTTTCGTTGCACAATGGGAATAAATGTGGAAGTTATAAACAAAAGCGATATCAACTTTAAAACGCGCTAAATTTTGTTGATGTTTTGCGTATTCAGTTTGTATCGACATATCTCCGGCAGTACAATAGCTGCACTTCATAAACTTGGTACTTCAGTAGAACTAGTGTCTGTGCGACTGTATGCAAAGTTTCGTTGCACAATTCGAATAAATGTGGAAGTTATAAACAAAAGCGATATCAACTTTAAAACGCGCTAAATTTTGTTGATGTTTTGCGTATTCAGTTTGTATCGACATATCTCCGGCAGTACAAGAGCCGCACTTCTGAAACTTGGGACTTCAGTAGAAAAGGCCTATTTGAGACTGTCTGCAAAGTTTCGTTGCACAATTCGAATAAATGTGGAAGTTATAAACAAAAGCGATATCAACTTTAAAACGCGCTAAATTTTGTTGATGTTTTTCGTATTCAGTTTGTATTGCATATCTCCGGTAGTTCAAGAGCTGCACTTCTGAAACTTGGTACTTCAGTAGAACCTGTGTCTGTGCGACTGTATGCAAAGTTTCGTTGCACAATTCGAATACATGTGGAAGTTATAAACAAAAGCGATATCAACTTTAAAACGCGCTAAATTTTGTTGATGTTATGCGTATTCAGTTTGTATCGACATATCTCCGGCAGTACAAGAGCTGCACTTCTGAAACTTGGGACTTCAGTAGAAAAGGCCTATTTGAGACTGTCTGCAAAGTTTCGTTGCACAATTCGAATAAATGTGGAAGTTATAAACAAAAGCGATATCAACTTTAAAACGCGCTAAATTTTGTTGATGTTATTTGTATTCAGTTTGTATCGCATATCTCCGGCAGTACAAGAGCTGCACTTTGGAAACTTTCTACTTCAGTAGAACATGTGTCTCCGCGACTGTCTGCAAAGTTTCGTTGCACAATTCAAATAAATGTGGAAGGTATAAACAAAAGCGATATCAACTTTAAAACGCGCTAAATTTTTTTGATGTTTTGCGTATTCGGTTTGTATCGACATATCTCCGGCAGGACAAGAGCTGCACTTCTGCAACTGGGTACTTCGGTAGAAAATGTGTCTCCGCGACTGTCTGCAAAGTTTCGTTGCACAATTCGAATAAATGTGTAAGTTATAAACAAAAGCGATATCAACTTTAAAAGGCGCTGAATTTTTTTGATGTTTTGCGTATTCAGTTTGTATCGACATATCTCCGGCAGTACAAGAGCTGCACTTCTGCAACTGGGTACTTCAGTAGAACATGTGTCCTCGCGACTGTCTGCAAAGTTTCGTTGCACAATTCGAATAAATGTGGAAGTTATAAACAAAAGCGATATCAACTTTAAAACGCGCTAAATTTTGTTGATGTTTTGCGAATTCAGTTTGTATCGACATATCTCCGGCAGTACAATAGCTGCACTTCTGAAACTTGGTACTGCCATTGAAAAGGCCTGTTCGAGACGGTCTGCAAAGTTTCGTTGCACAAGTCGAATGAATGTGGAAGTTATAAACAAAAGCGATATCAACTTTAAAACGCGCTAAATTTTGTTGATGTTTTGCGTATTCAGTTTGTATCGACATATCTCCGGCAGTACAAGAGCTGCACTTCTGAAACTTGGTACTTCAGTAGCCAAGGCCTATGCGAGACTGTCTGCAAAGTTTCTTTGCACAATTCGAATAAATGTGGAAGTTATAAACAAAAGCGATATCAACTTTAAAACGCGCTAAATTTTGTTGATGTTTTCCGTATTCAGTTTGTACTGACATATCTCCGGCAGTACAAGAGCTGCACTTCTGAAACTTGGTACTTCAGTAGAACCTGTGTCTGTGCGACTGTATGCAAAGTGTCGTGTCACAATTCGAATACATATGGAAGTTATAAACAAAAGCGATATCAACTTTAAACGCGCTAAATTTTGTTGATGTTTTGCGTATTCAGTTTGTATCGACATATCTCCGGCAGTACAAGAGCTGCACTTGTGAAACTTAGTACTGCCATGAAAAAGGCCTGTTCGAGACGGTCTGCAAAGTTTCGTTGCACAATTCGAATAAATGTGGAAGTTATAAACAAAAGCGATATCAACTTTAAAACGCGCTTAATTTTGTTGATGTTTTGCGTATTCAGTTTGTATCGACATATCTCCGGCAGTACAAGAGCTGCACTTCTGCAACTGGGTACTTCAGTAGAACATGTGTCTCCGCGACTGTCTGCAAAGTTTCGTTGCACAATTCGAATAAATGTGGAAGTTATAAACAAAAGCGATATCAACTTTAAAACGCGCTAAATTTTGTTGATGTTTGCGTATTCAGTTTGTATCGACATATCTCCGGCAGTACAAGAGCTGCACTTCTGAAACTTAGTACTTCAGTAGAAAAGGCTTATTCGAGACGGTCTGCAAAGTTTCGTTGCACAATTCGAATACATGTGGAAGTTATAAACAAAAGCGATATCAACTTTAAAACGCGCTAAATTTTGTTGATGTTTTGCGTATTCAGTTTGTATCGACATATCTCCGGCAGTACAAGAGCTGCACGTCTGAGACTTGGTACTTCAGTAGAACTTGTGTCTCCGCGACTGTCTGCAAAGTTTCGTTGCACAATTCGAATAAATGTGGAAGTTATAAACAAAAGCGATATCAACTTTAAAACGCGCTAAATTTTGTTGATGTTTTGCGTATTCAGTTTGTATCGACATATCTCCGGCAGTACAAAAGCTGCACTTCTGAAACTTGGTACTTCAGTAGAAAAGGCCTATTCGAGACTGTCTGGAAAGTTTCGTTGCACTATTCGAATAAAGGTGGAAGTTATAAACAAAAGCGATATCAACTTTAAAACGCGCTAAATTTTGTTGATGTTTTGCGTATTCAGTTTGTATCGACATATCTCCGGCAGTACAAGAGCTGCACGTCTGAGACTTGGTACTTCAGTAGAACTTGTGTCTCCGCGACTGTCTGCAAAGTTTCGTTGCACAATTCGAATCAATGTGGAAGTTATAAACAAAAGCGATATCAACTTTAAAACGCGCTAAATTTTGTTGATGTTTTGCGTATTCAGTTTGTATCGACATATCTCCGGCAGTACAAAAGCTGCACTTCTGAAACTTGGTACTTCAGTAGAAAAGGCCTATTCGAGACTGTCTGGAAAGTTTCGTTGCACTATTCGAATAAAGGTGGAAGTTATAAACAAAAGCGATATCAACTTTAAAACGCGCTAAATTTTGTTGATGTTTTGCGTATTCAGTTTGTATCGACATATCTCCGGCAGTACAAGAGCTGCACTTTTGAAACTTGGTACTTCAGTAGCCAAGGCCTATTTGAGACTGTCTGCAAAGTTTCGTTGCACAATGGGAATAAATGTGGAAGTTATAAACAAAAGCGATATCAACTTTAAAACGCGCTAAATTTTGTTGATGTTTTTCGTATTCAGTTTGTATCGACATATCTCCGGCAGTACAATAGCTGCACTTCATAAACTTGGTACTTCAGTAGAACTAGTGTCTGTGCGACTGTATGCAAAGTTTCGTTGCACAATTCGAATAAATGTGGAAGTTATAAACAAAAGCGATATCAACTTTAAAACGCGCTAAATTTTGTTGATGTTTTGCGTATTCAGTTTGTATCGACATATCTCCGGCAGTACAAGAGCCGCACTTCTGAAACTTGGTACTTCAGTAGAACCTGTGTCTGTGCGACTGTATGCAAAGTTTCGTTGCACAATTCGAATACATGTGGAAGTTATAAACAAAAGCGATATCAACTTTAAAACGCGCTAAATTTTGTTGATGTTATGCGTATTCAGTTTGTATCGACATATCTCCGGCAGTACAAGAGCTGCACTTCTGAAACTTGGGACTTCAGTAGAAAAGGCCTATTTGAGACTGTCTGCAAAGTTTCGTTGCACAATTCGAATAAATGTGGAAGTTATAAACAAAAGCGATATCAACTTTAAAACGCGCTAAATTTTGTTGATGTTATTTGTATTCAGTTTGTATCGCATATCTCCGGCAGTACAAGAGCTGCACTTTGGAAACTTTCTACTTCAGTAGAACATGTGTCTCCGCGACTGTCTGCAAAGTTTCGTTGCACAATTCAAATAAATGTGGAAGGTATAAACAAAAGCGATATCAACTTTAAAACGCGCTAAATTTTTTTGATGTTTTGCGTATTCGGTTTGTATCGACATATCTCCGGCAGGACAAGAGCTGCACTTCTGCAACTGGGTACTTCGGTAGAAAATGTGTCTCCGCGACTGTCTGCAAAGTTTCGTTGCACAATTCGAATAAATGTGTAAGTTATAAACAAAAGCGATATCAACTTTAAAAGGCGCTGAATTTTTTTGATGTTTTGCGTATTCAGTTTGTATCGACATATCTCCGGCAGTACAAGAGCTGCACTTCTGCAACTGGGTACTTCAGTAGAACATGTGTCCTCGCGACTGTCTGCAAAGTTTCGTTGCACAATTCGAATAAATGTGGAAGTTATAAACAAAAGCGATATCAACTTTAAAACGCGCTAAATTTTGTTGATGTTTTTCGTATTCAGTTTGTATTGCATATCTCCGGTAGTTCAAGAGCTGCACTTCTGAAACTTGGTACTTCAGTAGAACCTGTGTCTGTGCGACTGTATGCAAAGTTTCGTTGCACAATTCGAATACATGTGGAAGTTATAAACAAAAGCGATATCAACTTTAAAACGCGCTAAATTTTGTTGATGTTATGCGTATTCAGTTTGTATCGACATATCTCCGGCAGTACAAGAGCTGCACTTCTGAAACTTGGGACTTCAGTAGAAAAGGCCTATTTGAGACTGTCTGCAAAGTTTCGTTGCACAATTCGAATAAATGTGGAAGTTATAAACAAAAGCGATATCAACTTTAAAACGCGCTAAATTTTGTTGATGTTATTTGTATTCAGTTTGTATCGCATATCTCCGGCAGTACAAGAGCTGCACTTTGGAAACTTTCTACTTCAGTAGAACATGTGTCTCCGCGACTGTCTGCAAAGTTTCGTTGCACAATTCAAATAAATGTGGAAGGTATAAACAAAAGCGATATCAACTTTAAAACGCGCTAAATTTTTTTGATGTTTTGCGTATTCGGTTTGTATCGACATATCTCCGGCAGGACAAGAGCTGCACTTCTGCAACTGGGTACTTCGGTAGAAAATGTGTCTCCGCGACTGTCTGCAAAGTTTCGTTGCACCATTCGAATAAATGTGTAAGTTATAAACAAAAGCGATATCAACTTTAAAAGGCGCTGAATTTTTTTGATGTTTTGCGTATTCAGTTTGTATCGACATATCTCCGGCAGTACAAGAGCTGCACTTCTGCAACTGGGTACTTCAGTAGAACATGTGTCCTCGCGACTGTCTGCAAAGTTTCGTTGCACAATTCGAATAAATGTGGAAGTTATAAACAAAAGCGATATCAACTTTAAAACGCGCTAAATTTTGTTGATGTTTTGCGAATTCAGTTTGTATCGACATATCTCCGGCAGTACAATAGCTGCACTTCTGAAACTTGGTACTGCCATTGAAAAGGCCTGTTCGAGACGGTCTGCAAAGTTTCGTTGCACAAGTCGAATGAATGTGGAAGTTATAAACAAAAGCGATATCAACTTTAAAACGCGCTAAATTTTGTTGATGTTTTGCGTATTCAGTTTGTATCGACATATCTCCGGCAGTACAAGAGCTGCACTTCTGAAACTTGGTACTTCAGTAGCCAAGGCCTATGCGAGACTGTCTGCAAAGTTTCTTTGCACAATTCGAATAAATGTGGAAGTTATAAACAAAAGCGATATCAACTTTAAAACGCGCTAAATTTTGTTGATGTTTTCCGTATTCAGTTTGTACTGACATATCTCCGGCAGTACAAGAGCTGCACTTCTGAAACTTGGTACTTCAGTAGAACCTGTGTCTGTGCGACTGTATGCAAAGTGTCGTGTCACAATTCGAATACATATGGAAGTTATAAACAAAAGCGATATCAACTTTAAACGCGCTAAATTTTGTTGATGTTTTGCGTATTCAGTTTGTATCGACATATCTCCGGCAGTACAAGAGCTGCACTTGTGAAACTTAGTACTGCCATGAAAAAGGCCTGTTCGAGACGGTCTGCAAAGTTTCGTTGCACAATTCGAATAAATGTGGAAGTTATAAACAAAAGCGATATCAACTTTAAAACGCGCTTAATTTTGTTGATGTTTTGCGTATTCAGTTTGTATCGACATATCTCCGGCAGTACAAGAGCTGCACTTCTGCAACTGGGTACTTCAGTAGAACATGTGTCTCCGCGACTGTCTGCAAAGTTTCGTTGCACAATTCGAATAAATGTGGAAGTTATAAACAAAAGCGATATCAACTTTAAAACGCGCTAAATTTTGTTGAGGTTTGCGTATTCAGTTTGTATCGACATATCTCCGGCAGTACAAGAGCTGCACTTCTGAAACTTAGTACTTCAGTAGAAAAGGCTTATTCGAGACGGTCTGCAAAGTTTCGTTGCACAATTCGAATACATGTGGAAGTTATAAACAAAAGCGATATCAACTTTAAAACGCGCTAAATTTTGTTGATGTTTTGCGTATTCAGTTTGTATCGACATATCTCCGGCAGTACAAGAGCTGCACGTCTGAGACTTGGTACTTCAGTAGAACTTGTGTCTCCGCGACTGTCTGCAAAGTTTCGTTGCACAATTCGAATAAATGTGGAAGTTATAAACAAAAGCGATATCAACTTTAAAACGCGCTAAATTTTGTTGATGTTTTGCGTATTCAGTTTGTATCGACATATCTCCGGCAGTACAAAAGCTGCACTTCTGAAACTTGGTACTTCAGTAGAAAAGGCCTATTCGAGACTGTCTGGAAAGTTTCGTTGCACTATTCGAATAAAGGTGGAAGTTATAAACAAAAGCGATATCAACTTTAAAACGCGCTAAATTTTGTTGATGTTTTGCGTATTCAGTTTGTATCGACATATCTCCGGCAGTACAAGAGCTGCACGTCTGAGACTTGGTACTTCAGTAGAACTTGTGTCTCCGCGACTGTCTGCAAAGTTTCGTTGCACAATTCGAATCAATGTGGAAGTTATAAACAAAAGCGATATCAACTTTAAAACGCGCTAAATTTTGTTGATGTTTTGCGTATTCAGTTTGTATCGACATATCTCCGGCAGTACAAAAGCTGCACTTCTGAAACTTGGTACTTCAGTAGAAAAGGCCTATTCGAGACTGTCTGGAAAGTTTCGTTGCACTATTCGAATAAAGGTGGAAGTTATAAACAAAAGCGATATCAACTTTAAAACGCGCTAAATTTTGTTGATGTTTTGCGTATTCAGTTTGTATCGACATATCTCCGGCAGTACAAGAGCTGCACTTTTGAAACTTGGTACTTCAGTAGCCAAGGCCTATTTGAGACTGTCTGCAAAGTTTCGTTGCACAATGGGAATAAATGTGGAAGTTATAAACAAAAGCGATATCAACTTTAAAACGCGCTAAATTTTGTTGATGTTTTGCGTATTCAGTTTGTATCGACATATCTCCGGCAGTACAATAGCTGCACTTCATAAACTTGGTACTTCAGTAGAACTAGTGTCTGTGCGACTGTATGCAAAGTTTCGTTGCACAATTCGAATAAATGTGGAAGTTATAAACAAAAGCGATATCAACTTTAAAACGCGCTAAATTTTGTTGATGTTTTGCGTATTCAGTTTGTATCGACATATCTCCGGCAGTACAAGAGCCGCACTTCTGAAACTTGGGACTTCAGTAGAAAAGGCCTATTTGAGACTGTCTGCAAAGTTTCGTTGCACAATTCGAATAAATGTGGAAGTTATAAACAAAAGCGATATCAACTTTAAAACGCGCTAAATTTTGTTGATGTTTTTCGTATTCAGTTTGTATTGCATATCTCCGGTAGTTCAAGAGCTGCACTTCTGAAACTTGGTACTTCAGTAGAACCTGTGTCTGTGCGACTGTATGCAAAGTTTCGTTGCACAATTCGAATACATGTGGAAGTTATAAACAAAAGCGATATCAACTTTAAAACGCGCTAAATTTTGTTGATGTTATGCGTATTCAGTTTGTATCGACATATCTCCGGCAGTACAAGAGCTGCACTTCTGAAACTTGGGACTTCAGTAGAAAAGGCCTATTTGAGACTGTCTGCAAAGTTTCGTTGCACAATTCGAATAAATGTGGAAGTTATAAACAAAAGCGATATCAACTTTAAAACGCGCTAAATTTTGTTGATGTTATTTGTATTCAGTTTGTATCGCATATCTCCGGCAGTACAAGAGCTGCACTTTGGAAACTTTCTACTTCAGTAGAACATGTGTCTCCGCGACTGTCTGCAAAGTTTCGTTGCACAATTCAAATAAATGTGGAAGGTATAAACAAAAGCGATATCAACTTTAAAACGCGCTAAATTTTTTTGATGTTTTGCGTATTCGGTTTGTATCGACATATCTCCGGCAGGACAAGAGCTGCACTTCTGCAACTGGGTACTTCGGTAGAAAATGTGTCTCCGCGACTGTCTGCAAAGTTTCGTTGCACCATTCGAATAAATGTGTAAGTTATAAACAAAAGCGATATCAACTTTAAAAGGCGCTGAATTTTTTTGATGTTTTGCGTATTCAGTTTGTATCGACATATCTCCGGCAGTACAAGAGCTGCACTTCTGCAACTGGGTACTTCAGTAGAACATGTGTCCTCGCGACTGTCTGCAAAGTTTCGTTGCACAATTCGAATAAATGTGGAAGTTATAAACAAAAGCGATATCAACTTTAAAACGCGCTAAATTTTGTTGATGTTTTGCGAATTCAGTTTGTATCGACATATCTCCGGCAGTACAATAGCTGCACTTCTGAAACTTGGTACTGCCATTGAAAAGGCCTGTTCGAGACGGTCTGCAAAGTTTCGTTGCACAAGTCGAATGAATGTGGAAGTTATAAACAAAAGCGATATCAACTTTAAAACGCGCTAAATTTTGTTGATGTTTTGCGTATTCAGTTTGTATCGACATATCTCCGGCAGTACAAGAGCTGCACTTCTGAAACTTGGTACTTCAGTAGCCAAGGCCTATGCGAGACTGTCTGCAAAGTTTCTTTGCACAATTCGAATAAATGTGGAAGTTATAAACAAAAGCGATATCAACTTTAAAACGCGCTAAATTTTGTTGATGTTTTCCGTATTCAGTTTGTACTGACATATCTCCGGCAGTACAAGAGCTGCACTTCTGAAACTTGGTACTTCAGTAGAACCTGTGTCTGTGCGACTGTATGCAAAGTGTCGTGTCACAATTCGAATACATATGGAAGTTATAAACAAAAGCGATATCAACTTTAAACGCGCTAAATTTTGTTGATGTTTTGCGTATTCAGTTTGTATCGACATATCTCCGGCAGTACAAGAGCTGCACTTGTGAAACTTAGTACTGCCATGAAAAAGGCCTGTTCGAGACGGTCTGCAAAGTTTCGTTGCACAATTCGAATAAATGTGGAAGTTATAAACAAAAGCGATATCAACTTTAAAACGCGCTTAATTTTGTTGATGTTTTGCGTATTCAGTTTGTATCGACATATCTCCGGCAGTACAAGAGCTGCACTTCTGCAACTGGGTACTTCAGTAGAACATGTGTCTCCGCGACTGTCTGCAAAGTTTCGTTGCACAATTCGAATAAATGTGGAAGTTATAAACAAAAGCGATATCAACTTTAAAACGCGCTAAATTTTGTTGAGGTTTGCGTATTCAGTTTGTATCGACATATCTCCGGCAGTACAAGAGCTGCACTTCTGAAACTTAGTACTTCAGTAGAAAAGGCTTATTCGAGACGGTCTGCAAAGTTTCGTTGCACAATTCGAATACATGTGGAAGTTATAAACAAAAGCGATATCAACTTTAAAACGCGCTAAATTTTGTTGATGTTTTGCGTATTCAGTTTGTATCGACATATCTCCGGCAGTACAAGAGCTGCACGTCTGAGACTTGGTACTTCAGTAGAACTTGTGTCTCCGCGACTGTCTGCAAAGTTTCGTTGCACAATTCGAATAAATGTGGAAGTTATAAACAAAAGCGATATCAACTTTAAAACGCGCTAAATTTTGTTGATGTTTTGCGTATTCAGTTTGTATCGACATATCTCCGGCAGTACAAAAGCTGCACTTCTGAAACTTGGTACTTCAGTAGAAAAGGCCTATTCGAGACTGTCTGGAAAGTTTCGTTGAACTATTCGAATAAAGGTGGAAGTTATAAACAAAAGCGATATCAACTTTAAAACGCGCTAAATTTTGTTGATGTTTTGCGTATTCAGTTTGTATCGACATATCTCCGGCAGTACAAGAGCTGCACGTCTGAGACTTGGTACTTCAGTAGAACTTGTGTCTCCGCGACTGTCTGCAAAGTTTCGTTGCACAATTCGAATCAATGTGGAAGTTATAAACAAAAGCGATATCAACTTTAAAACGCGCTAAATTTTGTTGATGTTTTGCGTATTCAGTTTGTATCGACATATCTCCGGCAGTACAAAAGCTGCACTTCTGAAACTTGGTACTTCAGTAGAAAAGGCCTATTCGAGACTGTCTGGAAAGTTTCGTTGCACTATTCGAATAAAGGTGGAAGTTATAAACAAAAGCGATATCAACTTTAAAACGCGCTAAATTTTGTTGATGTTTTGCGTATTCAGTTTGTATCGACATATCTCCGGCAGTACAAGAGCTGCACTTTTGAAACTTGGTACTTCAGTAGCCAAGGCCTATTTGAGACTGTCTGCAAAGTTTCGTTGCACAATGGGAATAAATGTGGAAGTTATAAACAAAAGCGATATCAACTTTAAAACGCGCTAAATTTTGTTGATGTTTTGCGTATTCAGTTTGTATCGACATATCTCCGGCAGTACAATAGCTGCACTTCATAAACTTGGTACTTCAGTAGAACTAGTGTCTGTGCGACTGTATGCAAAGTTTCGTTGCACAATTCGAATAAATGTGGAAGTTATAAACAAAAGCGATATCAACTTTAAAACGCGCTAAATTTTGTTGATGTTTTGCGTATTCAGTTTGTATCGACATATCTCCGGCAGTACAAGAGCCGCACTTCTGAAACTTGGGACTTCAGTAGAAAAGGCCTATTTGAGACTGTCTGCAAAGTTTCGTTGCACAATTCGAATAAATGTGGAAGTTATAAACAAAAGCGATATCAACTTTAAAACGCGCTAAATTTTGTTGATGTTTTTCGTATTCAGTTTGTATTGCATATCTCCGGTAGTTCAAGAGCTGCACTTCTGAAACTTGGTACTTCAGTAGAACCTGTGTCTGTGCGACTGTATGCAAAGTTTCGTTGCACAATTCGAATACATGTGGAAGTTATAAACAAAAGCGATATCAACTTTAAAACGCGCTAAATTTTGTTGATGTTATGCGTATTCAGTTTGTATCGACATATCTCCGGCAGTACAAGAGCTGCACTTCTGAAACTTGGGACTTCAGTAGAAAAGGCCTATTTGAGACTGTCTGCAAAGTTTCGTTGCACAATTCGAATAAATGTGGAAGTTATAAACAAAAGCGATATCAACTTTAAAACGCGCTAAATTTTGTTGATGTTATTTGTATTCAGTTTGTATCGCATATCTCCGGCAGTACAAGAGCTGCACTTTGGAAACTTTCTACTTCAGTAGAACATGTGTCTCCGCGACTGTCTGCAAAGTTTCGTTGCACAATTCAAATAAATGTGGAAGGTATAAACAAAAGCGATATCAACTTTAAAACGCGCTAAATTTTTTTGATGTTTTGCGTATTCGGTTTGTATCGACATATCTCCGGCAGGACAAGAGCTGCACTTCTGCAACTGGGTACTTCGGTAGAAAATGTGTCTCCGCGACTGTCTGCAAAGTTTCGTTGCACAATTCGAATAAATGTGTAAGTTATAAACAAAAGCGATATCAACTTTAAAAGGCGCTGAATTTTTTTGATGTTTTGCGTATTCAGTTTGTATCGACATATCTCCGGCAGTACAAGAGCTGCACTTCTGCAACTGGGTACTTCAGTAGAACATGTGTCCTCGCGACTGTCTGCAAAGTTTCGTTGCACAATTCGAATAAATGTGGAAGTTATAAACAAAAGCGATATCAACTTTAAAACGCGCTAAATTTTGTTGATGTTTTGCGAATTCAGTTTGTATCGACATATCTCCGGCAGTACAATAGCTGCACTTCTGAAACTTGGTACTGCCATTTAAAAGGCCTGTTCGAGACGGTCTGCAAAGTTTCGTTGCACAAGTCGAATGAATGTGGAAGTTATAAACAAAAGCGATATCAACTTTAAAACGCGCTAAATTTTGTTGATGTCTTGCGTATTCAGTTTGTATCGACATATCTCCGGCAGTACAAGAGCTGCACTTCTGAAACTTGGTACTTCAGTAGCCAAGGCCTATGCGAGACTGTCTGCAAAGTTTCTTTGCACAATTCGAATAAATGTGGAAGTTATAAACAAAAGCGATATCAACTTTAAAACGCGCTAAATTTTGTTGATGTTTTCCGTATTCAGTTTGTACTGACATATCTCCGGCAGTACAAGAGCTGCACTTCTGAAACTTGGTACTTCAGTAGAACCTGTGTCTGTGCGACTGTATGCAAAGTGTCGTGTAACAATTCGAATACATATGGAAGTTATAAACAAAAGCGATATCAACTTTAAACGCGCTAAATTTTGTTGATGTTTTGCGTATTCAGTTTGTATCGACATATCTCCGGCAGTACAAGAGCTGCACTTGTGAAACTTAGTACTGCCATGAAAAAGGCCTGTTCGAGACGGTCTGCAAAGTTTCGTTGCACAATTCGAATAAATGTGGAAGTTATAAACAAAAGCGATATCAACTTTAAAACGCGCTTAATTTTGTTGATGTTTTGCGTATTCAGTTTGTATCGACATATCTCCGGCAGTACAAGAGCTGCACTTCTGCAACTGGGTACTTCAGTAGAACATGTGTCTCCGCGACTGTCTGCAAAGTTTCGTTGCACAATTCGAATAAATGTGGAAGTTATAAACAAAAGCGATATCAACTTTAAAACGCGCTAAATTTTGTTGAGGTTTGCGTATTCAGTTTGTATCGACATATCTCCGGCAGTACAAGAGCTGCACTTCTGAAACTTAGTACTTCAGTAGAAAAGGCTTATTCGAGACGGTCTGCAAAGTTTCGTTGCACAATTCGAATACATGTGGAAGTTATAAACAAAAGCGATATCAACTTTAAAACGCGCTAAATTTTGTTGATGTTTTGCGTATTCAGTTTGTATCGACATATCTCCGGCAGTACAAGAGCTGCACGTCTGAGACTTGGTACTTCAGTAGAACTTGTGTCTCCGCGACTGTCTGCAAAGTTTCGTTGCACAATTCGAATAAATGTGGAAGTTATAAACAAAAGCGATATCAACTTTAAAACGCGCTAAATTTTGTTGATGTTTTGCGTATTCAGTTTGTATCGACATATCTCCGGCAGTACAAAAGCTGCACTTCTGAAACTTGGTACTTCAGTAGAAAAGGCCTATTCGAGACTGTCTGGAAAGTTTCGTTGCACTATTCGAATAAAGGTGGAAGTTATAAACAAAAGCGATATCAACTTTAAAACGCGCTAAATTTTGTTGATGTTTTGCGTATTCAGTTTGTATCGACATATCTCCGGCAGTACAAGAGCTGCACGTCTGAGACTTGGTACTTCAGTAGAACTTGTGTCTCCGCGACTGTCTGCAAAGTTTCGTTGCACAATTCGAATCAATGTGGAAGTTATAAACAAAAGCGATATCAACTTTAAAACGCGCTAAATTTTGTTGATGTTTTGCGTATTCAGTTTGTATCGACATATCTCCGGCAGTACAAAAGCTGCACTTCTGAAACTTGGTACTTCAGTAGAAAAGGCCTATTCGAGACTGTCTGGAAAGTTTCGTTGCACTATTCGAATAAAGGTGGAAGTTATAAACAAAAGCGATATCAACTTTAAAACGCGCTAAATTTTGTTGATGTTTTGCGTATTCAGTTTGTATCGACATATCTCCGGCAGTACAAGAGCTGCACTTTTGAAACTTGGTACTTCAGTAGCCAAGGCCTATTTGAGACTGTCTGCAAAGTTTCGTTGCACAATGGGAATAAATGTGGAAGTTATAAACAAAAGCGATATCAACTTTAAAACGCGCTAAATTTTGTTGATGTTTTGCGTATTCAGTTTGTATCGACATATCTCCGGCAGTACAATAGCTGCACTTCATAAACTTGGTACTTCAGTAGAACTAGTGTCTGTGCGACTGTATGCAAAGTTTCGTTGCACAATTCGAATAAATGTGGAAGTTATAAACAAAAGCGATATCAACTTTAAAACGCGCTAAATTTTGTTGATGTTTTGCGTATTCAGTTTGTATCGACATATCTCCGGCAGTACAAGAGCCGCACTTCTGAAACTTGGGACTTCAGTAGAAAAGGCCTATTTGAGACTGTCTGCAAAGTTTCGTTGCACAATTCGAATAAATGTGGAAGTTATAAACAAAAGCGATATCAACTTTAAAACGCGCTAAATTTTGTTGATGTTTTTCGTATTCAGTTTGTATTGCATATCTCCGGTAGTTCAAGAGCTGCACTTCTGAAACTTGGTACTTCAGTAGAACCTGTGTCTGTGCGACTGTATGCAAAGTTTCGTTGCACAATTCGAATACATGTGGAAGTTATAAACAAAAGCGATATCAACTTTAAAACGCGCTAAATTTTGTTGATGTTATGCGTATTCAGTTTGTATCGACATATCTCCGGCAGTACAAGAGCTGCACTTCTGAAACTTGGGACTTCAGTAGAAAAGGCCTATTTGAGACTGTCTGCAAAGTTTCGTTGCACAATTCGAATAAATGTGGAAGTTATAAACAAAAGCGATATCAACTTTAAAACGCGCTAAATTTTGTTGATGTTATTTGTATTCAGTTTGTATCGCATATCTCCGGCAGTACAAGAGCTGCACTTTGGAAACTTTCTACTTCAGTAGAACATGTGTCTCCGCGACTGTCTGCAAAGTTTCGTTGCACAATTCAAATAAATGTGGAAGGTATAAACAAAAGCGATATCAACTTTAAAACGCGCTAAATTTTTTTGATGTTTTGCGTATTCGGTTTGTATCGACATATCTCCGGCAGGACAAGAGCTGCACTTCTGCAACTGGGTACTTCGGTAGAAAATGTGTCTCCGCGACTGTCTGCAAAGTTTCGTTGCACAATTCGAATAAATGTGTAAGTTATAAACAAAAGCGATATCAACTTTAAAAGGCGCTGAATTTTTTTGATGTTTTGCGTATTCAGTTTGTATCGACATATCTCCGGCAGTACAAGAGCTGCACTTCTGCAACTGGGTACTTCAGTAGAACATGTGTCCTCGCGACTGTCTGCAAAGTTTCGTTGCACAATTCGAATAAATGTGGAAGTTATAAACAAAAGCGATATCAACTTTAAAACGCGCTAAATTTTGTTGATGTTTTGCGAATTCAGTTTGTATCGACATATCTCCGGCAGTACAATAGCTGCACTTCTGAAACTTGGTACTGCCATTTAAAAGGCCTGTTCGAGACGGTCTGCAAAGTTTCGTTGCACAAGTCGAATGAATGTGGAAGTTATAAACAAAAGCGATATCAACTTTAAAACGCGCTAAATTTTGTTGATGTCTTGCGTATTCAGTTTGTATCGACATATCTCCGGCAGTACAAGAGCTGCACTTCTGAAACTTGGTACTTCAGTAGCCAAGGCCTATGCGAGACTGTCTGCAAAGTTTCTTTGCACAATTCGAATAAATGTGGAAGTTATAAACAAAAGCGATATCAACTTTAAAACGCGCTAAATTTTGTTGATGTTTTCCGTATTCAGTTTGTACTGACATATCTCCGGCAGTACAAGAGCTGCACTTCTGAAACTTGGTACTTCAGTAGAACCTGTGTCTGTGCGACTGTATGCAAAGTGTCGTGTAACAATTCGAATACATATGGAAGTTATAAACAAAAGCGATATCAACTTTAAACGCGCTAAATTTTGTTGATGTTTTGCGTATTCAGTTTGTATCGACATATCTCCGGCAGTACAAGAGCTGCACTTGTGAAACTTAGTACTGCCATGAAAAAGGCCTGTTCGAGACGGTCTGCAAAGTTTCGTTGCACAATTCGAATAAATGTGGAAGTTATAAACAAAAGCGATATCAACTTTAAAACGCGCTTAATTTTGTTGATGTTTTGCGTATTCAGTTTGTATCGACATATCTCCGGCAGTACAAGAGCTGCACTTCTGCAACTGGGTACTTCAGTAGAACATGTGTCTCCGCGACTGTCTGCAAAGTTTCGTTGCACAATTCGAATAAATGTGGAAGTTATAAACAAAAGCGATATCAACTTTAAAACGCGCTAAATTTTGTTGATGTTTGCGTATTCAGTTTGTATCGACATATCTCCGGCAGTACAAGAGCTGCACTTCTGAAACTTAGTACTTCAGTAGAAAAGGCTTATTCGAGACGGTCTGCAAAGTTTCGTTGCACAATTCGAATACATGTGGAAGTTATAAACAAAAGCGATATCAACTTTAAAACGCGCTAAATTTTGTTGATGTTTTGCGTATTCAGTTTGTATCGACATATCTCCGGCAGTACAAGAGCTGCACGTCTGAGACTTGGTACTTCAGTAGAACTTGTGTCTCCGCGACTGTCTGCAAAGTTTCGTTGCACAATTCGAATAAATGTGGAAGTTATAAACAAAAGCGATATCAACTTTAAAACGCGCTAAATTTTGTTGATGTTTTGCGTATTCAGTTTGTATCGACATATCTCCGGCAGTAAAAAAGCTGCACTTCTGAAACTTGGTACTTCAGTAGAAAAGGCCTATTCGAGACTGTCTGGAAAGTTTCGTTGCACTATTCGAATAAAGGTGGAAGTTATAAACAAAAGCGATATCAACTTTAAAACGCGCTAAATTTTGTTGATGTTTTGCGTATTCAGTTTGTATCGACATATCTCCGGCAGTACAAGAGCTGCACGTCTGAGACTTGGTACTTCAGTAGAACTTGTGTCTCCGCGACTGTCTGCAAAGTTTCGTTGCACAATTCGAATCAATGTGGAAGTTATAAACAAAAGCGATATCAACTTTAAAACGCGCTAAATTTTGTTGATGTTTTGCGTATTCAGTTTGTATCGACATATCTCCGGCAGTACAAAAGCTGCACTTCTGAAACTTGGTACTTCAGTAGAAAAGGCCTATTCGAGACTGTCTGGAAAGTTTCGTTGCACTATTCGAATAAAGGTGGAAGTTATAAACAAAAGCGATATCAACTTTAAAACGCGCTAAATTTTGTTGATGTTTTGCGTATTCAGTTTGTATCGACATATCTCCGGCAGTACAAGAGCTGCACTTTTGAAACTTGGTACTTCAGTAGCCAAGGCCTATTTGAGACTGTCTGCAAAGTTTCGTTGCACAATGGGAATAAATGTGGAAGTTATAAACAAAAGCGATATCAACTTTAAAACGCGCTAAATTTTGTTGATGTTTTGCGTATTCAGTTTGTATCGACATATCTCCGGCAGTACAATAGCTGCACTTCATAAACTTGGTACTTCAGTAGAACTAGTGTCTGTGCGACTGTATGCAAAGTTTCGTTGCACAATTCGAATAAATGTGGAAGTTATAAACAAAAGCGATATCAACTTTAAAACGCGCTAAATTTTGTTGATGTTTTGCGTATTCAGTTTGTATCGACATATCTCCGGCAGTACAAGAGCCGCACTTCTGAAACTTGGGACTTCAGTAGAAAAGGCCTATTTGAGACTGTCTGCAAAGTTTCGTTGCACAATTCGAATAAATGTGGAAGTTATAAACAAAAGCGATATCAACTTTAAAACGCGCTAAATTTTGTTGATGTTTTTCGTATTCAGTTTGTATTGCATATCTCCGGTAGTTCAAGAGCTGCACTTCTGAAACTTGGTACTTCAGTAGAACCTGTGTCTGTGCGACTGTATGCAAAGTTTCGTTGCACAATTCGAATACATGTGGAAGTTATAAACAAAAGCGATATCAACTTTAAAACGCGCTAAATTTTGTTGATGTTATGCGTATTCAGTTTGTATCGACATATCTCCGGCAGTACAAGAGCTGCACTTCTGAAACTTGGGACTTCAGTAGAAAAGGCCTATTTGAGACTGTCTGCAAAGTTTCGTTGCACAATTCGAATAAATGTGGAAGTTATAAACAAAAGCGATATCAACTTTAAAACGCGCTAAATTTTGTTGATGTTATTTGTATTCAGTTTGTATCGCATATCTCCGGCAGTACAAAAGCTGCACTTTGGAAACTTTCTACTTCAGTAGAACATGTGTCTCCGCGACTGTCTGCAAAGTTTCGTTGCACAATTCAAATAAATGTGGAAGGTATAAACAAAAGCGATATCAACTTTAAAACGCGCTAAATTTTTTTGATGTTTTGCGTATTCGGTTTGTATCGACATATCTCCGGCAGGACAAGAGCTGCACTTCTGCAACTGGGTACTTCGGTAGAAAATGTGTCTCCGCGACTGTCTGCAAAGTTTCGTTGCACAATTCGAATAAATGTGTAAGTTATAAACAAAAGCGATATCAACTTTAAAAGGCGCTGAATTTTTTTGATGTTTTGCGTATTCAGTTTGTATCGACATATCTCCGGCAGTACAAGAGCTGCACTTCTGCAACTGGGTACTTCAGTAGAACATGTGTCCTCGCGACTGTCTGCAAAGTTTCGTTGCACAATTCGAATAAATGTGGAAGTTATAAACAAAAGCGATATCAACTTTAAAACGCGCTAAATTTTGTTGATGTTTTGCGAATTCAGTTTGTATCGACATATCTCCGGCAGTACAATAGCTGCACTTCTGAAACTTGGTACTGCCATTGAAAAGGCCTGTTCGAGACGGTCTGCAAAGTTTCGTTGCACAAGTCGAATGAATGTGGAAGTTATAAACAAAAGCGATATCAACTTTAAAACGCGCTAAATTTTGTTGATGTCTTGCGTATTCAGTTTGTATCGACATATCTCCGGCAGTACAAGAGCTGCACTTCTGAAACTTGGTACTTCAGTAGCCAAGGCCTATGCGAGACTGTCTGCAAAGTTTCTTTGCACAATTCGAATAAATGTGGAAGTTATAAACAAAAGCGATATCAACTTTAAAACGCGCTAAATTTTGTTGATGTTTTCCGTATTCAGTTTGTACTGACATATCTCCGGCAGTACAAGAGCTGCACTTCTGAAACTTGGTACTTCAGTAGAACCTGTGTCTGTGCGACTGTATGCAAAGTGTCGTGTCACAATTCGAATACATATGGAAGTTATAAACAAAAGCGATATCAACTTTAAACGCGCTAAATTTTGTTGATGTTTTGCGTATTCAGTTTGTATCGACATATCTCCGGCAGTACAAGAGCTGCACTTGTGAAACTTAGTACTGCCATGAAAAAGGCCTGTTCGAGACGGTTTGCAAAGTTTCGTTGCACAATTCGAATAAATGTGGAAGTTATAAACAAAAGCGATATCAACTTTAAAACGCGCTTAATTTTGTTGATGTTTTGCGTATTCAGTTTGTATCGACATATCTCCGGCAGTACAAGAGCTGCACTTCTGCAACTGGGTACTTCAGTAGAACATGTGTCTCCGCGACTGTCTGCAAAGTTTCGTTGCACAATTCGAATAAATGTGGAAGTTATAAACAAAAGCGATATCAACTTTAAAACGCGCTAAATTTTGTTGATGTTTTGCGTATTCAGTTTGTATCGACATATCTCCGGCAGTACAAAAGCTGCACTTCTGAAACTTGGTACTTCAGTAGAAAAGGCCTATTCGAGACTGTCTGGAAAGTTTCGTTGCACTATTCGAATAAAGGTGGAAGTTATAAACAAAAGCGATATCAACTTTAAAACGCGCTAAATTTTGTTGATGTTTTGCGTATTCAGTTTGTATCGACATATCTCCGGCAGTACAAGAGCTGCACGTCTGAGACTTGGTACTTCAGTAGAACTTGTGTCTCCGCGACTGTCTGCAAAGTTTCGTTGCACAATTCGAATCAATGTGGAAGTTATAAACAAAAGCGATATCAACTTTAAAACGCGCTAAATTTTGTTGATGTTTTGCGTATTCAGTTTGTATCGACATATCTCCGGCAGTACAAAAGCTGCACTTCTGAAACTTGGTACTTCAGTAGAAAAGGCCTATTCGAGACTGTCTGGAAAGTTTCGTTGCACTATTCGAATAAAGGTGGAAGTTATAAACAAAAGCGATATCAACTTTAAAACGCGCTAAATTTTGTTGATGTTTTGCGTATTCAGTTTGTATCGACATATCTCCGGCAGTACAAGAGCTGCACTTTTGAAACTTGGTACTTCAGTAGCCAAGGCCTATTTGAGACTGTCTGCAAAGTTTCGTTGCACAATGGGAATAAATGTGGAAGTTATAAACAAAAGCGATATCAACTTTAAAACGCGCTAAATTTTGTTGATGTTTTGCGTATTCAGTTTGTATCGACATATCTCCGGCAGTACAATAGCTGCACTTCATAAACTTGGTACTTCAGTAGAACTAGTGTCTGTGCGACTGTATGCAAAGTTTCGTTGCACAATTCGAATAAATGTGGAAGTTATAAACAAAAGCGATATCAACTTTAAAACGCGCTAAATTTTGTTGATGTTTTGCGTATTCAGTTTGTATCGACATATCTCCGGCAGTACAAGAGCCGCACTTCTGAAACTTGGGACTTCAGTAGAAAAGGCCTATTTGAGACTGTCTGCAAAGTTTCGTTGCACAATTCGAATAAATGTGGAAGTTATAAACAAAAGCGATATCAACTTTAAAACGCGCTAAATTTTGTTGATGTTTTTCGTATTCAGTTTGTATTGCATATCTCCGGTAGTTCAAGAGCTGCACTTCTGAAACTTGGTACTTCAGTAGAACCTGTGTCTGTGCGACTGTATGCAAAGTTTCGTTGCACAATTCGAATACATGTGGAAGTTATAAACAAAAGCGATATCAACTTTAAAACGCGCTAAATTTTGTTGATGTTATGCGTATTCAGTTTGTATCGACATATCTCCGGCAGTACAAGAGCTGCACTTCTGAAACTTGGGACTTCAGTAGAAAAGGCCTATTTGAGACTGTCTGCAAAGTTTCGTTG
This sequence comes from Sepiola atlantica, assembly GCA_963556195.1. Taxonomy (NCBI): domain Eukaryota; kingdom Metazoa; phylum Mollusca; class Cephalopoda; order Sepiida; family Sepiolidae; genus Sepiola; species Sepiola atlantica. The sequence goes on from CAUVYP010001303.1 coordinate 1,071,622, forward strand.
CACAATTCGAATAAATGTGGAAGTTATAAACAAAAGCGATATCAACTTTAAAACGCGCTAAATTTTGTTGATGTTATTTGTATTCAGTTTGTATCGCATATCTCCGGCAGTACAAGAGCTGCACTTTGGAAACTTTCTACTTCAGTAGAACATGTGTCTCCGCGACTGTCTGCAAAGTTTCGTTGCACAATTCAAATAAATGTGGAAGGTATAAACAAAAGCGATATCAACTTTAAAACGCGCTAAATTTTTTTGATGTTTTGCGTATTCGGTTTGTATCGACATATCTCCGGCAGGACAAGAGCTGCACTTCTGCAACTGGGTACTTCGGTAGAAAATGTGTCTCCGCGACTGTCTGCAAAGTTTCGTTGCACAATTCGAATAAATGTGTAAGTTATAAACAAAAGCGATATCAACTTTAAAAGGCGCTGAATTTTTTTGATGTTTTGCGTATTCAGTTTGTATCGACATATCTCCGGCAGTACAAGAGCTGCACTTCTGCAACTGGGTACTTCAGTAGAACATGTGTCCTCGCGACTGTCTGCAAAGTTTCGTTGCACAATTCGAATAAATGTGGAAGTTATAAACAAAAGCGATATCAACTTTAAAACGCGCTAAATTTTGTTGATGTTTTGCGAATTCAGTTTGTATCGACATATCTCCGGCAGTACAATAGCTGCACTTCTGAAACTTGGTACTGCCATTGAAAAGGCCTGTTCGAGACGGTCTGCAAAGTTTCGTTGCACAAGTCGAATGAATGTGGAAGTTATAAACAAAAGCGATATCAACTTTAAAACGCGCTAAATTTTGTTGATGTTTTGCGTATTCAGTTTGTATCGACATATCTCCGGCAGTACAAGAGCTGCACTTCTGAAACTTGGTACTTCAGTAGCCAAGGCCTATGCGAGACTGTCTGCAAAGTTTCTTTGCACAATTCGAATAAATGTGGAAGTTATAAACAAAAGCGATATCAACTTTAAAACGCGCTAAATTTTGTTGATGTTTTCCGTATTCAGTTTGTACTGACATATCTCCGGCAGTACAAGAGCTGCACTTCTGAAACTTGGTACTTCAGTAGAACCTGTGTCTGTGCGACTGTATGCAAAGTGTCGTGTCACAATTCGAATACATATGGAAGTTATAAACAAAAGCGATATCAACTTTAAACGCGCTAAATTTTGTTGATGTTTTGCGTATTCAGTTTGTATCGACATATCTCCGGCAGTACAAGAGCTGCACTTGTGAAACTTAGTACTGCCATGAAAAAGGCCTGTTCGAGACGGTCTGCAAAGTTTCGTTGCACAATTCGAATAAATGTGGAAGTTATAAACAAAAGCGATATCAACTTTAAAACGCGCTTAATTTTGTTGATGTTTTGCGTATTCAGTTTGTATCGACATATCTCCGGCAGTACAAGAGCTGCACTTCTGCAACTGGGTACTTCAGTAGAACATGTGTCTCCGCGACTGTCTGCAAAGTTTCGTTGCACAATTCGAATAAATGTGGAAGTTATAAACAAAAGCGATATCAACTTTAAAACGCGCTAAATTTTGTTGATGTTTGCGTATTCAGTTTGTATCGACATATCTCCGGCAGTACAAGAGCTGCACTTCTGAAACTTAGTACTTCAGTAGAAAAGGCTTATTCGAGACGGTCTGCAAAGTTTCGTTGCACAATTCGAATACATGTGGAAGTTATAAACAAAAGCGATATCAACTTTAAAACGCGCTAAATTTTGTTGATGTTTTGCGTATTCAGTTTGTATCGACATATCTCCGGCAGTACAAGAGCTGCACGTCTGAGACTTGGTACTTCAGTAGAACTTGTGTCTCCGCGACTGTCTGCAAAGTTTCGTTGCACAATTCGAATAAATGTGGAAGTTATAAACAAAAGCGATATCAACTTTAAAACGCGCTAAATTTTGTTGATGTTTTGCGTATTCAGTTTGTATCGACATATCTCCGGCAGTACAAAAGCTGCACTTCTGAAACTTGGTACTTCAGTAGAAAAGGCCTATTCGAGACTGTCTGGAAAGTTTCGTTGCACTATTCGAATAAAGGTGGAAGTTATAAACAAAAGCGATATCAACTTTAAAACGCGCTAAATTTTGTTGATGTTTTGCGTATTCAGTTTGTATCGACATATCTCCGGCAGTACAAGAGCTGCACTTTTGAAACTTGGTACTTCAGTAGCCAAGGCCTATTTGAGACTGTCTGCAAAGTTTCGTTGCACAATGGGAATAAATGTGGAAGTTATAAACAAAAGCGATATCAACTTTAAAACGCGCTAAATTTTGTTGATGTTTTGCGTATTCAGTTTGTATCGACATATCTCCGGCAGTACAATAGCTGCACTTCATAAACTTGGTACTTCAGTAGAACTAGTGTCTGTGCGACTGTATGCAAAGTTTCGTTGCACAATTCGAATAAATCTGGAAGTTATAAACAAAAGCGATATCAACTTTAAAACGCGCTAAATTTTGTTGATGTTTTGCGTATTCAGTTTGTATCGACATATCTCCGGCAGTACAAGAGCCGCACTTCTGAAACTTGGGACTTCAGTAGAAAAGGCCTATTTGAGACTGTCTGCAAAGTTTCGTTGCACAATTCGAATAAATGTGGAAGTTATAAACAAAAGCGATATCAACTTTAAAACGCGCTAAATTTTGTTGATGTTATTTGTATTCAGTTTGTATTGCATATCTCCGGCAGTACAAGAGCTGCACTTTGGAAACTTTCTACTTCAGTAGAACATGTGTCTCCGCGACTGTCTGCAAAGTTTCGTTGCACAATTCAAATAAATGTGGAAGGTATAAACAAAAGCGATATCAACTTTAAAACGCGCTAAATTTTTTTGATGTTTTGCGTATTCGGTTTGTATCGAAATATCTCCGGCAGCACAAGAGCTGCACTTCTGAAACTGGGTACTTTGGTAGAAAATGTGTCTCCGCGACTGTCTGCAAAGTTTCGTTGCACAATTCGAATAAATGTGTAAGTTATAAACAAAAGCGATATCAACTTTAAAACGCGCTAAATTTTGTTGATGTTTTGCGCGTTCAGTTTGTATCGACATATCTCCGGCAGTACAATAGCTGCACTTCTGAAACTTAGTACTGCCATTGAAAAGGCCGGTTTGAGACGGTCTGCAAAGTTTCGTTGCACAGGTCGAATGAATGTGGCAGTTATAAACAAAAGCGATATCAACTTTAAAACGGTCTAAATTTTGTTGATGTTTTGCGTATTCAGTTTGTATCGACATATCTCCGGCAGTACAAGAGCTGCACTTCTGTAACTTGGTACTTTAGTAGCCAAGGCCTATGCGAGACTGTCTGCAAAGTTTCTTTGCACAATTCGAATAAATGTGGAAGTTATAAAAAAAAGCGATATCAACTTTAAAACGCGCTAAATTGTGATGATGTTTTCCGTATTCAGTTTGTACTGACATATCTCCGGCAGTACAAGAGCTGCACTTCTGAAACTTGGTACTTCAGTAGAACCTGTGTCTGTGCGACTGTATGCAAAGTTTCGTGGCACAATTCGAATACATGTGGAAGTTATAAACAAAAGCGATATCAACTTTAAAACGCGCTAAATTTTGTTGATGTTATGCGTATTCAGTTTGTATCGACATATCTCCGGCAGTACAAGAGCTGCACTTGTGAAACTTAGTACTGCCATGAAAAAGGTCTGTTCTAGACGGTCTGCAAAGTTTCGTTGCACAATTCGAATAAATGTGGAAGTTATAAACAAAAGCGATATCAACTTTAAAACGCGCTTAATTTTGTTGATGTTTTGCGTATTTAGTATGTATCGACATATCTCCGGCAGTACAAGAGCTGCACTCTTGCAACTGGGTACTTCAGTAGAACATGTGTCTCCGCGACTGTCTGCAAAGTTTCGTTGCATCATTCGAATAAATGGTGAAGTTATAAACAAAAGCGATATCAACTTTAAAACGCGCTAAATTTTGTTGATGTTTTGCGTATTCAGTTTGTATCGACATATCTCCGGCAGTACAAGAGCTGCACTTCTGAAACTTAGTACTTCAGTAGAAAAGGCCTATTCGAGACTGTCTGCAAAGTTTCGTTGCACAATTAGAATACATGTGGAAGTTATAAACAAAATCGATATCAACTTTAAAACGCGCTAAATTTTGTTGATGTTTTGCGTATTCAGTTTGTATCGACATATCTCCGGCAGTACAAGAGCTGCACGTCGGAGACTTGGTACTTCAGTAGAACATGTGTCTCCGCGACTGTCTGCAAAGTTTCGTTGCACAATTCGAATAAATGTGGAAGTTATAAACAAAAGCGATATCAACTTTAAAACGCGCTAAATTTTGTTGATGTTTTGCGTATTCAGTTTGTATCGACATATCTCCGGCAGTACAAAAGCTGCACTTCTGAAACTTGGTACTTCAGTAGAAGAGGCCTATTCGAGACTGTCTGGAAAGTTTCGTTGCACTATTCGAATAAATGTGGAAGTTATAAACAAAAGCGATATCAACTTTAAAACGCGCTAAATTTTGTTGATGTTTTGCGTATTCAGTTTGTATCAGAATATCTCCGGCAGTACAAGAGCTGCACTTCTGAAACTTGGTACTGCCATAGTAACGGCCTGTTCGAGACGGTCTGCAAAGTTTCGTTGCACAATTCGATTGAATGTGGAAGTTATAAACAAAAGCGATATCAACTTTAAAACACGCTAAATTTTGTTGATGTTTTGCGTATTCAGTTTGTATCGATATATCTCCGGCAGCACAAGAGCTGCACTTCTGAAACTTGGTACTTCAGTAGCACTTGTGTTTCCGCGACTGTCTGCAAAGTTTCGTTGCACAATTCGAATAAATGTGGAAGTTATAAACAAAAGCGATATCAACTTTAAAACGCGCTAAATTTTGTTGATGTTTTGCGTATTCAGTTTGTATCGACATATCTCCGGCAGTACAAGAGCTGCACTTCTGAAACTTGGTACTTCAGTAGAAAAGGTCTATTTGAGAGTGTCTGCAAAGTTTCGTTGCACAATGGGAATAAATGTGGAAGTTATAAACAAAAGCGATATCAACTTTAAAACGCGCTAAATTTTGTTGATGTTTTGCGTATTCAGTTTGTATCGATATATCTCCGGCAGTACAAGAGCTGCACTTCTGAAACTTGGGACTTCAGTAGAAAAGGCCTATTTGAGACTGTCTGCAAAGTTTCGTTGCACAATTCGAATAAATGTGGAAGTTATAAACAAAAGCGATATCAACTTTAAAACGCGCTAAATTTTGTTGATGTTTTTCGTATTCAGTTTGTATCGCATATCTCCGGCAGTACAAGAGCTGCATTTATGAAACTTTCTACTTCAGTAGAACATGTGTCTCCGCGACTGTCTGCAAAGTTTCGTTGCACAATTCAAATAAATGTGGAAGTTATAAACAAAAGCGATATCAACTTTAAAACGCGCTAAATTTTTTTGATGTTTTGCGTATTCGGTTTGTATCGACATATCTCCGGCAGGACAAGAGCTGCACTAGTGAAACTTGGTACTTCGGTAGAAAATGTGTCTCCGCGACTGTCTGCAAAGTTTCGTTGCACAATTCGAATAAATGTGAAAGTTATAAACAAAAGCGATATCAACTTTAAAACGCGCTGAATTTTGTTGATGTTTTTCGTATTCAGTTTGTATCGCATATCTCCGGCAGTACAAGAGCTGCACTTCTGAAACTTTCTACTTCAGTAGAACATGTGTCTCCGCGACTGTCTGCAAAGTTTCGTTGCACAATTTGAATAAATGTGGAAGTTATAAACAAAAGCGATATCAACTTTAAAACGCGCTAAATTTTGTTGATGTTTTGCGTATTCAGTTTGTATCGACATATCTCCGGCAGTACAAGAGCTGCACTTCTGAAACTTGGGACTTCAGTAGAAAAGGCCTATTTGAGACTGTCTGCAAAGTTTCGTTGCACAATTCGAATAAATGTGGAAGTTATAAACAAAAGCGATATCAACTTTAAAACGCGCTAAATTTTGTTGATGTTTTTCGTATTCAGTTTGTATCGCATATCTCCGGCAGTACAAGAGCTGCATTTCTGAAACTTTCTACTTCAGTAGAACATGTGTCTCCGCGACTGTCTGCAAAGTTTCGTTGCACAATTCAAATAAATGTGGAAGTTATAAACAAAAGCGATATCAACTTTAAAACGCGCTAAATTTTTTTGATGTTTTGCGTATTCGGTTTGTATCGACATATCTCCGGCAGGACAAGAGCTGCACTTCTGAAACTTGGTACTTCGGTAGAAAATGTGTCTCCGCGACTGTCTGCAAAGTTTCGTTGCACAATTCGAATAAATGTGAAAGTTATAAACAAAAGCGATATCAACTTTAAAACGCGCTGAATTTTATTGATGTTTTTCGTATTCAGTTTGTATCGCATATCTCCGGTAGTACAAGAGCTTCACTTCTGAAACTTGGTACTTCAGTAGCACATGTGTCTCCGCGACTGTCTGCAAAGTTTCGTTGCACAATTTGAATAAATGTGGAAGTTATAAACAAAAGCGATATCAACTTTAAAACGGTCTAAATTTTGTTGATGTTTTGCGTATTCAGTTTGTATCGACATATCTCCGGCAGTACAAGAGCTGCACTTCTGTAACTTGGTACTTCAGTAGCCAAGGCCTATGCGAGACTGTCTGCAAAGTTTCTTTGCACAATTCGAATAAATGTGGAAGTTATAAACAAAAGCGATATCAACTTTAAAACGCGCTAAATTTTGATGATGTTTTCCGTATTCAGTTTGTACTGACATATCTCCGGCAGTACAAGAGCTGCACTTCTGAAACTTGGTACTTCAGTAGAACTAGTGTCTGTGCAACTGTATGCAAAGTTTCGTGGCACAATTCGAATACATGTGGAAGTTATAAACAAAAGCGATATCAACTTTAAAACGCGCTAAATTTTGTTGATGTTATGCGTATTCAGTTTGTATCGACATATCTCCGGCAGTACAATAGCTGCACTTCTTAAACTTGGTACTGCCATGAAAAAGGCCTGTTCGAGACGGTCTGCAAAGTTTCGTTGCACAATTCGAATAAATGTGGAAGTTATAAACAAAAGCGATATCAACTTTAAAACGCGCCTTATTTTGTTGATGTTTTGCGTATTTAGTATGTATCGACATATCACCGGCAGTACAAGAGCTGCACTCTTGCAACTGGGTACTTCAGTAGAACATGTGTCTCCGCGACTGTCTGCAAAGTTTCGTTGCACAATTCGAATAAATGGTGAAGTTATAAACAAAAGCGATATCAACTTTAAAACGCGCTAAATTTTGTTGATGTTTTGCGTATTCAGTTTGTATCGACATATCTCCGGCAGTACAAGAGCTGCACTTCTGAAACTTAGTACTTCAGTAGAAAAGGCCTATTCGAGACTGTCTGCAAAGTTTCGTTGCACAATTCGAATACATGTGGAAGTTATAAACAAAATCGATATCAACTTTAAAACGCGCTAAATTTTGTTGATGTTTTGCGTATTCAGTTTGTATCGACATATCTCCGGCAGTACAAGAGCTGCACTTCTGAAACTTGGTACTGCCATAGTAACGGCCTGTTCGAGACGGTCTGCAAAGTTTCGTTGCACAATTCGATTGAATGTGGAAGTTATAAACAAAAGCGATATCAACTTTAAAACACGCTAAATTTTGTTGATGTTTTGCGTATTCAGTTTGTATCGATATATCTCCGGCAGCACAAGAGCTGCACTTCTGAAACTTGGTACTTTAGTAGCACTTGTGTCTCCGCGACTGTCTGCAAAGTTTAATTGCACAATTCGAATAAATGTGGAAGTTATAAACAAAAGCGATATCAACTTTAAAACGCGCTAAATTTTGTTGATGTTTTGCGTATTCAGTTTGTATCGACATATCTCCGGCAGTACAAGAGCTGCACTTCTGAAACTTGGTACTTCAGTAGAAAAGGTCTATTTGAGACTGTCTGCAAAGTTTCGTTGCACAATGGGAATAAATGTGGAAGTTATAAACAAAAGCGATATCAACTTTAAAACGCGCTAAATTTTGTTGATGTTTTGCGTATTCAGTTTGTATCGACATATCCCCGGCAGTACAATAGCTGCACTTCTGCAGCTTTGTACTTCAGTAGAACTAGTGTCTGTGCGACTGTATGCAAAGTTTCGTTGCACAATTCGAATAAATGTGGAAGTTATAAACAAAAGCGATATCAACTTTAAAACGCGCTAAATTTTGTTGATGTTTTGCGTATTCAGTTTGTATCGACATATCTCCGGCAGTACAAGAGCTGCACTTCTGAAACTTGGGACTTCAGTAGAAAAGGCCTATTTGAGACTGTCTGCAAAGTTTCGTTGCACAATTCGAATAAATGTGGAAGTTATAAACAAAAGCGATATCAACTTTTAAACGCGCTAAATTTTGTTGATGTTTTTCGTATTCAGTTTGTATCGCATATCTCCGGCAGTACAAGAGCTGCATTTCTGAAACTTTCTACTTCAGTAGAACATGTGTCTCCGCGACTGTCTGCAAAGTTTCGTTGCACAATTCAAATAAATGTGGAAGTTATAAACAAAAGCGATATCAACTTTAAAACGCGCTAAATTTTTTTGATGTTTTGCGTATTCGGTTTGTATCGACATATCTCCGGCAGGACAAGAGCTGCACTTCTGAAACTTGGTACTTCGGTAGAAAATGTGTCTCCGCGACTGTCTGCAAAGTTTCGTTGCACAATTCGAATAAATGTGAAAGTTATAAACAAAAGCGATATCAACTTTAAAACGCGCTGAATTTTGTTGATGTTTTTCGTATTCAGTTTGTATCGCATATCTCCGGTAGTACAAGAGCTTCACTTCTGAAACTTGGTACTTCAGTAGCACATGTGTCTCCGCGACTGTCTGCAAAGTTTCGTTGCACAATTTGAATAAATGTGGAAGTTATAAACAAAAGCGATATCAACTTTAAAACGGTCTAAATTTTGTTGATGTTTTGCGTATTCAGTTTGTATCGACATATCTCCGGCAGTACAAGAGCTGCACTTCTGTAACTTGGTACTTCAGTAGCCAAGGCCTATGCGAGACTGTCTGCAAAGTTTCTTTGCACAATTCGAATAAATGTGGAAGTTATAAACAAAAGCGATATCAACTTTAAAACGCGCTAAATTTTGATGATGTTTTCCGTATTCAGTTTGTACTGACATATCTCCGGCAGTACAAGAGCTGCACTTCTGAAACTTGGTACTTCAGTAGAACTAGTGTCTGTGCAACTGTATGCAAAGTTTCGTGGCACAATTCGAATACATGTGGAAGTTATAAACAAAAGCGATATCAACTTTAAAACGCGCTAAATTTTGTTGATGTTATGCGTATTCAGTTTGTATCGACATATCTCCGGCAGTACAATAGCTGCACTTCTTAAACTTGGTACTGCCATGAAAAAGGCCTGTTCGAGACGGTCTGCAAAGTTTCGTTGCACAATTCGAATAAATGTGGAAGTTATAAACAAAAGCGATATCAACTTTAAAACGCGCCTTATTTTGTTGATGTTTTGCGTATTTAGTATGTATCGACATATCACCGGCAGTACAAGAGCTGCACTCTTGCAACTGGGTACTTCAGTAGAACATGTGTCTCCGCGACTGTCTGCAAAGTTTCGTTGCACAATTCGAATAAATGGTGAAGTTATAAACAAAAGCGATATCAACTTTAAAACGCGCTAAATTTTGTTGATGTTTTGCGTATTCAGTTTGTATCGACATATCTCCGGCAGTACAAGAGCTGCACTTCTGAAACTTGGTACTTCAGTAGAAAAGGCCTATTCGAGACTGTCTGCAAAGTTTCGTTGCACAATTCGAATACATGTGGAAGTTATAAACAAAATCGATATCAACTTTAAAACGCGCTAAATTTTGTTGATGTTTTGCGTATTCAGTTTGTATCGACATATCTCCGGCAGTACAAGAGCTGCACTTCTGAAACTTGGTACTGCCATAGTAACGGCCTGTTCGAGACGGTCTGCAAAGTTTCGTTGCACAATTCGATTGAATGTGGAAGTTATAAACAAAAGCGATATCAACTTTAAAACACGCTAAATTTTGTTGATGTTTTGCGTATTCAGTTTGTATCGATATATCTCCGGCAGCACAAGAGCTGCACTTCTGAAACTTGGTACTTTAGTAGCACTTGTGTCTCCGCGACTGTCTGCAAAGTTTAATTGCACAATTCGAATAAATGTGGAAGTTATAAACAAAAGCGATATCAACTTTAAAACGCGCTAAATTTTGTTGATGTTTTGCGTATTCAGTTTGTATCGACATATCTCCGGCAGTACAAGAGCTGCACTTCTGAAACTTGGTACTTCAGTAGAAAAGGTCTATTTGAGACTGTCTGCAAAGTTTCGTTGCACAATGGGAATAAATGTGGAAGTTATAAACAAAAGCGATATCAACTTTAAAACGCGCTAAATTTTGTTGATGTTTTGCGTATTCAGTTTGTATCGACATATCTCCGGCAGTACAATAGCTGCACTTCTGAAGCTTTGTACTTCAGTAGAACTAGTGTCTGTGCGACTGTATGCAAAGTTTCGTTGCACAATTCGAATAAATGTGGAAGTTATAAACAAAAGCGATATCAACTTTAAAACGCGCTAAATTTTGTTGATGTTTTGCGTATTCAGTTTGTATCGACATATCTCCGGCAGTACAAGAGCTGCACTTCTGAAACTTGGGACTTCAGTAGAAAAGGCCTATTTGAGACTGTCTGCAAAGTTTCGTTGCACAATTCGAATAAATGTGGAAGTTATAAACAAAAGCGATATCAACTTTAAAACGCGCTAAATTTTGTTGATGTTTTTCGTATTCAGTTTGTATCGCATATCTCCGGCAGTACAAGAGCTGCATTTATGAAACTTTCTACTTCAGTAGAACATGTGTCTCCGCGACTGTCTGCAAAGTTTCGTTGCACAATTCAAATAAATGTGGAAGTTATAAACAAAAGCGATATCAACTTTAAAACGCGCTAAATTTTTTTGATGTTTTGCGTATTCGGTTTGTATCGACATATCTCCGGCAGGACAAGAGCTGCACTAGTGAAACTTGGTACTTCGGTAGAAAATGTGTCTCCGCGACTGTCTGCAAAGTTTCGTTGCACAATTCGAATAAATGTGAAAGTTATAAACAAAAGCGATATCAACTTTAAAACGCGCTGAATTTTGTTGATGTTTTTCGTATTCAGTTTGTATCGCATATCTCCGGTAGTACAAGAGCTTCACTTCTGAAACTTGGTACTTCAGTAGAACATGTGTCTCCGCGACTGTCTGCAAAGTTTCGTTGCACAATTTGAATAAATGTGGAAGTTATAAACAAAAGCGATATCAACTTTAAAACGCGCTTAATTTTGTTGATGTTTTGCGTATTCGGTTTGTATCGACATATCTCCGGCAGGACAAGAGCTGCACTTCTGAAACTTGGAACTTTGGTAGAAAATGTGTCTCCGCGACTGTCTGCAAAGTTTCGTTGCACAATTCGAATAAATGTGGAAGTTATAAACAAAAGCGATATCAACTTTAAAACGCGCTGAATTTTGTTGATGTTTTGCGTATTCAGTTTGTATCGACATATCTCCGGCAGTACAAGAGCTGCACTTCTGCAACTGGGTACTTCAGTATAACATGTGTCTCCGCGACTGTCTGCAAAGTTTCGTTGCACAATTCGAATAAATGTGGAAGTTATAAACAAAAGCGATATCAACTTTAAAACGCGCTAAATTTTGTTGATGTTTTGCGAATTCAGTTTGTATCGACATATCTCCGGCAGTACAATAGCTGCACTTTTGAAACTTGGTACTGACATTGAAAAGGCCGGTTCGAGACGGTCTGCAAAGTTTCGTTGCACAATTCGAATGAATGTGGAAGTTATAAACAAAAGCGATATCAACTTTAAAACGGTCTAAATTTTGTTGATGTTTTGCGTATTCAGTTTGTATCGACATATCTCCGGCAGTACAAGAGCTGCACTTCTGAAACTTGGTACTTCAGTAGCCAAGGCCTATGCGAGACTGTCTGCAAAGTTTCTTTGCACAATTCGAATAAATGTGGAAGTTATAAACAAAAGCGATATCAACTTTAAAACGCGCTAAATTTTGTTGATGTTTTCCGTATTCAGTTTGTACTGACATATCTCCGGCAGTACAAGAGCTGCACTTCTGAAACTTGGTACTTCAGTAGAACCTGTGTCTGTGCGACTGTATGCAAAGTTTCGTTGCACAGTTCGAATACATGTGGAAGTTATAAACAAAAGCGATATCAACTTTAAAACGCGCTAAATTTTGTTGATGTTATGCGTATTCAGTTTGTATCGACATATCTCCGGCAGTACAAGAGCTGCACTTGTGAAACTTAGTACTGCCATGAAAAAAGCCTGTTCGAGACGGTCTGCAAAGTTTCGTTGCACAATTCGAATAAATGTGGAAGTTATAAACAAAAGCGATATCAACTTTAAAACGCGCTTAATTTTGTTGATGTTTTGCGTATTCAGTTTGTATCGACATATCTCCGGCAGTACAAGAGCTGCACTTCTGCAACTGGGTACTTCAGTAGAACATGTGTCTCCGCGACTGTCTGCAAAGTTTCGTTGCACAATTAGAATAAATGTGGAAGTTATAAACAAAAGCGATATCAACTTTAAAACGCGCTAAATTTTGTTGATGTTTTGCGTATTCAGTTTGTATCGACATATCTCCGGCAGTACAAGAGCTGCACTTCTGAAACTTAGTACTTCAGTAGAAAAGGCCTATTCGAGACGGTCTGCAAAGTTTCGTTGCACAATTCGAATACATGTGGAAGTTATAAACAAAATCGATATCAACTTTAAAACGCGCTAAATTTTGTTGATGTTTTGCGTATTCAGTTTGTATCGACATATCTCCGGCAGTACAAGAGCTGCACGTCTGAGACTTGGTACTTCAGTAGAACTTGTGTCTCCGCGACTGTCTGCAAAGTTTCGTTGCACAATTCGAATACATGTGGAAGTTATAAACAAAAGCGATATCAACTTTAAAACGCGCTAAATTTTGTTGATGTTTTGCGTATTCAGTTTGTATCGACATATCTCCGGCAGTACAAAAGCTGCACTTCTGAAACTTGGTACTTCAGTAGAAAAGGCCTATTCGAGACTGTCTGGAAAGTTTCGTTGCACTATTCGAATAAATGTGGAAGTTATAAACAAAAGCGATATCAACTTTAAAACACGCTAAATTTTGTTGATGTTTTGCGTATTCAGTTTGTATCGACATATCTCCGGCAGTACAAGAGCTGCACTTTTGAAACTTGGTACTTCAGTAGCCTAGGTGTATTTGAGACTGTCTGCAAAGTTTCGTTGCACAATGGGAATAAATGTGGAAGTTATAAACAAAAGCGATATCAACTTTAAAACGCGCTAAATTTTGTTGATGTTTTGCGTATTCAGTTTGTATCGACATATCTCCGGCAGTACAAGAGCTGCACTTCTGAAACTTGGGACTTCAGTAGAAAAGGCCTATTTGAGACTGTCTGCAAAGTTTCGTTGCACAATTCGAATAAATGTGGAAGTTATAAACCAAAGCGATATCAACTTTAAAACGCGCTAAATTTTGTTGATGTTTTTCGTATTCAGTTTGTATCGCATATCTCCGGCAGTACAAGAGCTGCACTTATGAAACTTGGTACTTCAGTAGAACATGTGTCTCCGCGACTGTCTGCAAAGTTTCGTTGCACAATTCGAATAAATGTGGAAGTTATAAACAAAAGCGATATCAACTTTAAAACGCGCTAATTTTTTTTGATGTTTTGCGTATTCGTTTTGTATCGACATATCTCCGGCAGGACAAGAGCTGCACTTCTGAGACTTGGTACTTCGGTCGAAAATGTGTCTCCGCGACTGTCTGCAAAGTTTCGTTGCACAATTCGAATAAATGTGAAAGTTATAAACAAAAGCGATATCAACTTTAAAACGCGCTGAATTTTGTTGATGTTTTGCGTATTCAGTTTGTATCGACATATATCCGGCAGTACAAGAGCTGCACTTCTGAAACTTGGTACTTCAGTAGAACATGTGTCTCCGCGACTGTCTGCAAAGTTTCGTTGCACAATGGGAATAAATCGGGAAGTTATAAACAAAAGCGATATCAACTTTAAAACGCGCTAAATTTTGTTGATGTTTTGCGTATTCAGTTTGTATCGACATATCTCCGGCAGTACAAGAGCTGCACTTCTGAAACTTAGTACTTCAGTAGAAACGGCCTATTCGAGACGGTCTTCAAAGTTTCGTTGCACAATTCGAATACATGTCGAAGTTATAAACAAAATCGATATCAACTTGAAAACGCGCAAAATTTTGTTGATGTTTTGCGTATTCAGTTTGTATCGACATATCTCCGGCAGTACAAGAGCTGCACGTCATAAACTTGGAACTTTGGTAGAAAATGTGTCTCCGCGACTGTCTGCAAAGTTTCGTTGCACAATTCGAATAAATGTGAAAGTTATAAACAAAAGCGATATCAACTTTAAAACGCGCTGAATTTTGTTGATGTTTTGCGTATTCAGTTTTTATCGACATATCTCCGGCAGTACAAGAGCTGCACTTCTGCAACTGGGTACTTCAGTAGAACATGTGTCTCCGCGACTGTCTGCAAAGTTTCGTTGCACAATTCGAATAAATGTGGAAGTTATAAACAAAAGCGATATCAACTTTAAAACGCGCTAAATTTTGTTGATGTTTTGCGTATTCAGTTTGTATCGACATATCTCCGGCAGTACAATAGCTGCACTTCTGAAACTTGGTACTGCCATTGAAAAGGCCGGTTCGAGACGGTCTGCAAAGTTTCGTTGCACAATTCGAATGAATGTGGAAGTTATAAACAAAAGCGATATCAACTTTAAAACGGTCTAAATTTTGTTGATGTTTTGCGTATTCAGTTTGTATCGACATATCTCCGGCAGTACAAGAGCTGCACTTGTTAAACTTGGTACTTCAGTAGAAAAGGCCTATTCGAGACTGTCTGCAAAGTTTCGTTGCACAATTCGTATAAATGTGGAAGTTATAAACAAAAGCGATATCAACTTTAAAACGCGCTAAATTTTGTTGATGTTTTGCGTATTCAGTTTGTATCGACATATCTCCGGCAGTACAAGAGCTGCACTTCTGAAACTTTGTACTTCAGTAGAAAAGGCCTATTTGAGACTGTCTGCAAAGTTTCGTTGCACAATTCGAATAAATGTAGAAGTTATAGACAAAAGCGATATCAACTTTAAAACGCGCTAAATTTTGTTGATGTTTTGCGTATTCAGTTTTTATCGACATATCTCCGGCAGTACAAGAGCTGCACTTCTGATACTTGGTCCTTCAGTAGAAAATGTGTCTCCGCGACTGTCTGCAAAGTTTCGTTGCACAATTCGAATAAATGTGGAAGTTATAAACAAAAGCGATATCAACTTAAAAACGCGCTAAATTTTGTTGATGTTTTGCGTATTCAGTTTGTATCGACATATCTCCGGCAGTACAAGAGCTGCACTTCTGAAACTTGGTACTTCAGTAGAAAATGTGTCTCCGCGACTGTCTGCAAAGTTTCGTAGCACAATTCGAATAAATGTGAAAGTTATAAACAAAAGCGATATCAACTTTAAAACGCGCTAAATTTTGTTGATGTTTTGCGTATTCAGTTTGTATCGACATATCTCCGGCAGTACAAGAGCTGCACTTCTGAAACTTGGTACTTCAGTAGGAAAGGCCTATTCGAGACTGTCTGCAAAGTTTCGTTGCACAATTCGAATAAATGTGGAAGTTATAAACAAAAGCGATATCAACTTTAAAACGCGCTAAATTTTGTTGATGTTTTGCGTATTCAGTTTGTATCGACATATCTCCGGCAGTACAAGAGCTGCACTTCTGAAACTTGGTACTTCAGTAGGAAAGGCCTATTCGACACTGTCTGCAAAGTTTCGTTGCACAATTCAAATAAATGTGGAAGTTATAAACAAAAGCGATATCAACTTTAAAACGCGCTAAATTTTGTTAATTTTTTGCGTGTTGAGTTTGTATCGACATATCTCCGCCAGTAAAAGAGCTGCACTTCTGAAACTTGGTACTTCAGTAGTAAAGGCCTATTCGAGACTGTCTGCAAAGTTTCGTTGCACAATTCGAATAAATGTGGAAGTTATAAACAAAAGCGATATCAACTTTAAAATGCGCTAAATTTTGTTGATGTTTTGCGTATTCAGTTTGTATCGACATATCTCCGGCAGTACAAGAGCTGCACTTCTGAAACTTTGTACTTCAGTAGAAAAGGCCTATTTGAGACTGTCTGCAAAGTTTCGTTGCACAATTCGAATAAATGTAGAAGTTATAGACAAAAGCGATATCAACTTTAAAACGCGCTAAATTTTGTTGATGTTTTGCGTATTCAGTTTGTATCGACATATCTCCGGCAGTACAAGAGCTGCACTTCTGATACTTGGTCCTTCAGTAGAAAATGTGTCTCCGCGACTGTCTGCAAAGTTTCGTTGCACAATTCGAATAAATGTGGAAGTTATAAACAAAAGCGATATCAACTTAAAAACGCGCTAAATTTTGTTGATGTTTTGCGTATTCAGTTTGTATCGACATATCTCCGGCAGTACAAGAGCTGCACTTCTGAAACTTGGTACTTCAGTAGAAAATGTGTCTCCGCGACTGTCTGCAAAGTTTCATAGCACAATTCGAATAAATGTGAAAGTTATAAACAAAAGCGATATCAACTTTAAAACGCGCTAAATTTTGTTGATGTTTTGCGTATTCAGTTTGTATCGACATATCTCCGGCAGTACAAGAGCTGCACTTCTGAAACTTGGTACTTCAGTAGAAAAGGCCTATTCGAGACTGTCTGCAAAGTTTCGTTGCACAATTCGAATAAATGTGGAAGTTATAAACAAAAGCGATATCAACTTTAAAACGCGCTAAATTTTGTTGATGTTTTGCGTATTCAGTTTGTATCGACATATCTCCGGCAGTACAAGAGCTGCACTTCTGAAACTTGGTACTCCAGTAGAACATGTGTCTCCGCGACTGTCTGCAAAGTTTCGTAGCACAATTCGAATAAATGTCGAAGTTATAAACAAAAGCGATATCAACTTTAAAACGCGCTAAATTTTGTTGATGTTGTGCGTATTCAGTTTGTATCGACATATCTCCGGCAGTACAAGAGCTGCACTTCTGAAACTTGGTACTTCAGTAGAAAAGGCCTATTCGAGACTGTCTGCAAAGTTTCGTTGCACAATTGGAATAAATGTGGAAGTTATAAACAAAAGCGATATCAACTTTAAAATGCGCTAAATTTTGTTGATGTTTTGCGTATTCAGTTTGTATCGACATATCTCCGGCAGTACAAGAGCTGCACTTCTGAAACTTGGTACTTCAGTAGAAAAGGCCTATTCGAGACTGTCTGCAAAGTTTCGTTGCACAATTCGAATGAATGTAGAAGTTATAAACAAAAGCGATATCAACTTTAAAACGCGCTAAATTTGTTGATGTTTTGCGTATTCAGTTTGTATCGACATATCTCCGGCAGTACAAGAGCTGCACTTCTGAAACTTGGTACTTGAGTAGGAAAGGCCTATTGGAGACTGTCTGCAAAGTTTCGTTGCACAATTCGAATAAATGTGGAAGTTATAAACAAAAGCGATATCAACTTTAAAACGCGCTAAATTTTGTTGATGTTTTGCGTATTCAGTTTGTATCGACATATCTCCGGCAGTACAAGAGCTGCACTTCTGAAACTTGGTACTCCAGTAGAACATGTGTCTCCGCGACTGTCTGCAAAGTTTCGTAATACAATTCGAATAAATGTGTAAGTTATAAACAAAAGCGATATCAACTTTAAAACGCGCTAAATTTTGTTGATGTTTTGCGTATTCAGTTTGTATCGACATATCTCTGGCAGTACAAGAGCTGCACTTCTGAAACTTGGTACTTCAGTAGAAAAGGCCTATTCGAGACTGTCTGCAAAGTTTCGTTGCACAATTGGAATAAATGTGGAAGTTATAAACAAAAGCGATATCAACTTTAAAATGCGCTAAATTTTGTTGATGTTTTGCGTATTCAGTTTGTATCGACATATCTCCGGCAGTACAAGAGCTGCACTTCTGAAACTTGGTACTTCAGTAGAAGAGGCCTATTCGAGACTGTCTGCAAAGTTTCGTTGCACAATTCGAATAAATGTAGAAGTTATAAACAAAAGCGATATCAACTTTAAAACGCGCTAAATTTTGTTGATGTTTTGCGTATTCAGTTTGTATTGACATATCTCCGGCAGTACAAGAGCTGCACTTCTGATACTTGGTACTTCAGTAGAAAATGTGTCTCCGCGACTGTCTGCAAAGTTTCGTTGCACAATT
This sequence comes from Sepiola atlantica, assembly GCA_963556195.1. Classification (NCBI taxonomy): domain Eukaryota; kingdom Metazoa; phylum Mollusca; class Cephalopoda; order Sepiida; family Sepiolidae; genus Sepiola; species Sepiola atlantica. The sequence goes on from CAUVYP010001303.1 coordinate 1,090,029, forward strand.
CGAATAAATGTGGAAGTTATAAACAAAAGCGATATCAACTTAAAAACGCGCTAAATTTTGTTGATGTTTTGCGTATTCAGTTTGTATCGACATATCTCCGGCAGTACAAGAGCTGCACTTCTGAAACTTGGTACTTCAGTAGAAAATGTGTCTCCGCGACTGTCTGCAAAGTTTCGTAGCACAATTCGAATAAATGTGGAAGTTATAAACAAAAGCGATATCAACTTTAAAACGCGCTAAATTTTGTTGATGTTTTGCGTATTACGTTTGTATCGACATATCTCCGGCAGTACAAGAGTTGCACTTCTGAAACTTGGTACTTCAGTAGAAAAGGCCTATTCGAGACTGTCTGCAAAGTTTCGTTGCACAATTCGAATAAATGTGGAAGTTATAAACAAAAGCGATATCAACTTTAAAACGCGCTAAATTTTGTTGATGTTTTGCGTATTCAGTTTGTATCGACATATCTCCGGCAGTACAAGAGCTGCACTTCTGAAACTTGGTACTTCAGTAGAACATGTGTCTCCGCGACTGTCTGCAAAGTTTCGTAGCACAATTCGAATAAATGTGGAAGTTATAAACAAAAGCGATATCAACTTTAAAACGCGCTAAATTTTGTTGATGTTTTGCGTATTCAGTTTGTATCGACATATCTCCGGCAGTACAAGAGCTGCACTTCTGAAACTTGGTACTTCAGTAGAAAAGGCCTATTCGAGACTGTCTGCAAAGTTTCGTTGCACAATTCGTATAAATGTGGAAGTTATAAACAAAAGCGATATCAACTTTAAAACGCGCTAAATTTTGTTGATGTTTTGCGTATTCAGTTTGTATCGACATATCTCCGGCAGTACAAGAGCTGCACTTCTGAAACTTGGTACTTCAGTAGAAAATGTGTCTCCGCGACTGTCTGCAAAGTTTCGTAGCACAATTCGAATAAATGTGGAAGTTATAAACAAAAGCGATATCAACTTTAAAACGCGCTAAATTTTGTTGATGTTTTGCGTATTCAGTTTGTATCAACATATCTCCGGCAGTACAAGAGCTGCACTTCTGAAACTTGGTACTTCAGTGGAAAATGTGTCTCCGCGACTGTCTGCAAAGTTTCGTTGCACAATTCAAATAAATGTGGAAGTTATAAACAAAAGCGATATCAACTTTAAAACGCGCTAAATTTTGTTGATGTTTTGCGTATTCAGTTTGTATCGACATATCTCCGGCAGTACAAGAGCTGCACTTCTGAAACTTGGTACCTCAGTAGAAAATGTGTCTCCGCGACTGTCTGCAAAGTTTTGTTGCACAATTCGAATGAATGTGGAAGTTATAGACAAAAGCGATATCAACTTTAAAACGCGCTAAATTTTGTTGATGTTTTGCGTATTCAGTTTGTATCGACATATCTCCGGCAGTACAAGAGCTGCACTTCTGAAACGTTGTACTTCAGTAGAAAAGGCCTATTTGAGACGAACAGCAAAGTTTCGTTGCACAATTCGAATAAATGTGGAAGTTATAAACAAAAGCGATATCAACTTTAAAAACGCGCTAAATTTTGTTGATGTTTTGCGTATTCAGTTTGTATCGACATATCTCCGGCAGTACAAGAGCTGCACTTCTGAAACTTGGTACTTCAGTAGAAAAGGCCTATTCGAGACTGTCTGCAAAGTTTCGTTGCACAATTCGAATAAATGTGGAAGTTATAAACAAAAGCGATATCAACTTTAAAACGCGCTAAATTTTGTTGATGTTTTGCGTATTCAGTTTGTATCGACATATCTCCGGCAGTACAAGAGCTGCACTTCTGAAACTTGGTACTTCAGTAGAACATGTGTCTCCGCGACTGTCTGCAAAGTTTCGTAGCACAATTCGAATAAATGTGGAAGTTATAAACAAAAGCGATATCAACTTTAAAACGCGCTAAATTTTGTTGATGTTTTGCGTATTCAGTTTGTATCGACATATCTCCGGCAGTACAAGAGCTGCACTTGTGAAACTTGGTACTTCAGTAGAAAAGGCCTATTCGAGACTGTCTGCAAAGTTTCGTTGCACAATTCGTATAAATGTGGAAGTTATAAACAAAAGCGATATCAACTTTAAAACGCGCTAAATTTTGTTGATGTTTTGCGTATTCAGTTTGTATCGACACATCTCCGGCAGTACAAGAGCTGCACTTCTGAAACTTGGTACTTCAGTATAAAAGGCCTATTCGAGACTGTCTGCAAAGTTTCGTTGCACAATTCGAATAAATGTGGAAGTTATAAACAAAAGCGATATCAACTTTAAAACGCGCTAAATTTTGTTGATGTTTTGCGTATTCAGTTTGTATCGACATATCTCCGGCAGTACAAGAGCTGCACTTCTGAAACTTTGTACTTCAGTAGAAAAGGCCTATTTGAGACTGTCTGCAAAGTTTCGTTGCACAATTCGAATAAATGTAGAAGTTATAAACAAAAGCGATATCAACTTTAAAACGCGCTAAATTTTGTTGATGTTTTGCGTATTCAGTTTGTATCGACATATCTCCGGCAGTACAAGAGCTGCACTTCTGATACTTGGTACTTCAGTAGAAAATGTGTCTCCGCGACTGTCTGCAAAGTTTCGTTGCACAATTCGAATAAATGTGGAAGTTATAAACAAAAGCGATATCAACTTAAAAACGCGCTAAATTTTGTTGATGTTTTGCGTATTCAGTTTGTATCGACATATCTCCGGCAGTACAAGAGCTGCACTTCTGAAACTTGGTACTTCAGTAGAAAATGTGTCTCCGCGACTGTCTGCAAAGTTTCGTAGCACAATTCGAATAAATGTGAAAGTTATAAACAAAAGCGATATAAACTTTAAAACGCGCTAAATTTTGTTGATGTTTTGCGTATTCAGTTTGTATCAACATATCTCCGGCAGTACAAGAGCTGCACTTCTGAAACTTGGTACTTCAGTAGAAAATGTGTCTCCGCGACTGTCTGCAAAGTTTCGTTGCACAATTCAAATAAATGTGGAAGTTATAAACAAAAGCGATATCAACTTTAAAACGCGCTAAATTTTGTTGATGTTTTGCGTATTCAGTTTGTATCGACATATCTCCGGCAGTACAAGAGCTGCACTTCTGAAACTTGGTACCTCAGTAGAAAATGTGTCTCCGCGACTGTCTGCAAAGTTTTGTTGCACAATTCGAATGAATGTGGAAGTTATAGACAAAAGCGATATCAACTTTAAAACGCGCTAAATTTTGTTGATGTTTTGCGTATTCAGTTTGTATCGACATATCTCCGGCAGTACAAGAGCTGCACTTCTGAAACGTTGTACTTCAGTAGAAAAGGCCTATTTGAGACGAACAGCAAAGTTTCGTTGCACAATTCGAATAAATGTGGAAGTTATAAACAAAAGCGATATCAACTTTAAAAACGCGCTAAATTTTGTTGATGTTTTGCGTATTCAGTTTGTATCGACATATCTCCGGCAGTACAAGAGCTGCACTTCTGAAACTTGGTACTTCAGTAGAAAAGGCCTATTCGAGACTGTCTGCAAAGTTTCGTTGCACAATTCGAATAAATGTGGAAGTTATAAACAAAAGCGATATCAACTTTAAAACGCGCTAAATTTTGTTGATGTTTTGCGTATTCAGTTTGTATCGACATATCTCCGGCAGTACAAGAGCTGCACTTCTGAAACTTGGTACTTCAGTAGAACATGTGTCTCCGCGACTGTCTGCAAAGTTTCGTAGCACAATTCGAATAAATGTGGAAGTTATAAACAAAAGCGATATCAACTTTAAAACGCGCTAAATTTTGTTGATGTTTTGCGTATTCAGTTTGTATCGACATATCTCCGGCAATACAAGAGCTGCACTTCTGAAACTTGGTACTTCAGTATAAAAGGCCTATTCGAGACTGTCTGCAAAGTTTGGTTGCACAATTCGAATAAATGTGGAAGTTATAAACAAAAGCGATATCAACTTTAAAACGCGCTAAATTTTGTTGATGTTTTCCGTATTCAGTTTGTACTGACATATCTCCGGCAGTACAAGAGCTGCACTTCTGAAACTTGGTACTTCAGTAGAACCTGTGTCTGTGCGACTGTATGCAAAGTTTCGTTGCACAGTTCGAATACATGTGGAAGTTATAAACAAAAGCGATATCAACTTTAAAACGCGCTAAATTTTGTTGATGTTATGCGTATTCAGTTTGTATCGACATATCTCCGGCAGTACAAGAGCTGCACTTGTGAAACTTAGTACTGCCATGAAAAAAGCCTGTTCGAGACGGTCTGCAAAGTTTCGTTGCACAATTCGAATAAATGTGGAAGTTATAAACAAAAGCGATATCAACTTTAAAACGCGCTTAATTTTGTTGATGTTTTGCGTATTCAGTTTGTATCGACATATCTCCGGCAGTACAAGAGCTGCACTTCTGCAACTGGGTACTTCAGTAGAACATGTGTCTCCGCGACTGTCTGCAAAGTTTCGTTGCACAATTAGAATAAATGTGGAAGTTATAAACAAAAGCGATATCAACTTTAAAACGCGCTAAATTTTGTTGATGTTTTGCGTATTCAGTTTGTATCGACATATCTCCGGCAGTACAAGAGCTGCACTTCTGAAACTTAGTACTTCAGTAGAAAAGGCCTATTCGAGACGGTCTGCAAAGTTTCGTTGCACAATTCGAATACATGTGGAAGTTATAAACAAAATCGATATCAACTTTAAAACGCGCTAAATTTTGTTGATGTTTTGCGTATTCAGTTTGTATCGACATATCTCCGGCAGTACAAGAGCTGCACGTCTGAGACTTGGTACTTCAGTAGAACTTGTGTCTCCGCGACTGTCTGCAAAGTTTCGTTGCACAATTCGAATACATGTGGAAGTTATAAACAAAAGCGATATCAACTTTAAAACGCGCTAAATTTTGTTGATGTTTTGCGTATTCAGTTTGTATCGACATATCTCCGGCAGTACAAAAGCTGCACTTCTGAAACTTGGTACTTCAGTAGAAAAGGCCTATTCGAGACTGTCTGGAAAGTTTCGTTGCACTATTCGAATAAATGTGGAAGTTATAAACAAAAGCGATATCAACTTTAAAACACGCTAAATTTTGTTGATGTTTTGCGTATTCAGTTTGTATCGACATATCTCCGGCAGTACAAGAGCTGCACTTCTGAAACTTGGTACTTCAGTAGAAAATGTGTCTCTGCGACTGTCTGCAAAGTTTCGTTGCACAATGCGAATAAATGTGGAAGTTATAAACAAAAGCGATATCAACTTTAAAACGCGCTAAATTTTGTTGAGGTTTTGCGTATTCAGTTTGTATCGACATATCTCCGGCAGTACAAGAGCTGCACTTCTGAAACTTGGGACTTCAGTAGAAAAGGCCTATTTGAGACTGTCTTCAAAGTTTCGTTGCACAATTCGAATAAATGTGGAAGTTATAAACCAAATCGATATCAACTTTAAAACGCGCTAAATTTTGTTGATGTTTTTCGTATTCAGTTTGTATCGCATATCTCCGGCAGTACAAGAGCTGCACTTATGAAACTTGGTACTTCAGTAGAACATGTGTCTCCGCGACTGTCTGCAAAGTTTCGTTGCACAATTCGAATAAATGTGGAAGTTATAAACAAAAGCGATATCAACTTTAAAACGCGCTAATTTTTTTTGATGTTTTGCGTATTCGTTTTGTATCGACATATCTCCGGCAGGACAAGAGCTGCACTTCTGAGACTTGGTACTTCGGTCGAAAATGTGTCTCCGCGACTGTCTGCAAAGTTTCGTTGCACAATTCGAATAAATGTGAAAGTTATAAACAAAAGCGATATCAACTTTAAAACGCGCTGAATTTTGTTGATGTTTTGCGTATTCAGTTTGTATCGACATATCTCCGGCAGTACAAGAGCTGCACTTCTGAAACTTGGTACTTCAGTAGAACATGTGTCTCCGCGACTGTCTGCAAAGTTTCGTTGCACAATGGGAATAAATCGGGAAGTTATAAACAAAAGCGATATCAACTTTAAAACGCGCTAAATTTTGTTGATGTTTTGCGTATTCAGTTTGTATCGACATATCTCCGGCAGTACAAGAGCTGCACTTCTGAAACTTAGTACTTCAGTAGAAACGGCCTATTCGAGACGGTCTTCAAAGTTTCGTTGCACAATTCGAATACATGTCGAAGTTATAAACAAAATCGATATCAACTTGAAAACGCGCAAAATTTTGTTGATGTTTTGCGTATTCAGTTTGTATCGACATATCTCCGGCAGTACAAGAGCTGCACGTCATAAACTTGGAACTTTGGTAGAAAATGTGTCTCCGCGACTGTCTGCAAAGTTTCGTTGCACAATTCGAATAAATGTGAAAGTTATAAACAAAAGCGATATCAACTTTAAAACGCGCTGAATTTTGTTGATGTTTTGCGTATTCAGTTTTTATCGACATATCTCCGGCAGTACAAGAGCTGCACTTCTGCAACTGGGTACTTCAGTAGAACATGTGTCTCCGCGACTGTCTGCAAAGTTTCGTTGCACAATTCGAATAAATGTGGAAGTTATAAACAAAAGCGATATCAACTTTAAAACGCGCTAAATTTTGTTGATGTTTTGCGTATTCAGTTTGTATCGACATATCTCCGGCAGTACAATAGCTGCACTTCTGAAACTTGGTACTGCCATTGAAAAGGCCGGTTCGAGACGGTCTGCAAAGTTTCGTTGCACAATTCGAATGAATGTGGAAGTTATAAACAAAAGCGATATCAACTTTAAAACGGTCTAAATTTTGTTGATGTTTTGCGTATTCAGTTTGTATCGACATATCTCCGGCAGTACAAGAGCTGCACTTGTTAAACTTGGTACTTCAGTAGAAAAGGCCTATTCGAGACTGTCTGCAAAGTTTCGTTGCACAATTCGTATAAATGTGGAAGTTATAAACAAAAGCGATATCAACTTTAAAACGCGCTAAATTTTGTTGATGTTTTGCGTATTCAGTTTGTATCGACATATCTCCGGCAGTACAAGAGCTGCACTTCTGAAACTTTGTACTTCAGTAGAAAAGGCCTATTTGAGACTGTCTGCAAAGTTTCGTTGCACAATTCGAATAAATGTAGAAGTTATAGACAAAAGCGATATCAACTTTAAAACGCGCTAAATTTTGTTGATGTTTTGCGTATTCAGTTTGTATCGACATATCTCCGGCAGTACAAGAGCTGCACTTCTGATACTTGGTCCTTCAGTAGAAAATGTGTCTCCGCGACTGTCTGCAAAGTTTCGTTGCACAATTCGAATAAATGTGGAAGTTATAAACAAAAGCGATATCAACTTAAAAACGCGCTAAATTTTGTTGATGTTTTGCGTATTCAGTTTGTATCGACATATCTCCGGCAGTACAAGAGCTGCACTTCTGAAACTTGGTACTTCAGTAGAAAATGTGTCTCCGCGACTGTCTGCAAAGTTTCGTAGCACAATTCGAATAAATGTGAAAGTTATAAACAAAAGCGATATCAACTTTAAAACGCGCTAAATTTTGTTGATGTTTTGCGTATTCAGTTTGTATCGACATATCTCCGGCAGTACAAGAGCTGCACTTCTGAAACTTGGTACTTCAGTAGGAAAGGCCTATACGAGACTGTCTGCAAAGTTTCGTTGCACAATTCGAATAAATGTGGAAGTTATAAACAAAAGCGATATCAACTTTAAAACGCGCTAAATTTTGTTGATGTTTTGCGTATTCAGTTTGTATCGACATATCTCCGGCAGTACAAGAGCTGCACTTCTGAAACTTGGTACTTCAGTAGGAAAGGCCTATTCGACACTGTCTGCAAAGTTTCGTTGCACAATTCAAATAAATGTGGAAGTTATAAACAAAAGCGATATCAACTTTAAAACGCGCTAAATTTTGTTAATTTTTTGCGTATTGAGTTTGTATCGACATATCTCCGCCAGTAAAAGAGCTGCACTTCTGAAACTTGGTACTTCAGTAGTAAAGGCCTATTCGAGACTGTCTGCAAAGTTTCGTTGCACAATTCGAATAAATGTAGAAGTTATAGACAAAAGCGATATCAACTTTAAAACGCGCTAAATTTTGTTGATGTTTTGCGTATTCAGTTTGTATCGACATATCTCCGGCAGTACAAGAGCTGCACTTCTGATACTTGGTCCTTCAGTAGAAAATGTGTCTCCGCGACTGTCTGCAAAGTTTCGTTGCACAATTCGAATAAATGTGGAAGTTATAAACAAAAGCGATATCAACTTAAAAACGCGCTAAATTTTGTTGATGTTTTGCGTATTCAGTTTGTATCGACATATCTCCGGCAGTACAAGAGCTGCACTTCTGAAACTTGGTACTTCAGTAGAAAATGTGTCTCCGCGACTGTCTGCAAAGTTTCGTAGCACAATTCGAATAAATGTGAAAGTTATAAACAAAAGCGATATCAACTTTAAAACGCGCTAAATTTTGTTGATGTTTTGCGTATTCAGTTTGTATCGACATATCTCCGGCAGTACAAGAGCTGCACTTCTGAAACTTGGTACTTCAGTAGAAAAGGCCTATTCGAGACTGTCTGCAAAGTTTCGTTGCACAATTCGAATAAATGTGGAAGTTATAAACAAAAGCGATATCAACTTTAAAACGCGCTAAATTTTGTTGATGTTTTGCGTATTCAGTTTGTATCGACATATCTCCGGCAGTACAAGAGCTGCACTTCTGAAACTTGGTACTCCAGTAGAACATGTGTCTCCGCGACTGTCTGCAAAGTTTCGTAGCACAATTCGAATAAATGTCGAAGTTATAAACAAAAGCGATATCAACTTTAAAACGCGCTAAATTTTGTTGATGTTGTGCGTATTCAGTTTGTATCGACATATCTCCGGCAGTACAAGAGCTGCACTTCTGAAACTTGGTACTTCAGTAGAAAAGGCCTATTCGAGACTGTCTGCAAAGTTTCGTTGCACAATTGGAATAAATGTGGAAGTTATAAACAAAAGCGATATCAACTTTAAAATGCGCTAAATTTTGTTGATGTTTTGCGTATTCAGTTTGTATCGACATATCTCCGGCAGTACAAGAGCTGCACTTCTGAAACTTGGTACTTCAGTAGAAAAGGCCTATTCGAGACTGTCTGCAAAGTTTCGTTGCACAATTCGAATGAATGTAGAAGTTATAAACAAAAGCGATATCAACTTTAAAACGCGCTAAATTTTGTTGATGTTTTGCGTATTCAGTTTGTATCGACATATCTCCGGCAGTACAAGAGCTGCACTTCTGAAACTTGGTACTTCAGTAGGAAAGGCCTATTGGAGACTGTCTGCAAAGTTTCGTTGCACAATTCGAATAAATGTGGAAGTTATAAACAAAAGCGATATCAACTTTAAAACGCGCTAAATTTTGTTGATGTTTTGCGTATTCAGTTTGTATCGACATATCTCCGGCAGTACAAGAGCTGCACTTCTGAAACTTGGTACTTCAGTAGGAAAGGCCTATTCGACACTGTCTGCAAAGTTTCGTTGCACAATTCAAATAAATGTGGAAGTTATAAACAAAAGCGATATCAACTTTAAAACGCGCTAAATTTTGTTAATTTTTTGCGTATTGAGTTTGTATCGACATATCTCCGCCAGTAAAAGAGCTGCACTTCTGAAACTTGGTACTTCAGTAGTAAAGGCCTATTCGAGACTGTCTGCAAAGTTTCGTTGCACAATTCGAATAAATGTAGAAGTTATAGACAAAAGCGATATCAACTTTAAAACGCGCTAAATTTTGTTGATGTTTTGCGTATTCAGTTTGTATCGACATATCTCCGGCAGTACAAGAGCTGCACTTCTGATACTTGGTCCTTCAGTAGAAAATGTGTCTCCGCGACTGTCTGCAAAGTTTCGTTGCACAATTCGAATAAATGTGGAAGTTATAAACAAAAGCGATATCAACTTAAAAACGCGCTAAATTTTGTTGATGTTTTGCGTATTCAGTTTGTATCGACATATCTCCGGCAGTACAAGAGCTGCACTTCTGAAACTTGGTACTTCAGTAGAAAATGTGTCTCCGCGACTGTCTGCAAAGTTTCGTAGCACAATTCGAATAAATGTGAAAGTTATAAACAAAAGCGATATCAACTTTAAAACGCGCTAAATTTTGTTGATGTTTTGCGTATTCAGTTTGTATCGACATATCTCCGGCAGTACAAGAGCTGCACTTCTGAAACTTGGTACTTCAGTAGAAAAGGCCTATTCGAGACTGTCTGCAAAGTTTCGTTGCACAATTCGAATAAATGTGGAAGTTATAAACAAAAGCGATATCAACTTTAAAACGCGCTAAATTTTGTTGATGTTTTGCGTATTCAGTTTGTATCGACATATCTCCGGCAGTACAAGAGCTGCACTTCTGAAACTTGGTACTCCAGTAGAACATGTGTCTCCGCGACTGTCTGCAAAGTTTCGTAGCACAATTCGAATAAATGTCGAAGTTATAAACAAAAGCGATATCAACTTTAAAACGCGCTAAATTTTGTTGATGTTGTGCGTATTCAGTTTGTATCGACATATCTCCGGCAGTACAAGAGCTGCACTTCTGAAACTTGGTACTTCAGTAGAAAAGGCCTATTCGAGACTGTCTGCAAAGTTTCGTTGCACAATTGGAATAAATGTGGAAGTTATAAACAAAAGCGATATCAACTTTAAAATGCGCTAAATTTTGTTGATGTTTTGCGTATTCAGTTTGTATCGACATATCTCCGGCAGTACAAGAGCTGCACTTCTGAAACTTGGTACTTCAGTAGAAAAGGCCTATTCGAGACTGTCTGCAAAGTTTCGTTGCACAATTCGAATGAATGTAGAAGTTATAAACAAAAGCGATATCAACTTTAAAACGCGCTAAATTTTGTTGATGTTTTGCGTATTCAGTTTGTATCGACATATCTCCGGCAGTACAAGAGCTGCACTTCTGAAACTTGGTACTTCAGTAGGAAAGGCCTATTGGAGACTGTCTGCAAAGTTTCGTTGCACAATTCGAATAAATGTGGAAGTTATAAACAAAAGCGATATCAACTTTAAAACGCGCTAAATTTTGTTGATGTTTTGCGTATTCAGTTTGTATCGACATATCTCCGGCAGTACAAGAGCTGCACTTCTGAAACTTGGTACTCCAGTAGAACATGTGTCTCCGCGACTGTCTGCAAAGTTTCGTAATACAATTCGAATAAATGTGTAAGTTATAAACAAAAGCGATATCAACTTTAAAACGCGCTAAATTTTGTTGATGTTTTGCGTATTCAGTTTGTATCGACATATCTCTGGCAGTACAAGAGCTGCACTTCTGAAACTTGGTACTTCAGTAGAAAAGGCCTATTCGAGACTGTCTGCAAAGTTTCGTTGCACAATTGGAATAAATGTGGAAGTTATAAACAAAAGCGATATCAACTTTAAAATGCGCTAAATTTTGTTGATGTTTTGCGTATTCAGTTTGTATCGACATATCTCCGGCAGTACAAGAGCTGCACTTCTGAAACTTGGTACTTCAGTAGAAGAGGCCTATTCGAGACTGTCTGCAAAGTTTCGTTGCACAATTCGAATAAATGTAGAAGTTATAAACAAAAGCGATATCAACTTTAAAACGCGCTAAATTTTGTTGATGTTTTGCGTATTCAGTTTGTATTGACATATCTCCGGCAGTACAAGAGCTGCACTTCTGATACTTGGTACTTCAGTAGAAAATGTGTCTCCGCGACTGTCTGCAAAGTTTCGTTGCACAATTCGAATAAATGTGGAAGTTATAAACAAAAGCGATATCAACTTAAAAACGCGCTAAATTTTGTTGATGTTTTGCGTATTCAGTTTGTATCGACATATCTCCGGCAGTACAAGAGCTGCACTTCTGAAACTTGGTACTTCAGTAGAAAATGTGTCTCCGCGACTGTCTGCAAAGTTTCGTAGCACAATTCGAATAAATGTGGAAGTTATAAACAAAAGCGATATCAACTTTAAAACGCGCTAAATTTTGTTGATGTTTTGCGTATTTCGTTTGTATCGACATATCTCCGGCAGTACAAGAGTTGCACTTCTGAAACTTGGTACTTCAGTAGAAAAGGCCTATTCGAGACTGTCTGCAAAGTTTCGTTGCAAAATTCGAATAAATGTGGAAGTTATAAACAAAAGCGATATCAACTTTAAAACGCGCTAAATTTTGTTGATGTTTTGCGTATTCAGTTTGTATCGACATATCTCCGGCAGTACAAGAGCTGCACTTCTGAAACTTGGTACTTCAGTAGAACATGTGTCTCCGCGACTGTCTGCAAAGTTTCGTAGCACAATTCGAATAAATGTGGAAGTTATAAACAAAAGCGATATCAACTTTAAAACGCGCTAAATTTTGTTGATGTTTTGCGTATTCAGTTTGTATCGACATATCTCCGGCAGTACAAGAGCTGCACTTCTGAAACTTGGTACTTCAGTAGAAAAGGCCTATTCGAGACTGTCTGCAAAGTTTCGTTGCACAATTCGTATAAATGTGGAAGTTATAAACAAAAGCGATATCAACTTTAAAACGCGCTAAATTTTGTTGATGTTTTGCGTATTCAGTTTGTATCGACATATCTCCGGCAGTACAAGAGCTGCACTTCTGAAACTTGGTACTTCAGTAGAAAATGTGTCTCCGCGACTGTCTGCAAAGTTTCGTAGCACAATTCGAATAAATGTGGAAGTTATAAACAAAAGCGATATCAACTTTAAAACGCGCTAAATTTTGTTGATGTTTTGCGTATTCAGTTTGTATCAACATATCTCCGGCAGTACAAGAGCTGCACTTCTGAAACTTGGTACTTCAGTGGAAAATGTGTCTCCGCGACTGTCTGCAAAGTTTCGTTGCACAATTCAAATAAATGTGGAAGTTATAAACAAAAGCGATATCAACTTTAAAACGCGCTAAATTTTGTTGATGTTTTGCGTATTCAGTTTGTATCGACATATCTCCGGCAGTACAAGAGCTGCACTTCTGAAACTTGGTACCTCAGTAGAAAATGTGTCTCCGCGACTGTCTGCAAAGTTTTGTTGCACAATTCGAATGAATGTGGAAGTTATAGACAAAAGCGATATCAACTTTAAAACGCGCTAAATTTTGTTGATGTTTTGCGTATTCAGTTTGTATCGACATATCTCCGGCAGTACAAGAGCTGCACTTCTGAAACGTTGTACTTCAGTAGAAAAGGCCTATTTGAGACGAACAGCAAAGTTTCGTTGCACAATTCGAATAAATGTGGAAGTTATAAACAAAAGCGATATCAACTTTAAAAACGCGCTAAATTTTGTTGATGTTTTGCGTATTCAGTTTGTATCGACATATCTCCGGCAGTACAAGAGCTGCACTTCTGAAACTTGGTACTTCAGTAGAAAAGGCCTATTCGAGACTGTCTGCAAAGTTTCGTTGCACAATTCGAATAAATGTGGAAGTTATAAACAAAAGCGATATCAACTTTAAAACGCGCTAAATTTTGTTGATGTTTTGCGTATTCAGTTTGTATCGACATATCTCCGGCAGTACAAGAGCTGCACTTCTGAAACTTGGTACTTCAGTAGAACATGTGTCTCCGCGACTGTCTGCAAAGTTTCGTAGCACAATTCGAATAAATGTGGAAGTTATAAACAAAAGCGATATCAACTTTAAAACGCGCTAAATTTTGTTGATGTTTTGCGTATTCAGTTTGTATCGACATATCTCCGGCAGTACAAGAGCTGCACTTGTGAAACTTGGTACTTCAGTAGAAAAGGCCTATTCGAGACTGTCTGCAAAGTTTCGTTGCACAATTCGTATAAATGTGGAAGTTATAAACAAAAGCGATATCAACTTTAAAACGCGCTAAATTTTGTTGATGTTTTGCGTATTCAGTTTGTATCGACACATCTCCGGCAGTACAAGAGCTGCACTTCTGAAACTTGGTACTTCAGTATAAAAGGCCTATTCGAGACTGTCTGCAAAGTTTCGTTGCACAATTCGAATAAATGTGGAAGTTATAAACAAAAGCGATATCAACTTTAAAACGCGCTAAATTTTGTTGATGTTTTGCGTATTCAGTTTGTATCGACATATCTCCGGCAGTACAAGAGCTGCACTTCTGAAACTTTGTACTTCAGTAGAAAAGGCCTATTTGAGACTGTCTGCAAAGTTTCGTTGCACAATTCGAATAAATGTAGAAGTTATAAACAAAAGCGATATCAACTTTAAAACGCGCTAAATTTTGTTGATGTTTTGCGTATTCAGTTTGTATCGACATATCTCCGGCAGTACAAGAGCTGCACTTCTGATACTTGGTACTTCAGTAGAAAATGTGTCTCCGCGACTGTCTGCAAAGTTTCGTTGCACAATTCGAATAAATGTGGAAGTTATAAACAAAAGCGATATCAACTTAAAAACGCGCTAAATTTTGTTGATGTTTTGCGTATTCAGTTTGTATCGACATATCTCCGGCAGTACAAGAGCTGCACTTCTGAAACTTGGTACTTCAGTAGAAAATGTGTCTCCGCGACTGTCTGCAAAGTTTCGTAGCACAATTCGAATAAATGTGAAAGTTATAAACAAAAGCGATATAAACTTTAAAACGCGCTAAATTTTGTTGATGTTTTGCGTATTCAGTTTGTATCAACATATCTCCGGCAGTACAAGAGCTGCACTTCTGAAACTTGGTACTTCAGTAGAAAATGTGTCTCCGCGACTGTCTGCAAAGTTTCGTTGCACAATTCAAATAAATGTGGAAGTTATAAACAAAAGCGATATCAACTTTAAAACGCGCTAAATTTTGTTGATGTTTTGCGTATTCAGTTTGTATCGACATATCTCCGGCAGTACAAGAGCTGCACTTCTGAAACTTGGTACCTCAGTAGAAAATGTGTCTCCGCGACTGTCTGCAAAGTTTTGTTGCACAATTCGAATGAATGTGGAAGTTATAGACAAAAGCGATATCAACTTTAAAACGCGCTAAATTTTGTTGATGTTTTGCGTATTCAGTTTGTATCGACATATCTCCGGCAGTACAAGAGCTGCACTTCTGAAACGTTGTACTTCAGTAGAAAAGGCCTATTTGAGACGAACAGCAAAGTTTCGTTGCACAATTCGAATAAATGTGGAAGTTATAAACAAAAGCGATATCAACTTTAAAAACGCGCTAAATTTTGTTGATGTTTTGCGTATTCAGTTTGTATCGACATATCTCCGGCAGTACAAGAGCTGCACTTCTGAAACTTGGTACTTCAGTAGAAAAGGCCTATTCGAGACTGTCTGCAAAGTTTCGTTGCACAATTCGAATAAATGTGGAAGTTATAAACAAAAGCGATATCAACTTTAAAACGCGCTAAATTTTGTTGATGTTTTGCGTATTCAGTTTGTATCGACATATCTCCGGCAGTACAAGAGCTGCACTTCTGAAACTTGGTACTTCAGTAGAACATGTGTCTCCGCGACTGTCTGCAAAGTTTCGTAGCACAATTCGAATAAATGTGGAAGTTATAAACAAAAGCGATATCAACTTTAAAACGCGCTAAATTTTGTTGATGTTTTGCGTATTCAGTTTGTATCGACATATCTCCGGCAGTACAAGAGCTGCACTTGTGAAACTTGGTACTTCAGTAGAAAAGGCCTATTCGAGACTGTCTGCAAAGTTTCGTTGCACAATTCGTATAAATGTGGAAGTTATAAACAAAAGCGATATCAACTTTAAAACGCGCTAAATTTTGTTGATGTTTTGCGTATTCAGTTTGTATCGACACATCTCCGGCAGTACAAGAGCTGCACTTCTGAAACTTGGTACTTCAGTATAAAAGGCCTATTCGAGACTGTCTGCAAAGTTTGGTTGCACAATTCGAATAAATGTGGAAGTTATAAACAAAAGCGATATCAACTTTAAAACGCGCTAAATTTTGTTGATGTTTTGCGTATTCAGTTTGTATCGACATATCTCCGGCAGTACAAGAGCTGCACTTCTGAAACTTTGTACTTCAGTAGAAAAGGCCTATTTGAGACTGTCTGCAAAGTTTCGTTGCACAATTCGAATAAATGTAGAAGTTATAAACAAAAGCGATATCAACTTTAAAACGCGCTAAATTTTGTTGATGTTTTGCGTATTCAGTTTGTATCGACATATCTCCGGCAGTACAAGAGCTGCACTTCTGATACTTGGTACTTCAGTAGAAAATGTGTCTCCGCGACTGTCTGCAAAGTTTCGTTGCACAATTCGAATAAATGTGGAAGTTATAAACAAAAGCGATATCAACTTAAAAACGCGCTAAATTTTGTTGATGTTTTGCGTATTCAGTTTGTATCGACATATCTCCGGCAGTACAAGAGCTGCACTTCTGAAACTTGGTACTTCAGTAGAAAATGTGTCTCCGCGACTGTCTGCAAAGTTTCGTAGCACAATTCGAATAAATGTGAAAGTTATAAACAAAAGCGATATAAACTTTAAAACGCGCTAAATTTTGTTGATGTTTTGCGTATTCAGTTTGTATCGACATATCTCCGGCAGTACAAGAGCTGCACTTCTGAAACTTGGTACGTCAGTAGGAAAGGCCTATTGGAGACTGTCTGCAAAGTTTCGTTGCACAATTCGAATAAATGTGGAAGTTATAAACAAAAGCGATATCAACTTTAAAACGCGCTAAATTTTGTTGATGTTTTGCGTATTCAGTTTGTATCGACATATCTCCGGCAGTACAAGAGCTGCACTTCTGAAACTTGGTACTCCAGTAGAACATGTGTCTCCGCGACTGTCTGCAAAGTTTCGTAGCACAATTCGAATAAATGTGGAAGTTATAAACAAAAGCGATATCAACTTTAAAACGCGCTAAATTTTGTTGATGTTTTGCGTATTCAGTTTGTATCGACATATCTCCGGCAGTACAAGAGCTGCACTTCTGAAACTTGGTACTTCAGTAGAAAAGGCCTATTCGAGACTGTCTGCAAAGTTTCGTTGCACAATTGGAATAAATGTGGAAGTTATAAACAAAAGCGATATCAACTTTAAAATGCGCTAAATTTTGTTGATGTTTTGCGTATTCAGTTTGTATCGACATATCTCCGGCAGTACAAGAGCTGCACTTCTGAAACTTGGTACTTCAGTAGAAAAGGCCTATTCGAGACTGTCTGCAAAGTCTCGTTGCACAATTCGAATAAATGTAGAAGTTATAAACAAAAGCGATATCAACTTTAAAACGCGCTAAATTTTGTTGATGTTTTGCGTATTCAGTTTGTATCGACATATCTCCGGCAGTACAAGAGCTGCACTTCTGAAACTTAGTACGTCAGTAGGAAAGGCCTATTGGAGACTGTCTGCAAAGTTTCGTTGCACAATTCGAATAAATGTGGAAGTTATAAACAAAAGCGATATCAACTTTAAAACGCGCTAAATTTTGTTGATGTTTTGCGTATTCAGTTTGTATCGACATATCTCCGGCAGTACAAGAGCTGCACTTCTGAAACTTGGTACTCCAGTAGAACATGTGTCTCCGCGACTGTCTGCAAAGTTTCGTAGCACAATTCGAATAAATGTGTAAGTTATAAACAAAAGCGATATCAACTTTAAAACGCGCTAAATTTTGTTGATGTTTTGCGTATTCAGTTTGTATCGACATATCTCTGGCAGTACAAGAGCTGCACTTCTGAAACTTGGTACTTCAGTAGAAAAGGCCTATTCGAGACTGTCTGCAAAGTTTCGTTGCACAATTGGAATAAATGTGGAAGTTATAAACAAAAGCGATATCAACTTTAAAATGCGCTAAATTTTGTTGATGTTTTGCGTATTCAGTTTGTATCGACATATCTCCGGCAGTACAAGAGCTGCACTTCTGAAACTTGGTACTTCAGTAGAAAAGGCCTATTCGAGACTGTCTGCAAAGTTTCGTTGCACAATTCAAATAAATGTAGAAGTTATAAACAAAAGCGATATCAACTTTAAAACGCGCTAAATTTTGTTGATGTTTTGCGTATTCAGTTTGTATCGACATATCTCCGGCAGTACAAGAGCTGCACTTCTGATACTTGGTACTTCAGTAGAAAATGTGTCTCCGCGACTGTCTGCAAAGTTTCGTAGCACAATTCGAATAAATGTGAAAGTTATAAACAAAAGCGATATCAACTTTAAAACGCGCTAAATTTTGTTGATGTTTTACGTATTCAGTTTGTATCGACATATCTCCGGCAGTACAAGAGCTGCACTTCTGAAACTTGGTACGTCAGTAGGAAAGGCCTATTGGAGACTGTCTGCAAAGTTTCGTTGCACAATTCGAATAAATGTGGAAGTTATAAACAAAAGCGATATCAACTTTAAAACGCGCTAAATTTTGTTGATGTTTTGCGTATTCACTTTGTATCGACATATCTCCGGCAGTACAAGAGCTGCACTTCTGAAACTTGGTACTCCAGTAGAACATGTGTCTCCGCGACTGTCTGCAAAGTTTCGTAGCACAATTCGAATAAATGTGGAAGTTATAAACAAAAGCGATATCAACTTTAAAACGCGCTAAATTTTGTTGATGTTTTGCGTATTCAGTTTGTATCGACATATCTCCGGCAGTACAAGAGCTGCACTTGTGAAACTTGGTACTTCAGTAGAAAAGGCCTATTCGAGACTGTCTGCAAAGTTTCGTTGCACAATTGGAATAAATGTGGAAGTTATAAACAAAAGCGATATCAACTTTAAAATGCGCTAAATTTTGTTGATGTTTTGCGTATTCAGTTTGTATCGACATATCTCCGGCAGTACAAGAGCTGCACTTCTGAAACTTGGTACTTCAGTAGAAAAGGCCTATTCGAGACTGTCTGCAAAGTCTCGTTGCACAATTCGAATAAATGTAGAAGTTATAAACAAAAGCGATATCAACTTTAAAACGCGCTAAATTTTGTTGATGTTTTGCGTATTCAGTTTGTATCGACATATCTCCGGCAGTACAAGAGCTGCACTTCTGAAACTTGGTACTTCAGGAGGAAAGGCCTATTGGAGACTGTCTGCAAAGTTTCGTTGCACAATTCGAATAAATGTGGAAGTTATAAACAAAAGCGATATCAACTTTAAAACGCGCTAAATTTTGTTGATGTTTTGCGTATTCAGTTTGTATCGACATATCTCCGGCAGTACAAGAGCTGCACTTCTGAAACTTGGTACTCCAGTAGAACATGTGTCTCCGCGACTGTCTGCAAAGTTTCGTAGCACAATTCGAATAAATGTGGAAGTTATAAACAAAAGCGATATCAACTTTAAAACGCGCTAAATTTTGTTGATGTTTATCGTATTCAGTTTGTATCGACATATCTCTGGCAGTACAAGAGCTGCACTTCTGAAACTTGGTACTTCAGTAGAAAAGGCCTATTCGAGACTGTCTGCAAAGTTTCGTTGCACAATTGGAATAAATGTGGAAGTTATAAACAAAAGCGATATCAACTTTAAAATGCGCTAAATTTTGTTGATGTTTTGCGTATTCAGTTTGTATCGACATATCTCCGGCAGTACAAGAGCTGCACTTCTGAAACTTGGTACTTCAGTAGAAAAGGCCTATTCGAGACTGTCTGCAAAGTTTCGTTGCACAATTCGAATAAATGTAGAAGTTATAAACAAAAGCGATATCAACTTTAAAACGCGCTAAATTTTGTTGATGTTTTGCGTATTCAGTTTGTATCGACATATCTCCGGCAGTACAAGAGCTGCACTTCTGATACTTGGTACTTCAGTAGAAAATGTGTCTCCGCGACTGTCTGCAAAGTTTCGTTGCACAATTCGAATAAATGTGGAAGTTATAAACAAAAGCGATATCAACTTAAAAACGCGCTAAATTTTGTTGATGTTTTGCGTATTCAGTTTGTATCGACATATCTCCGGCAGTACAAGAGCTGCACTTCTGAAACTTGGTACTTCAGTAGAAAATGTGTCTCCGCGACTGTCTGCAAAGTTTCGTTGCACAATTCAAATAAATGTGGAAGTTATAAACAAAAGCGATATCAACTTTAAAACGCGCTAAATTTTGTTGATGTTTTGCGTATTCAGTTTGTATCGACATATCTCCGGCAGTACAAGAGCTGCACTTCTGAAACTTGGTACCTCAGTAGAAAATGTGTCTCCGCGACTGTCTGCAAAGTTTTGTTGCACAATTCGAATGAATGTGGAAGTTATAGACAAAAGCGATATCAACTTTAAAACGCGCTAAATTTTGTTGATGTTTTGCGTATTCAGTTTGTATCGACATATCTCCGGCAGTACAAGAGCTGCACTTCTGAAACGTTGTACTTCAGTAGAAAAGGCCTATTTGAGACGAACAGCAAAGTTTCGTTGCACAATTCGAATAAATGTGGAAGTTATAAACAAAAGCGATATCAACTTTAAAAACGCGCTAAATTTTGTTGATGTTTTGCGTATTCAGTTTGTATCGACATATCTCCGGCAGTACAAGAGCTGCACTTCTGAAACTTGGTACTTCAGTAGAAAAGGCCTATTCGAGACTGTCTGCAAAGTTTCGTTGCACAATTCGAATAAATGTGGAAGTTATAAACAAAAGCGATATCAACTTTAAAACGCGCTAAATTTTGTTGATGTTTTGCGTATTCAGTTTGTATCGACATATCTCCGGCAGTACAAGAGCTGCACTTCTGAAACTTGGTACTTCAGTAGAACATGTGTCTCCGCGACTGTCTGCAAAGTTTCGTAGCACAATTCGAATAAATGTGGAAGTTATAAACAAAAGCGATATCAACTTTAAAACGCGCTAAATTTTGTTGATGTTTTGCGTATTCAGTTTGTATCGACATATCTCCGGCAGTACAAGAGCTGCACTTGTGAAACTTGGTACTTCAGTAGAAAAGGCCTATTCGAGACTGTCTGCAAAGTTTCGTTGCACAATTCGTATAAATGTGGAAGTTATAAACAAAAGCGATATCAACTTTAAAACGCGCTAAATTTTGTTGATGTTTTGCGTATTCAGTTTGTATCGACACATCTCCGGCAGTACAAGAGCTGCACTTCTGAAACTTGGTACTTCAGTATAAAAGGCCTATTCGAGACTGTCTGCAAAGTTTCGTTGCACAATTCGAATAAATGTGGAAGTTATAAACAAAAGCGATATCAACTTTAAAACGCGCTAAATTTTGTTGATGTTTTGCGTATTCAGTTTGTATCGACATATCTCCGGCAGTACAAGAGCTGCACTTCTGAAACTTTGTACTTCAGTAGAAAAGGCCTATTTGAGACTGTCTGCAAAGTTTCGTTGCACAATTCGAATAAATGTAGAAGTTATAAACAAAAGCGATATCAACTTTAAAACGCGCTAAATTTTGTTGATGTTTTGCGTATTCAGTTTGTATCGACATATCTCCGGCAGTACAAGAGCTGCACTTCTGATACTTGGTACTTCAGTAGAAAATGTGTCTCCGCGACTGTCTGCAAAGTTTCGTTGCACAATTCGAATAAATGTGGAAGTTATAAACAAAAGCGATATCAACTTAAAAACGCGCTAAATTTTGTTGATGTTTTGCGTATTCAGTTTGTATCGACATATCTCCGGCAGTACAAGAGCTGCACTTCTGAAACTTGGTACTTCAGTAGAAAATGTGTCTCCGCGACTGTCTGCAAAGTTTCGTAGCACAATTCGAATAAATGTGAAAGTTATAAACAAAAGCGATATAAACTTTAAAACGCGCTAAATTTTGTTGATGTTTTGCGTATTCAGTTTGTATCAATATATCTCCGGCAGTACAAGAGCTGCACTTCTGAAACTTGGTACTTCAGTAGAAAATGTGTCTCCGCGACTGTCTGCAAAGTTTCGTTGCACAATTCAAATAAATGTGGAAGTTATAAACAAAAGCGATATCAACTTTAAAACGCGCTAAATTTTGTTGATGTTTTGCGTATTCAGTTTGTATCGACATATCTCCGGCAGTACAAGAGCTGCACTTCTGAAACTTGGTACCTCAGTAGAAAATGTGTCTCCGCGACTGTCTGCAAAGTTTTGTTGCACAATTCGAATGAATGTGGAAGTTATAGACAAAAGCGATATCAACTTTAAAACGCGCTAAATTTTGTTGATGTTTTGCGTATTCAGTTTGTATCGACATATCTCCGGCAGTACAAGAGCTGCACTTCTGAAACGTTGTACTTCAGTAGAAAAGGCCTATTTGAGACGAACAGCAAAGTTTCGTTGCACAATTCGAATAAATGTGGAAGTTATAAACAAAAGCGATATCAACTTTAAAAACGCGCTAAATTTTGTTGATGTTTTGCGTATTCAGTTTGTATCGACATATCTCCGGCAGTACAAGAGCTGCACTTCTGAAACTTGGTACTTCAGTAGAAAAGGCCTATTCGAGACTGTCTGCAAAGTTTCGTTGCACAATTCGAATAAATGTGGAAGTTATAAACAAAAGCGATATCAACTTTAAAACGCGCTAAATTTTGTTGATGTTTTGCGTATTCAGTTTGTATCGACATATCTCCGGCAGTACAAGAGCTGCACTTCTGAAACTTGGTACTTCAGTAGAACATGTGTCTCCGCGACTGTCTGCAAAGTTTCGTAGCACAATTCGAATAAATGTGGAAGTTATAAACAAAAGCGATATCAACTTTAAAACGCGCTAAATTTTGTTGATGTTTTGCGTATTCAGTTTGTATCGACATATCTCCGGCAGTACAAGAGCTGCACTTGTGAAACTTGGTACTTCAGTAGAAAAGGCCTATTCGAGACTGTCTGCAAAGTTTCGTTGCACAATTCGTATAAATGTGGAAGTTATAAACAAAAGCGATATCAACTTTAAAACGCGCTAAATTTTGTTGATGTTTTGCGTATTCAGTTTGTATCGACACATCTCCGGCAGTACAAGAGCTGCACTTCTGAAACTTGGTACTTCAGTATAAAAGGCCTATTCGAGACTGTCTGCAAAGTTTGGTTGCACAATTCGAATAAATGTGGAAGTTATAAACAAAAGCGATATCAACTTTAAAACGCGCTAAATTTTGTTGATGTTTTGCGTATTCAGTTTGTATCGACATATCTCCGGCAGTACAAGAGCTGCACTTCTGAAACTTTGTACTTCAGTAGAAAAGGCCTATTTGAGACTGTCTGCAAAGTTTCGTTGCACAATTCGAATAAATGTAGAAGTTATAAACAAAAGCGATATCAACTTTAAAACGCGCTAAATTTTGTTGATGTTTTGCGTATTCAGTTTGTATCGACATATCTCCGGCAGTACAAGAGCTGCACTTCTGATACTTGGTACTTCAGTAGAAAATGTGTCTCCGCGACTGTCTGCAAAGTTTCGTTGCACAATTCGAATAAATGTGGAAGTTATAAACAAAAGCGATATCAACTTAAAAACGCGCTAAATTTTGTTGATGTTTTGCGTATTCAGTTTGTATCGACATATCTCCGGCAGTACAAGAGCTGCACTTCTGAAACTTGGTACTTCAGTAGTAAATGTGTCTCCGCGACTGTCTGCAAAGTTTCGTAGCACAATTCGAATAAATGTGAAAGTTATAAACAAAAGCGATATAAACTTTAAAACGCGCTAAATTTTGTTGATGTTTTGCGTATTCAGTTTGTATCGACATATCTCCGGCAGTACAAGAGCTGCACTTCTGAAACTTGGTACGTCAGTAGGAAAGGCCTATTGGAGACTGTCTGCAAAGTTTCGTTGCACAATTCGAATAAATGTGGAAGTTATAAACAAAAGCGATATCAACTTTAAAACGCGCTAAATTTTGTTGATGTTTTGCGTATTCAGTTTGTATCGACATATCTCCGGCAGTACAAGAGCTGCACTTCTGAAACTTGGTACTCCAGTAGAACATGTGTCTCCGCGACTGTCTGCAAAGTTTCGTAGCACAATTCGAATAAATGTGGAAGTTATAAACAAAAGCGATATCAACTTTAAAACGCGCTAAATTTTGTTGATGTTTTGCGTATTCAGTTTGTATCGACATATCTCCGGCAGTACAAGAGCTGCACTTCTGAAACTTGGTACTTCAGTAGAAAAGGCCTATTCGAGACTGTCTGCAAAGTTTCGTTGCACAATTGGAATAAATGTGGAAGTTATAAACAAAAGCGATATCAACTTTAAAATGCGCTAAATTTTGTTGATGTTTTGCGTATTCAGTTTGTATCGACATATCTCCGGCAGTACAAGAGCTGCACTTCTGAAACTTGGTACTTCAGTAGAAAAGGCCTATTCGAGACTGTCTGCAAAGTCTCGTTGCACAATTCGAATAAATGTAGAAGTTATAAACAAAAGCGATATCAACTTTAAAACGCGCTAAATTTTGTTGATGTTTTGCGTATTCAGTTTGTATCGACATATCTCCGGCAGTACAAGAGCTGCACTTCTGAAACTTAGTACGTCAGTAGGAAAGGCCTATTGGAGACTGTCTGCAAAGTTTCGTTGCACAATTCGAATAAATGTGGAAGTTATAAACAAAAGCGATATCAACTTTAAAACGCGCTAAATTTTGTTGATGTTTTGCGTATTCAGTTTGTATCGACATATCTCCGGCAGTACAAGAGCTGCACTTCTGAAACTTGGTACTCCAGTAGAACATGTGTCTCCGCGACTGTCTGCAAAGTTTCGTAGCACAATTCGAATAAATGTGGAAGTTATAAACAAAAGCGATATCAACTTTAAAACGCGCTAAATTTTGTTGATGTTTTGCGTATTCAGTTTGTATCGACATATCTCTGGCAGTACAAGAGCTGCACTTCTGAAACTTGGTACTTCAGTAGAAAAGGCCTATTCGAGACTGTCTGCAAAGTTTCGTTGCACAATTGGAATAAATGTGGAAGTTATAAACAAAAGCGATATCAACTTTAAAATGCGCTAAATTTTGTTGATGTTTTGCGTATTCAGTTTGTATCGACATATCTCCGGCAGTACAAGAGCTGCACTTCTGAAACTTGGTACTTCAGTAGAAAAGGCCTATTCGAGACTGTCTGCAAAGTTTCGTTGCACAATTCGAATAAATGTAGAAGTTATAAACAAAAGCGATATCAACTTTAAAACGCGCTAAATTTTGTTGATGTTTTGCGTATTCAGTTTGTATCGACATATCTCCGGCAGTACAAGAGCTGCACTTCTGATACTTGGTACTTCAGTAGAAAATGTGTCTCCGCGACTGTCTGCAAAGTTTCGTTGCACAATTCGAATAAATGTGGAAGTTATAAACAAAAGCGATATCAACTTAAAAACGCGCTAAATTTTGTTGATGTTTTGCGTATTCAGTTTGTATCGACATATCTCCGGCAGTACAAGAGCTGCACTTCTGAAACTTGGTACTTCAGTAGAAAATGTGTCTCCGCGACTGTCTGCAAAGTTTCGTAGCACAATTCGAATAAATGTGAAAGTTATAAACAAAAGCGATATCAACTTTAAAACGCGCTAAATTTTGTTGATGTTTTACGTATTCAGTTTGTATCGACATATCTCCGGCAGTACAAGAGCTGCACTTCTGAAACTTGGTACGTCAGTAGGAAAGGCCTATTGGAGACTGTCTGCAAAGTTTCGTTGCACAATTCGAATAAATGTGGAAGTTATAAACAAAAGCGATATCAACTTTAAAACGCGCTAAATTTTGTTGATGTTTTGCGTATTCAGTTTGTATCGACATATCTCCGGCAGTACAAGAGCTGCACTTCTGAAACTTGGTACTCCAGTAGAACATGTGTCTCCGCGACTGTCTGCAAAGTTTCGTAGCACAATTCGAATAAATGTGGAAGTTATAAACAAAAGCGATATCAACTTTAAAACGCGCTAAATTTTGTTGATGTTTTGCGTATTCAGTTTGTATCGACATATCTCCGGCAGTACAAGAGCTGCACTTGTGAAACTTGGTACTTCAGTAGAAAAGGCCTATTCGAGACTGTCTGCAAAGTTTCGTTGCACAATTGGAATAAATGTGGAAGTTATAAACAAAAGCGATATCAACTTTAAAATGCGCTAAATTTTGTTGATGTTTTGCGTATTCAGTTTGTATCGACATATCTCCGGCAGTACAAGAGCTGCACTTCTGAAACTTGGTACTTCAGTAGAAAAGGCGTATTCGAGACTGTCTGCAAAGTCTATTTGCACAATTCGAATAAATGTAGAAGTTATAAACAAAAGCGATATCAACTTTAAAACGCGCTAAATTTTGTTGATGTTTTGCGTATTCAGTTTGTATCGACATATCTCCGGCAGTACAAGAGCTGCACTTCTGAAACTTGGTACTTCAGTAGGAAAGGCCTATTGGAGACTGTCTGCAAAGTTTCGTTGCACAATTCGAATAAATGTGGAAGTTATAAACAAAAGCGATATCAACTTTAAAACGCGCTAAATTTTGTTGATGTTTTGCGTATTCAGTTTGTATCGACATATCTCCGGCAGTACAAGAGCTGCACTTCTGAAACTTGGTACTCCAGTAGAACATGTGTCTCCGCGACTGTCTGCAAAGTTTCGTAGCACAATTCGAATAAATGTGGAAGTTATAAACAAAAGCGATATCAACTTTAAAACGCGCTAAATTTTGTTGATGTTTTGCGTATTCAGTTTGTATCGACATATCTCTGGCAGTACAAGAGCTGCACTTCTGAAACTTGGTACTTCAGTAGAAAAGGCCTATTCGAGACTGTCTGCAAAGTTTCGTTGCACAATTGGAATAAATGTGGAAGTTATAAACAAAAGCGATATCAACTTTAAAATGCGCTAAATTTTGTTGATGTTTTGCGTATTCAGTTTGTATCGACATATCTCCGGCAGTACAAGAGCTGCACTTCTGAAACTTGGTACTTCAGTAGAAAAGGCCTATTCGAGACTGTCTGCAAAGTTTCGTTGCACAATTCGAATAAATGTAGAAGTTATAAACAAAAGCGATATCAACTTTAAAACGCGCTAAATTTTGTTGATGTTTTGCGTATTCAGTTTGTATCGACATATCTCCGGCAGTACAAGAGCTGCACTTCTGATACTTGGTACTTCAGTAGAAAATGTGTCTCCGCGACTGTCTGCAAAGTTTCGTTGCACAATTCGAATAAATGTGGAAGTTATAAACAAAAGCGATATCAACTTAAAAACGCGCTAAATTTTGTTGATGTTTTGCGTATTCAGTTTGTATCGACATATCTCCGGCAGTACAAGAGCTGCACTTCTGAAACTTGGTACTTCAGTAGAAAATGTGTCTCCGCGACTGTCTGCAAAGTTTCGTAGCACAATTCGAATAAATGTGGAAGTTATAAACAAAAGCGATATCAACTTTAAAACGCGCTAAATTTTGTTGATGTTTTGCGTATTCAGTTTGTATCGACATATCTCCGGCAGTACAAGAGCTGCACTTCTGAAACTTGGTACTTCAGTAGAAAAGGCCTATTCGAGACTGTCTGCAAAGTTTCGTTGCACAATTCGAATAAATGTGGAAGTTATATACAAAAGCGATATCAACTTTAAAACGCGCTAAATTTTGTTGATGTTTTGCGTATTCAGTTTGTATCGACATATCTCCGGCAGTACAAGAGCTGCACTTCTGAAACTTGGTACTTCAGTAGAACATGTGTCTCCGCGACTGTCTGCAAAGTTTCGTAGCACAATTCGAATAAATGTGGAAGTTATAAACAAAAGCGATATCAACTTTAAAACGCGCTAAATTTTGTTGATGTTTTGCGTATTCAGTTTGTATCGACATATCTCCGGCAGTACAAGAGCTGCACTTCTGAAACTTGGTACTTCAGTAGAAAAGGCCTATTCGAGACTGTCTGCAAAGTTTCGTTGCACAATTCGTATAAATGTGGAAGTTATAAACAAAAGCGATATCAACTTTAAAACGCGCTAAATTTTGTTGATGTTTTGCGTATTCAGTTTGTATCGACATATCTCCGGCAGTACAAGAGCTGCACTTCTGAAACTTGGTACTTCAGTAGAAAATGTGTCTCCGCGACTTTCTGCAAAGTTTCGTAGCACAATTCGAATAAATGTGGAAGTTATAAACAAAAGCGATATCAACTTTAAAACGCGCTAAATTTTGTTGATGTTTTGCGTATTCAGTTTGTATCAACATATCTCCGGCAGTACAAGAGCTGCACTTCTGAAACTTGGTACTTCAGTAGAAAATGTGTCTCCGCGACTGTCTGCAAAGTTTCGTTGCACAATTCGAATAAATGTGGAAGTTATAAACAAAAGCGATATCAACTTTAAAACGCGCTAAATTTTGTTGATGTTTTGCGTATTCAGTTTGTATCGACATATCTCCGGCAGTACAAGAGCTGCACTTCTGAAACTTGGTACCTCAGTAGAAAATGTGTCTCCGCGTCTTTCTGCAAAGTTTTGTTGCACAATTCGAATGAATGTGGAAGTTATAGACAAAAGCGATATCAACTTTAAAACGCGCTAAATTTTGTTGATGTTTTGCGTATTCAGTTTGTATCGACATATCTCCGGCAGTACAAGAGCTGCACTTCTGAAACGTTGTACTTCAGTAGAAAAGGCCTATTTGAGACGAACAGCAAAGTTTCGTTGCACAATTCGAATAAATGTGGAAGTTATAAACAAAAGCGATATCAACTTTAAAACGCGCTAAATTTTGTTGATGTTTTGCGTATTCAGTTTGTATCGACATATCTCCGGCAGTACAAGAGCTGCACTTCTGAAACTTGGTACTTCAGTAGAAAAGGCCTATTCGAGACTGTCTGCAAAGTTTCGTTGCACAATTCGAATAAATGTGGAAGTTATAAACAAAAGCGATATCAACTTTAAAACGCGCTAAATTTTGTTGATGTTTTGCGTATTCAGTTTGTATCGACATATCTCCGGCAGTACAAGAGCTGCACTTCTGAAACTTGGTACTTCAGTAGAAAAGGCCTATTCGAGACTGTCTGCAAAGTTTCGTTGCACAATTCGAATAAATGTGGAAGTTATAAACAAAAGCGATATCAACTTTAAAACGCGCTAAATTTTGTTGATGTTTTGCGTATTCAGTTTGTATCGACACATCTCTGGCAGTACAAGAGCTTCACTTCTGAAACTTGGTACTTCAGTAGAAAATGTGTCTCCGCGACTGTCTGCAAAGTTTCGTAGCACAATTCGAATAAATGTGTAAGTTATAAACAAAAGCGATATCAACTTAAAAACGCGCTAAATTTTGTTGATGTTTTGCGTATTCAGTTTGTATCGACATATCTCCGGCAGTACAAGAGATGCACTTCTGAAACTTGGTACCTCAGTAGTAAATGTGTCTCCGCGACTGTCTGCAAAGTTTTGTTGCACAATTCGAATGAATGTGGAAGTTATAGACAAAAGCGATATCAACTTTAAAACGCGCTAAATTTTGTTGATGTTTTGCGTATTCAGTTTGTATCGACATATCTCCGGCAGTACAAGAGCTGCACTTCTGAAACGTTGTACTTCAGTAGAAAAGGCCTATTTGAGACGAACAGCAAAGTTTCGTTGCACAATTCGAATAAATGTGGAAGTTATAAACAAAAGCGATATCAACTTTAAAACGCGCTAAATTTTGTTGATGTTTTGCGTATTCAGTTTGTATCGACATATCTCCGGCAGTACAAGAGCTGAACTTCTGAAACTTGGTACTTCAGTAGAAAAGGCCTAGTGGAGACTGTCTGCAAAGTTTCGTTGCACAATTCGAATAAATGTGGAAGTTATAAACAAAAGCGATATCAACTTTAAAACGCGCTAAATTTTGTTGATGTTTTGCGTATTCAGTTTGTATCGACATATCTCAGGCAGTACAAGAGCTGCACTTCTGAAACTTAGTACTTCAGTAGAACATGTGTCTCCGCGACTGTCTGCAAAGTTTCGGAGCACAATTCGAATAAATGTGGAAGTTATAAACAAAAGCGATATCAACTTTAAAACGCGCTAAATTTTGTTGATGTTTTGCGTATTCAGTTTGTATCGACATATCTCCGGCAGTACAAGAGCTGCACTTCTGAAACTTGGTACTTCAGTAGAAAAGGCCTATTCGAGACTGTCTGCAAAGTTTCGTTGCACAATTCGTATAAATGTGGAAGTTATAAACAAAAGCGATATCAACTTTAAAACGCGCTAAATTTTGTAGATGTTTTTCGTATTCAGTTTGTATCGACATATCTCCGGAAGTACAAGAGCTGCACTTCTGAAACTTGGTACTTCAGTAGAAAATGTGTCTCCGCGACTGTCTGCAAGGTTTCGTTGCACAATTCGAAAAAATGTGGTAGTTATAAACAAAAGCGATATCAACTTAAACACGCGCTAAATTTTGTTGATGTTTTGCGTATTCAGTTTGTATCGACATATCTCCGGCAGTACAAGAGCTGCACTTCTGAAACTTGGTACTTCAGTAGAAAATGTGTCTCCGCGACTGTCTGCAAAGTTTCGTAGCACAATTCGAATAAATGTGGAAGTTATAAACAAAAGCGATATCAACTTTAAAACGCGCTAAATTTTGTTGATGTTTTGCGTATTCAGTTTGTATCGACATATCTCCGGCAGTACAAGAGCTGCACTTCTGAAACTTGGTACTTCAGTAGAAAAGGCCTATTCGAGACTCTCTGCAAAGTTTCGTTGCACAATTCGTATAAATGTGGAAGTTATAAACAAAAGCGATATCAATTTTAAAACGCGCTAAATTTTGTTGATGTTTTTCGTATTCAGTTTGTATCGACATATCTCCGGAAGTACAAGAGCTGCACTTCTGAAACTTGGTACTTCAGTAGAAAATGTGTCTCCGCGACTGTCTGCAAGGTTTCGTTGCACAATTCGAAAAAATGTGGTAGTTATAAACAAAAGCGATATCAACTTAAACACGCGCTAAATTTTGTTGATGTTTTGCGTATTCAGTTTGTATCGACATATCTCCGGCAGTACAAGAGCTGCACTTCTGAAACTTGGTACTTCAGTAGAAAATGTGTCTCCGCGACTGTCTGCAAAGTTTCGTAGCACAATTCGAATAAATGTGGAAGTTATAAACAAAAGCGATATCACCTTTAAAACGCGCTAAATTTTGTTGATGTTTTGCGTATTCAGTTTGTATCAACATATCTCCGGCAGTACAAGAGCTGCACTTCTGAAACTTGGTACTTCAGTAGAACATGTGTCTCCGCGACTGTCTGCAAAGTTTCGTTGCACAATTCGAATAAATGTGGAAGTTATAAACAAAAGCGATATCAACTTTAAAACGCGCTAAATTTTGTTGATGTTTTGCGTATTCAGTT
The DNA here is from genome assembly GCA_963556195.1 of Sepiola atlantica. NCBI lineage: Eukaryota > Metazoa > Mollusca > Cephalopoda > Sepiida > Sepiolidae > Sepiola > Sepiola atlantica. The sequence goes on from CAUVYP010001303.1 coordinate 1,121,178, forward strand.
TGTATCGACATATCTCCGGCAGTACAAGAGCTGCACTTCTGAAACTTGGTACTTCAGTAGTAAGGGACTATTCGAGACTGTCTGCAAAGTTTCGTTGCACAATTCCAATAAATGTGGAAGTTATAGACAAAAGCGATATCAACTTTAAAACGCGCTAAATTTTGTTGATGTTTTGCGTATTCAGTTTGTATCGACATATCTCCGGCAGTACAAAAGCTGCACTTCTGAAACGTTGTACTTCAGCAGAAAAGGCCTATTTGAGACGAACTGCAAAGTTTCGTTGCACAATTCGAATAAATGTGGAAGTTATAAACAAAAGCGATATCAACTTTAAAACGCGCTGAATTTAGTTGATGTTTTGCGTATTCAGTTTGTATCGACATATCTCCGGCAGTACAAGAGCTGCACTTCTGAAACTTGGTACTTCAGTTGTAATGGACTATTTGAGACTGTCTGCAAAGTTTCGTTGCACAATTCGAATAAATGTGGAAGTTATAAACAAAAGCGATATCAACTTTAAAACGCGCTAAATTTTGTTAATGTTTTGCGTATTGAGTTTGTATCGACATATCTCCGGCAGTACAAGAGCTGCACTTCTGAAACTTGGTACTTCAGTAGTAAAGGCCTATTCGAGACTGTCTGCAAAGTTTCGTTGGACAATTCGAATAAATGTGGAAGTTATAAACAAAAGCGATATCAACTTTAAAATGCGCTAAATTTTGTTGATGTTTTGCATATTCAGTTTGTATCGACATATCTCTGGCAGAACAAGAGCTGCACTTCTGAATCTTGGTACTTCAGTAGAAAAGGCCTATTCGAGACTGTCTGCAAAGTTTTGTTGCACAATTCGAATAAATGTAGAAGTTATAAACAAAAGCGATATCAACTTTAAAACGCGCTAAATTTTGTTGATGTTTTGCGTATTCAGTTTGTATCGACATATCTCCGGCAGTACAAGAGCTGCACTTCTGATACTTGGTACTTCAGTAGAAAATGTGTCTCCGCGACTGTCTGCAAAGTTTCGTTGCACAATTCGAATAAATGTGGAAGTTATGAACAAAAGCGATATCAACTTAAAAACGCGCTAAATTTTGTTGATGTTTTGCGTAATCAGTTTGTATCGACATATCTCCGGCAGTACAAGAGCTGCACTTCTGAAACTTGGTACTTCAGTCGAAAAGGCCTATTGGAGACTGTCTGCAAAGTTTCGTTGCACAATTCGAATAAATGTGGAAGTTATAAACAAAAGCGATATCAACTTTAAAACGCGCTAAATTTTGTTGATGTTTTGCGTATTCAGTTTGTATCGACATATCTCCGGCAGTACAAGAGCTGCACTTCTGACACTTGGTACTTCAGTAGAACATGTGTCTCCGCGACTGTCTGCAAAGTTTCGTAGCACAATTCGAATAAATGTGGAAGTTATAAACAAAAGCGATATCAACTTTAAAACGCGCTAAATTTTGTTGATGTTTTGCGTATTCAGTTTGTATCGACATATCTCCGGCAGTACAAGAGCTGCACTTCTGAAACTTGGTACCTCAGTAGAAAATGTTTCTCCGCGACTGTCTGCAAAGTTTTGTTGCACAATTCGAATAAATGTGGAAGTTATAGACAAAAGCGATATCAACTTTAAAACGCGCTAAATTTTGTTGATGTTTTGCGTATTCAGTGTGTATCGACATATCTCCGGCAGTACAAGAGCTGCACTTCTGAAACGTTGTACTTCGGTAGAAAAGGCCTATTTGAGACGAACTGCAAAGTTTCGTTGCACAATTCGAATAAATGTGGAAGTTATAAACAAAAGCGATATCAACTTTAAAACGCGCTAAATTTAGTTGATGTTTTGCGTATTTAGTTTGTATCGACATATCTCCGGCAGTACAAGAGCTGCACTTCTGAAACTTGGTACTTCAGTAGAAAAGGCCTATTCGATACTGTCTGCAAAGTTTCGTTGGACAATTCGAATAAATTTGGAAGTTATAAACAAAAGCGATATCTACTTTAAAATGCGCTAAATTTTGTTGATGTTTTGCGTATTCAGTTTGTATCGACATATCTCTGGCAGTACAAGAGCTGCACTTCTGAAACTTGGTACTTCAGTAGAAAAGGCCTATTCGAGACTGTCTGCAAAGTTTCGTTGCACAATTCGAATAAATGTAGAAGTTATAAACAAAAGCGATATCAACTTTAAAACGCGCTAAATTTTGTTGATGTTTTGCGTATTCAGTTTGTATCGACATATCTCCGGTAGTACAAGAGCTGCACTTCTGATACTTGGTACTTCAGTAGAAAATGTGTCTCCGCGACTGTCTGCAAAGTTTCGTTGCACAATTCGAATAAATGTTGAAGTTATAAACAAAAGCGATATCAACTTAAAAACGCGCTAAATTTTGTTGATGTTTTGCGTATTCAGTTTGTATCGACATATCTCCGGCAGTACAAGAGCTGCACTTCCGAAACTTGGTACTTCAGTAGAAAAATCCTATTGGAGACTGTCTGCAAAGTTTCGTTGCACAATTCGAATAAATGTGGAAGTTATAAACAAAAGCGATATCAACTTTAAAACGCGCTAAATTTTGTTGATGTTTTGCGTATTTAGTTTGTATCGACATATCTCCGGCAGTACAAGAGCTGCACTTCTGAAACTTTGTACTTCAGTAAAAAAGGCCTATTCGAGACTGTCTGCAAAGTTTCGTTGCACAATTCCTATAAATGTGAAAGTTATAAACAAAAGCGATATCAACTTTAAAACGCGCTAAATTTTGTTGATGTTTTGCGTATTCAGTTTGTATCGACATATCTCCGGCAGTACAAGAGCTGCACTTCTGAAACTTAGTACTTCAGTAGAAAATGTTTCTCCGCGACTGTCTGCAAAGTTTTGTTTCACAATTCGAATAAATGTGGAATTTATAGACAAAAGCGATATCAACTTTAAAACGCGCTAAATTTTGTTGATGTTTTGCGTATTCAGTTTGTATCGACATATCTCCGGCAGTACAAGAGCTGCACTTCTGAAACTTGGTACTTCAGTAGAAAAGGCCTATTTGAGACGAACTGCAAAGTTTCGTTGCACAATTCGAATAAATGTGGAAGTTATAAACAAAAGCGATATCAACTTTAAAACGCGCTAAATTTAGTTGATGTTTTGCGTATTTAGTTTGTATCGACATATCTCCGGCAGTACAAGAGCTGCACTTCTGAAACTTGGTACTTCAGTAGTAATAGACTTTTTGAGACTGTCTGCAAAGTTTCGTTGCACAATTCGAATAAATGTGGAAGTTATAAACAAAAGCGATATCAACTTTAAAACGCGCTAAATTTTGTTAATGTTTTGCGTATTGAGTTTGTATCGACATATCTCCGCCAGTACAAGAGCTGCACTTCTGAAACTTGGTACTTCAGTAGTAAAGGCCTATTCGAGACTGTCTGCAAAGTTTCGTTGCACAATTCGAATAAATGTGGAAGTTATAAACAAAAGCGATATCAACTTTAAAACGCGCTAAATTTTGTTGATGTTTTGCGTATTCAGTTTGTATCGACATATGTCCGGCAGTACAAGAGCTGCACTTCTGAAACTTGGTACTTCAGTAGGAAAGGCCTATTCGAGACTATCTGCAAAGTTTCGTTGCACAATTCGTATAAATGTGGAAGTTATAAACAAAAGCGATATCAACTTTAAAATGCGCTAAATTTTGTTGATGTTTTGCGTATTCAGTTTGTATCGACATATCTCCGGCAGTACAAGAGCTGCACTTCTGAAACTTGGTACCTCAGTAGAAAATGTGTCTCCGCGACTGTCTGCAAAGTTTTGTTGCACAATTCGAATAAATGTGGAAGTTATAGACAAAAGCGATATCAACTTTAAAACGCGCTAAATTTTGTTGATGTTTTGCGTATTCAGTTTGTATCGACATATCTCCGGCAGTACAAGAGCTGCACTTCTGAAACGTTGTACTTCAGTAGAAAAGGCCTATTTGAGACGAACAGCAAAGTTTCGTTGCACAATTCGAATAAATGTGGAAGTTATAAACAAAAGCGATATCAACTTTAAAACGCGCTAAATTTTGTTGATGTTTTGCGTATTCAGTTTGTATCGACATATCTCCGGCAGTACAAGAGCTGCACTTCTGAAACTTGGTACTTCAGTAGAAAAGGCCTATTCGAGACTGTCTGCAAAGTTTCGTTGCACAATTCGAATAAATGTGGAAGTTATAAACAAAAGCGATATCAACTTTAAAACGCGCTAAATTTTGTTGATGTTTTGCGTATTCAGTTTGTATCGACATATCTCCGGAAGTACAAGAGCTGCACTTCTGAAACTTGGTACTTCAGTAGTAATAGACTTTTTGAGACTGTCTGCAAAGTTTCGTTGCACAATTCGAATAAATGTGGAAGTTATAAACAAAAGCGATATCAACTTTAAAACGCGCTAAATTTTGTTAATGTTTTGCGTATTGAGTTTGTATCGACATATCTCCGCCAGTACAAGAGCTGCACTTCTGAAACTTGGTACTTCAGTAGTAAAGGCCTATTCGAGACTGTCTGCAAAGTTTCGTTGAACAATTCGAATAAATGTGGAAGTTATAAACAAAAGCGATATCAACTTTAAAACGCGCTAAATTTTGTTGATGTTTTGCGTATTCAGTTTGTATCGACATATGTCCGGCAGTACAAGAGCTGCACTTCTGAAACTTGGTACTTCAGTAGGAAAGGCCTATTCGAGACTATCTGCAAAGTTTCGTTGCACAATTCGTATAAATGTGGAAGTTATAAACAAAAGCGATATCAACTTTAAAATGCGCTAAATTTTGTTGATGTTTTGCGTATTCAGTTTGTATCGACATATCTCCGGCAGTACAAGAGCTGCACTTCTGAAACTTGGTACCTCAGTAGAAAATGTGTCTCCGCGACTGTCTGCAAAGTTTTGTTGCACAATTCGAATAAATGTGGAAGTTATAGACAAAAGCGATATCAACTTTAAAACGCGCTAAATTTTGTTGATGTTTTGCGTATTCAGTTTGTATCGACATATCTCCGGCAGTACAAGAGCTGCACTTCTGAAACGTTGTACTTCAGTAGAAAAGGCCTATTTGAGACGAACAGCAAAGTTTCGTTGCACAATTCGAATAAATGTGGAAGTTATAAACAAAAGCGATATCAACTTTAAAACGCGCTAAATTTTGTTGATGTTTTGCGTATTCAGTTTGTATCGACATATCTCCGGCAGTACAAGAGCTGCACTTCTGAAACTTGGTACTTCAGTAGAAAAGGCCTATTCGAGACTGTCTGCAAAGTTTCGTTGCACAATTCGAATAAATGTGGAAGTTATAAACAAAAGCGATATCAACTTTAAAACGCGCTAAATTTTGTTGATGTTTTGCGTATTCAGTTTGTATCGACATATCTCCGGAAGTACAAGAGCTGCACTTCTGAAACTTGGTACTTCAGTAGAAAATGTGTCTCCGCGACTGTCTGCAAAGTTTCGTTGCACAATTCGAAAAAATGTGGAAGTTATAAACAAAAGCGATATCAACTTAAACACGCGCTAAATTTTGTTGATGTTTTGCGTATTCAGTTTGTATCGACATATCTCCGGCAGTACAAGAGCTGCACTTCTGAAACTTGGTACTTCAGTAGAAAATGTGTCTCCGCGACTGTCTGCAAAGTTTCGTTGCACAATTCGAATAAATGTGGAAGTTATAAACAAAAGCGATATCAACTTTAAAACGCGCTAAATTTTGTTGATGTTTTGCGTATTCAGTTTGTATCGACATATCTCCGGCAGTACAAGAGCTGCACTTCTGAAACTTGGTACCTCAGTAGAAAATGTTTCTCCGCGACTGTCTGCAAAGTTTTGTTGCACAATTCGAATAAATGTGGAAGTTATAGACAAAAGCGATATCAACTTTAAAACGCGCTAAATTTTGTTGATGTTTTGCGTATTCAGTTTGTATCGACATATCTCCGGCAGTACAAGAGCTGCACTTCTGAAACGTTGTACTTCAGTTGAAAAGGCCTATTTGAGACGAACTGCAAAGTTTCGTTGCACAATTCGAATAAATGTGGAAGTTATAAACAAAAGCGATATCAACTTTAAAACGCGCTAAATTTAGTTGATGTTTTGCGTATTTAGTTTGTATCGACATATCTCCGGCAGTACAAGAGCTGCACTTCTGAAACTTGGTACTTCAGTAGAAAAGGCCTATTCGAGACTGTCTGCAAAGTTTCGTTGGACAATTCGAATAAATGTGGAAGTTATAAACAAAAGCGATATCAACTTTAAAATGCGCTAAATTTTGTTGATGTTTTGCGTATTCAGTTTGTATCGACATATCTCTGACAGTAAAAGAGCTGCACTTCTGAAACTTGGTACTTCAGTAGAAAAGGCCTATTCGAGACTGTCTGCAAAGTTTCGTTGCACAATTCGAATAAATGTAGAAGTTATAAACAAAAGCGATATCAACTTTAAAACGCGCTAAATTTTGTTGATGTTTTGCGTATTCAGTTTGTATCGACATATCTCCGGTAGTACAAGAGCTGCACTTCTGATACTTGGTACTTCAGTAGAAAATGTGTCTCCGCGACTGTCTGCAAAGTTTCGTTGCACAATTCGAATAAATGTTGAAGTTATAAACAAAAGCGATATCAACTTAAAAACGCGCTAAATTTTGTTGATGTTTTGCGTATTCAGTTTGTATCGACATATCTCCGGCAGTACAAGAGCTGCACTTCCGAAACTTGGTACTTCAGTAGAAAAATCTTATTGGAGACTGTCTGCAAAGTTTCGTTGCACAATTCGAATAAATGTGGAAGTTATAAACAAAAGCGATATCAACTTTAAAACGCGCTAAATTTTGTTGATGTTTTGCGTATTTAGTTTGTATCGACATATCTCCGGCAGTACAAGAGCTGCACTTCTGAAACTTTGTACTTCAGTAAAAAAGGCCTATTCGAGACTGTCTGCAAAGTTTCGTTGCACAATTCCTATAAATGTGAAAGTTATAAACAAAAGCGATATCAACTTTAAAACGCGCTAAATTTTGTTGATGTTTTGCGTATTCAGTTTGTATCGACATATCTCCGGCAGTACAAGAGCTGCACTTCTGAAACTTAGTACTTCAGTAGAAAATGTTTCTCCGCGACTGTCTGCAAAGTTTTGTTTCACAATTCGAATAAATGTGGAATTTATAGACAAAAGCGATATCAACTTTAAAACGCGCTAAATTTTGTTGATGTTTTGCGTATTCAGTTTGTATCGACATATCTCCGGCAGTACAAGAGCTGCACTTCTGAAACTTTGTACTTCAGTAGAAAAGGCCTATTTGAGACGAACTGCAAAGTTTCGTTGCACAATTCGAATAAATGTGGAAGTTATAAACAAAAGCGATATCAACTTTAAAACGCGCTAAATTTAGTTGATGTTTTGCGTATTTAGTTTGTATCGACATATCTCCGGCAGTACAAGAGCTGCACTTCTGAAACTTGGTACTTCAGTAGTAATAGACTTTTTGAGACTGTCTGCAAAGTTTCGTTGCACAATTCGAATAAATGTGGAAGTTATAAACAAAAGCGATATCAACTTTAAAACGCGCTAAATTTTGTTAATGTTTTGCGTATTGAGTTTGTATCGACATATCTCCGCCAGTACAAGAGCTGCACTTCTGAAACTTGGTACTTCAGTAGTAAAGGCCTATTCGAGACTGTCTGCAAAGTTTCGTTGCACAATTCGAATAAATGTGGAAGTTATAAACAAAAGCGATATCAACTTTAAAACGCGCTAAATTTTGTTGATGTTTTGCGTATTCAGTTTGTATCGACATATGTCCGGCAGTACAAGAGCTGCACTTCTGAAACTTGGTACTTCAGTAGAAAAGGCCTATTCGAGACTATCTGCAAAGTTTCGTTGCACAATTCGTATAAATGTGGAAGTTATAAACAAAAGCGATATCAACTTTAAAATGCGCTAAATTTTGTTGATGTTTTGCGTATTCAGTTTGTATCGACATATCTCCGGCAGTACAAGAGCTGCACTTCTGAAACTTGGTACCTCAGTAGAAAATGTGTCTCCGCGACTGTCTGCAAAGTTTTGTTGCACAATTCGAATAAATGTGGAAGTTATAGACAAAAGCGATATCAACTTTAAAACGCGCTAAATTTTGTTGATGTTTTGCGTATTCAGTTTGTATCGACATATCTCCGGCAGTACAAGAGCTGCACTTCTGAAACTTGGTACTTCAGTAGAAAAGGCCTATTCGAGACTGTCTGCAAAGTTTCGTTGGACAATTCGAATAAATGTGGAAGTTATAAACAAAAGCGATATCAACTTTAAAATGCGCTAAATTTTGTTGATGTTTTGCGTATTCAGTTTGTATCGACATATCTCTGACAGTAAAAGAGCTGCACTTCTGAAACTTGGTACTTCAGTAGAAAAGGCCTATTCGAGACTGTCTGCAAAGTTTCGTTGCACAATTCGAATAAATGTAGAAGTTATAAACAAAAACGATATCAACTTTAAAACGCGCTAAATTTTGTTGATGTTTTGCGTATTCAGTTTGTATCGACATATCTCCGGCAGTACAAGAGCTGCACTTCTGATACTTGGTACTTCAGTAGAAAATGTGTCTCCGCGACTGTCTGCAAAGTTTCGTTGCACAATTCGAATAAATGTAGAAGTTATAAACAAAAGCGATATCAACTTTAAAACGCGCTAAATTTTGTTGATGTTTTGCGTATTCAGTTTGTATCGACATATCTCCGGTAGTACAAGAGCTGCACTTCTGATACTTGGTACTTCAGTAGAAAATGTGTCTCCGCGACTGTCTGCAAAGTTTCGTTGCACAATTCGAATAAATGTTGAAGTTATAAACAAAAGCGATATCAACTTAAAAACGCGCTAAATTTTGTTGATGTTTTGCGTATTCAGTTTGTATCGACATATCTCCGGCAGTACAAGAGCTGCACTTCCGAAACTTGGTACTTCAGTAGAAAAATCCTATTGGAGACTGTCTGCAAAGTTTCGTTGCACAATTCGAATAAATGTGGAAGTTATAAACAAAAGCGATATCAACTTTAAAACGCGCTAAATTTTGTTGATGTTTTGCGTATTTAGTTTGTATCGACATATCTCCGGCAGTACAAGAGCTGCACTTCTGAAACTTTGTACTTCAGTAAAAAAGGCCTATTCGAGACTGTCTGCAAAGTTTCGTTGCACAATTCGAATAAATGTGAAAGTTATAAACAAAAGCGATATCAACTTTAAAACGCGCTAAATTTTGTTGATGTTTTGCGTATTCAGTTTGTATCGACATATCTCCGGCAGTACAAGAGCTGCACTTCTGAAACTTAGTACTTCAGTAGAAAATGTTTCTCCGCGACTGTCTGCAAAGTTTTGTTTCACAATTCGAATAAATGTGGAATTTATAGACAAAAGCGATATCAACTTTAAAACGCGCTAAATTTTGTTGATGTTTTGCGTATTCAGTTTGTATCGACATATCTCCGGCAGTACAAGAGCTGCACTTCTGAAACTTTGTACTTCAGTAGAAAAGGCCTATTTGAGACGAACTGCAAAGTTTCGTTGCACAATTCGAATAAATGTGGAAGTTATAAACAAAAGCGATATCAACTTTAAAACGCGCTAAATTTAGTTGATGTTTTGCGTATTTAGTTTGTATCGACATATCTCCGGCAGTACAAGAGCTGCACTTCTGAAACTTGGTACTTCAGTAGTAATAGACTTTTTGAGACTGTCTGCAAAGTTTCGTTGCACAATTCGAATAAATGTGGAAGTTATAAACAAAAGCGATATCAACTTTAAAACGCGCTAAATTTTGTTAATGTTTTGCGTATTGAGTTTGTATCGACATATCTCCGCCAGTACAAGAGCTGCACTTCTGAAACTTGGTACTTCAGTAGTAAAGGCCTATTCGAGACTGTCTGCAAAGTTTCGTTGCACAATTCGAATAAATGTGGAAGTTATAAACAAAAGCGATATCAACTTTAAAACGCGCTAAATTTTGTTGATGTTTTGCGTATTCAGTTTGTATCGACATATGTCCGGCAGTACAAGAGCTGCACTTCTGAAACTTGGTACTTCAGTAGAAAAGGCCTATTCGAGACTATCTGCAAAGTTTCGTTGCACAATTCGTATAAATGTGGAAGTTATAAACAAAAGCGATATCAACTTTAAAATGCGCTAAATTTTGTTGATGTTTTGCGTATTCAGTTTGTATCGACATATCTCCGGCAGTACAAGAGCTGCACTTCTGAAACTTGGTACCTCAGTAGAAAATGTGTCTCCGCGACTGTCTGCAAAGTTTTGTTGCACAATTCGAATAAATGTGGAAGTTATAGACAAAAGCGATATCAACTTTAAAACGCGCTAAATTTTGTTGATGTTTTGCGTATTCAGTTTGTATCGACATATCTCCGGCAGTACAAGAGCTGCACTTCTGAAACGTTGTACTTCAGTAGAAAAGACCTATTTGAGACGAACAGCAAAGTTTCGTTGCACAATTCGAATAAATGTGGAAGTTATAAACAAAAGCGATATCAACTTTAAAACGCGCTAAATTTTGTTGATGTTTTGCGTATTCAGTTTGTATCGACATATCTCCGGCAGTACAAGAGCTGCACTTCTGAAACTTGGTACTTCAGTAGAAAAGGCCTATTCGAGACTGTCTGCAAAGTTTCGTTGCACAATTCGAATAAATGTGGAAGTTATAAACAAAAGCGATATCAACTTTAAAACGCGCTAAATTTTGTTGATGTTTTGCGTATTCAGTTTGTATCGACATATCTCCGGAAGTACAAGAGCTGCACTTCTGAAACTTGGTACTTCAGTAGAAAATGTGTCTCCGCGACTGTCTGCAAAGTTTCGTTGCACAATTCGAAAAAATGTGGAAGTTATAAACAAAAGCGATATCAACTTAAACACGCGCTAAATTTTGTTGATGTTTTGCGTATTCAGTTTGTATCGACATATCTCCGGCAGTACAAGAGCTGCACTTCTGAAACTTGGTACTGCAGTAGAAAATGTGTCTCCGCGACTGTCTGCAAAGTTTCGTTGCACAATTCGAATAAATGTGGAAGTTATAAACAAAAGCGATATCAACTTTAAAACGCGCTAAATTTTGTTGATGTTTTGCGTATTCAGTTTGTATCGACATATCTCCGGCAGTACAAGAGCTGCACTTCTGAAACTTGGTACCTCAGTAGAAAATGTTTCTCCGCGACTGTCTGCAAAGTTTTGTTGCACAATTCGAATAAATGTGGAAGTTATAGACAAAAGCGATATCAACTTTAAAACGCGCTAAATTTTGTTGATGTTTTGCGTATTCAGTTTGTATCGACATATCTCCGGCAGTACAAGAGCTGCACTTCTGAAACGTTGTACTTCAGTTGAAAAGGCCTATTTGAGACGAACTGCAAAGTTTCGTTGCACAATTCGAATAAATGTGGAAGTTATAAACAAAAGCGATATCAACTTTAAAACGCGCTAAATTTAGTTGATGTTTTGCGTATTTAGTTTGTATCGACATATCTCCGGCAGTACAAGAGCTGCACTTCTGAAACTTGGTACTTCAGTAGAAAAGGCCTATTCGAGACTGTCTGCAAAGTTTCGTTGGACAATTCGAATAAATGTGGAAGTTATAAACAAAAGCGATATCAACTTTAAAATGCGCTAAATTTTGTTGATGTTTTGCGTATTCAGTTTGTATCGACATATCTCTGACAGTAAAAGAGCTGCACTTCTGAAACTTGGTACTTCAGTAGAAAAGGCCTATTCGAGACTGTCTGCAAAGTTTCGTTGCACAATTCGAATAAATGTAGAAGTTATAAACAAAAACGATATCAACTTTAAAACGCGCTAAATTTTGTTGATGTTTTGCGTATTCAGTTTGTATCGACATATCTCCGGCAGTACAAGAGCTGCACTTCTGATACTTGGTACTTCAGTAGAAAATGTGTCTCCGCGACTGTCTGCAAAGTTTCGTTGCACAATTCGAATAAATGTGGAAGTTATAAACAAAAGCGATATCAACTTAAAAACGCGCTAAATTTTGTTGATGTTTTGCGTATTCAGTTTGTATCGACATATCTCCGGCAGTACAAGAGCTGCACTTGGGAAACTTGGTACTTCAGTAGTAATGGACTATTTGAGACTGTCTGCAAAGTTTCGTTGCACAATTCGAATAAATGTGGAAGTTATAAACAAAAGCGATATCAACTTTAAAACGCGCTAAATTTTGTTAATGTTTTGCGTATTGAGTTTGTATCGACATATCTCCGCCAGTACAATAGCTGCACTTCTGAAACTTGGTACTTCAGTAGTAAAGGCCTATTCGAGACTGTCTGCAAAGTTTCGTTGCACAATTCGAATAAATGTGGAAGTTATAAACAAAAGCGATATCAACTTTAAAACGCGCTAAATTTTGGTAATGTTTTGCGTATTCAGTTTGTATCGACATATCTCCGCCAGTACAAGAGCTGCACTTCTGAAACTTGGTACTTCAGTAGTAAAGGCCTTTTCGAGACTGTCTGCAAAGTTTCGTTGCACAATTCGAATAAATGTGGAAGTTATAAACAAAAGCGATATCAACTTTAAAACGCGCTAAATTTTGTTGATGTTTTGCGTATTCAGTTTGTATCGACATATCTCCGACAGTACAAGAGCTGCACTTCTGAAACTTGGTACCTCAGTAGAAAATGTTTCTCCGCGACTGTCTGCAAAGTTTTGTTGCACAATTCGAATAAATGTGGAAGTTATAGACAAAAGCGATATCAACTTTAAAACGCGCTAAATTTTGTTGATGTTTTGCGTATTCAGTTTGTATCGACATATCTCCGGCAGTACAAGAGCTGCACTTCTGAAACGTTGTACTTCAGTAGAAAAGGCCTATTTGAGACGAACTGCAAAGTTTCGTTGCACAATTCGAATGAATGTTGAAGTTATAAACAAAAGCGATATCAACTTTAAAACGCGCTAAATTTAGTTGATGTTTTGCGTATTTAGTTTGTATCGACATATCTCCGGCAGTACAAGAGCTGCACTTCTGAAACTTGGTACTTCAGTAGTAATGGACTATTTGAGACTGTCTGCAAAGTTTCGTTGCACAATTCGAATAAATGTGGAAGTTATAAACAAAAGCGATATCAACTTTAAAACGCGCTAAATTTTGTTAATGTTTTGCGTATTGAGTTTGTATCGACATATCTCCGCCAGTACAAGAGCTGCACTTCTGAAACTTGGTACTTCAGTAGTAAAGGCCTATTCGAGACTGTCTGCAAAGTTTCGTTGCACAATTCGAATAAATGTGGAAGTTATAAACAAAAGCGATATCAACTTTAAAACGCGCTAAATTTTGTTGATGTTTTGCGTATTCAGTTTGTATCGACATATGTCCGGCAGTACAAGAGCTGCACTTCTGAAACTTGGTACTTCAGTAGAAAAGGCCTATTCGAGACTATCTGCAAAGTTTCGTTGCACAATTCGTATAAATGTGGAAGTTATAAACAAAAGCGATATCAACTTTAAAATGCGCTAAATTTTGTTGATGTTTTGCGTATTCAGTTTGTATCGACATATCTCCGGCAGTACAAGAGCTGCACTTCTGAAACTTGGTACCTCAGTAGAAAATGTGTCTCCGCGACTGTCTGCAAAGTTTTGTTGCACAATTCGAATAAATGTGGAAGTTATAGACAAAAGCGATATCAACTTTAAAACGCGCTAAATTTTGTTGATGTTTTGCGTATTCAGTTTGTATCGACATATCTCCGGCAGTACAAGAGCTGCACTTCTGAAACGTTGTACTTCAGTAGAAAAGACCTATTTGAGACGAACAGCAAAGTTTCGTTGCACAATTCGAATAAATGTGGAAGTTATAAACAAAAGCGATATCAACTTTAAAACGCGCTAAATTTTGTTGATGTTTTGCGTATTCAGTTTGTATCGACATATCTCCGGCAGTACAAGAGCTGCACTTCTGAAACTTGGTACTTCAGTAGAAAAGGCCTATTCGAGACTGTCTGCAAAGTTTCGTTGCACAATTCGAATAAATGTGGAAGTTATAAACAAAAGCGATATCAACTTTAAAACGCGCTAAATTTTGTTGATGTTTTGCGTATTCAGTTTGTATCGACATATCTCCGGAAGTACAAGAGCTGCACTTCTGAAACTTGGTACTTCAGTAGAAAATGTGTCTCCGCGACTGTCTGCAAAGTTTCGTTGCACAATTCGAAAAAATGTGGAAGTTATAAACAAAAGCGATATCAACTTAAACACGCGCTAAATTTTGTTGATGTTTTGCGTATTCAGTTTGTATCGACATATCTCCGGCAGTACAAGAGCTGCACTTCTGAAACTTGGTACTGCAGTAGAAAATGTGTCTCCGCGACTGTCTGCAAAGTTTCGTTGCACAATTCGAATAAATGTGGAAGTTATAAACAAAAGCGATATCAACTTTAAAACGCGCTAAATTTTGTTGATGTTTTGCGTATTCAGTTTGTATCGACATATCTCCGGCAGTACAAGAGCTGCACTTCTGAAACTTGGTACCTCAGTAGAAAATGTTTCTCCGCGACTGTCTGCAAAGTTTTGTTGCACAATTCGAATAAATGTGGAAGTTATAGACAAAAGCGATATCAACTTTAAAACGCGCTAAATTTTGTTGATGTTTTGCGTATTCAGTTTGTATCGACATATCTCCGGCAGTACAAGAGCTGCACTTCTGAAACGTTGTACTTCAGTTGAAAAGGCCTATTTGAGACGAACTGCAAAGTTTCGTTGCACAATTCGAATAAATGTGGAAGTTATAAACAAAAGCGATATCAACTTTAAAACGCGCTAAATTTAGTTGATGTTTTGCGTATTTAGTTTGTATCGACATATCTCCGGCAGTACAAGAGCTGCACTTCTGAAACTTGGTACTTCAGTAGAAAAGGCCTATTCGAGACTGTCTGCAAAGTTTCGTTGGACAATTCGAATAAATGTGGAAGTTATAAACAAAAGCGATATCAACTTTAAAATGCGCTAAATTTTGTTGATGTTTTGCGTATTCAGTTTGTATCGACATATCTCTGACAGTAAAAGAGCTGCACTTCTGAAACTTGGTACTTCAGTAGAAAAGGCCTATTCGAGACTGTCTGCAAAGTTTCGTTGCACAATTCGAATAAATGTAGAAGTTATAAACAAAAACGATATCAACTTTAAAACGCGCTAAATTTTGTTGATGTTTTGCGTATTCAGTTTGTATCGACATATCTCCGGCAGTACAAGAGCTGCACTTCTGATACTTGGTACTTCAGTAGAAAATGTGTCTCCGCGACTGTCTGCAAAGTTTCGTTGCACAATTCGAATAAATGTGGAAGTTATAAACAAAAGCGATATCAACTTAAAAACGCGCTAAATTTTGTTGATGTTTTGCGTATTCAGTTTGTATCGACATATCTCCGGCAGTACAAGAGCTGCACTTGGGAAACTTGGTACTTCAGTAGTAATGGACTATTTGAGACTGTCTGCAAAGTTTCGTTGCACAATTCGAATAAATGTGGAAGTTATAAACAAAAGCGATATCAACTTTAAAACGCGCTAAATTTTGTTAATGTTTTGCGTATTGAGTTTGTATCGACATATCTCCGCCAGTACAATAGCTGCACTTCTGAAACTTGGTACTTCAGTAGTAAAGGCCTATTCGAGACTGTCTGCAAAGTTTCGTTGCACAATTCGAATAAATGTGGAAGTTATAAACAAAAGCGATATCAACTTTAAAACGCGCTAAATTTTGGTAATGTTTTGCGTATTCAGTTTGTATCGACATATCTCCGCCAGTACAAGAGCTGCACTTCTGAAACTTGGTACTTCAGTAGTAAAGGCCTTTTCGAGACTGTCTGCAAAGTTTCGTTGCACAATTCGAATAAATGTGGAAGTTATAAACAAAAGCGATATCAACTTTAAAACGCGCTAAATTTTGTTGATGTTTTGCGTATTCAGTTTGTATCGACATATCTCCGACAGTACAAGAGCTGCACTTCTGAAACTTGGTACCTCAGTAGAAAATGTTTCTCCGCGACTGTCTGCAAAGTTTTGTTGCACAATTCGAATAAATGTGGAAGTTATAGACAAAAGCGATATCAACTTTAAAACGCGCTAAATTTTGTTGATGTTTTGCGTATTCAGTTTGTATCGACATATCTCCGGCAGTACAAGAGCTGCACTTCTGAAACGTTGTACTTCAGTAGAAAAGGCCTATTTGAGACGAACTGCAAAGTTTCGTTGCACAATTCGAATGAATGTTGAAGTTATAAACAAAAGCGATATCAACTTTAAAACGCGCTAAATTTAGTTGATGTTTTGCGTATTTAGTTTGTATCGACATATCTCCGGCAGTACAAGAGCTGCACTTCTGAAACTTGGTACTTCAGTAGTAATGGACTATTTGAGACTGTCTGCAAAGTTTCGTTGCACAATTCGAATAAATGTGGAAGTTATAAACAAAAGCGATATCAACTTTAAAACGCGCTAAATTTTGTTAATGTTTTGCGTATTGAGTTTGTATCGACATATCTCCGCCAGTACAAGAGCTGCACTTCTGAAACTTGGTACTTCAGTAGTAAAGGCCTATTCGAGACTGTCTGCAAAGTTTCGTTGCACAATTCGAATAAATGTGGAAGTTATAAACAAAAGCGATATCAACTTTAAAACGCGCTAAATTTTGTTGATGTTTTGCGTATTCAGTTTGTATCTACATATGTCCGGCAGTACAAGAGCTGCACTTCTGAAACTTGGTACTTCAGTAGAAAAGGCCTATTCGAGACTGTCTGCAAAGTTTCGTTGCACAATTCGTATAAATGTGGAAGTTATAAACAAAAGCGATATCAACTTTAAAATGCGCTAAATTTTGTTGATGTTTTGCGTATTCAGTTTGTATCGACATATCTCCGGCAGTACAAGAGCTGCACTTCTGAAACTTGGTACCTCAGTAGAAAATGTGTCTCCGCGACTGTCTGCAAAGTTTTGTTGCACAATTCGAATAAATGTGGAAGTTATAGACAAAAGCGATATCAACTTTAAAACGCGCTAAATTTTGTTGATGTTTTGCGTATTCAGTTTGTATCGACATATCTCCGGCAGTACAAGAGCTGCACTTCTGAAACTTGGTACTTCAGTAGAAAATGTGTCTCCGCGACTGTCTGCAAAGTTTCGTTGCACAATTCGAATAAATGTGGAAGTTATAAACAAAAGCGATATCAACTTTAAAACGCGCTAAATTTTGTTGATGTTTTGCGTATTCAGTTTGTATCGACATATCTCCGGCAGTACAAGAGCTGCACTTCTGAAACTTGGTACTTCAGTAGAACATGTGTCTACGCGACTGTCTGCAAAGTTTCGTAGCACAATTCGAATAAATGTGGAAGTTATAAACAAAAGCGATATCAACTTTAAAACGCGCTAAATTTTGTTGATGTTTTGCGTATTCAGTTTGTATCGACATATCTCCGGCAGTACAAGAGCTGCACGTCTGAAACTTTGTACTTCAGTAGAAAAGGCCTATTAGAGACTGTCTGCAAAGTTTCGTTGCACAATTCGTATAAATGTGGAAGTTATAAACAAAAGCGATATCAACTTTAAAACGCGCTAAATTTTGTTGATGTTTTGCGTATTCAGTTTGTATCGACATATCTCCGACAGTACAAGAGCTGCACTTCTGAAACTTGGTACCTCAGTAGAAAATGTTTCTCCGCGACTGTCTGCAAAGTTTTGTTGCACAATTCGAATAAATGTGGAAGTTATAGACAAAAGCGATATCAACTTTAAAACGCGCTAAATTTTGTTGATGTTTTGCGTATTCAGTTTGTATCGACATATCTCCGGCAGTACAAGAGCTGCACTTCTGAAACGTTGTACTTCAGTAGAAAAGGCCTATTTTAGACGAACTGCAAAGTTTCGTTGCACAATTCGAATGAATGTTGAAGTTATAAACAAAAGCGATATCAACTTTAAAACGCGCTAAATTTAGTTGATGTTTTGCGTATTTAGTTTGTATCGACATATCTCCGGCAGTACAAGAGCTGCACTTCTGAAACTGTGTACTTCAGTAGTAATGGACTATTTGAGACTGTCTGCAAAGTTTCGTTGCACAATTCGAATAAATGTGGAAGTTATAAACAAAAGCGATATCAACTTTAAAACGCGCTAAATTTTATTAATGTTTTGCGTATTGAGTTTGTATCGACATATCTCCGCCAGTACAAGAGCTGCACTTCTGAAACTTGGTACTTCAGTAGTAAAGGCCTATTCGAGACTGTCTGCAAAGTTTCGTTGCACAATTCGAATAAATGTGGAAGTTATAAACAAAAGCGATATCAACTTTAAAACGCGCTAAATTTTGTTGATGTTTTGCGTATTCAGTTTGTATCTACATATGTCCGGCAGTACAAGAGCTGCACTTCTGAAACTTGGTACTTCAGTAGAAAAGGCCTATTCGAGACTGTCTGCAAAGTTTCGTTGCACAATTCGTATAAATGTGGAAGTTATAAACAAAAGCGATATCAACTTTAAAATGCGCTAAATTTTGTTGATGTTTTGCGTATTCAGTTTGTATCGACATATCTCCGGCAGTACAAGAGCTGCACTTCTGAAACTTGGTACCTCAGTAGAAAATGTGTCTCCGCGACTGTCTGCAAAGTTTTGTTGCACAATTCGAATAAATGTGGAAGTTATAGACAAAAGCGATATCAACTTTAAAACGCGCTAAATTTTGTTGATGTTTTGCGTATTCAGTTTGTATCGACATATCTCCGGCAGTACAAGAGCTGCACTTCTGAAACTTGGTACTTCAGTAGAAAATGTGTCTCCGCGACTGTCTGCAAAGTTTCGTTGCACAATTCGAATAAATGTGGAAGTTATAAACAAAAGCGATATCAACTTTAAAACGCGCTAAATTTTGTTGATGTTTTGCGTATTCAGTTTGTATCGACATATCTCCGGCAGTACAAGAGCTGCACTTCTGAAACTTGGTACTTCAGTAGAACATGTGTCTACGTGACTGTCTGCAAAGTTTCGTAGCACAATTCGAATAAATGTGGAAGTTATAAACAAAAGCGATATCAACTTTAAAACGCGCTAAATTTTGTTGATGTTTTGCGTATTCAGTTTGTATCGACATATCTCCGGCAGTACAAGAGCTGCACGTCTGAAACTTTGTACTTCAGTAGAAAAGGCCTATTCGAGACTGTCTGCAAAGTTTCGTTGCACAATTCGTATAAATGTGGAAGTTATAAACAAAAGCGATATCAACTTTAAAACGCGCTAAATTTTGTTGATGTTTTGCGTATTCAGTTTGTATCGACATATCTCCGGCAGTACAAGAGCTGCACTTCTCAAACTTGGTACCTCAGTAGAAAATGTTTCTCCGCGACTGTCTGCAAAGTTTTGTTGCACAATTCGAATAAATGTGGAAGTTATAGACAAAAGCGATATCAACTTTAAAACGCGCTAAATTTTGTTGATGTTTGGCGTATTCAGTTTGTATCGACATATCTCCGGCAGTACAAGAGCTGCACTTCTGAAACGTTGTACTTCAGTAGAAAAGGCCTATTTGAGACGAACTGCAAAGTTTCGTTGCACAATTCGAATAAATGTGGAAGTTATAAACATAAGCGATATCAACTTTAAAACGCGCTAAATTTTGTTAATTTTTTGCGTATTGAGTTTGTATCGACATATGTCCGCCAGTACAAGAGCTGCACTTCTGAAACTTGGTACTTCAGTAGTAAAGGCCTATTCGAGACTGTCTGCAAAGTTTCGTTGCACAATTCGAATAAATGTGGAAGTTATAAACAAAAGCGATATCAACTTTAAAACGTGCTAAATTTTGTTGATGTTTTGCGTATTCAGTTTGTATCGACATATCTCCGGCAGTACAAGAGCTGCACTTCTGAAACTTGGTACTTCAGTAGAAAAGGCCTATTCGAGACTGTCTGCAAAGTTTCGTTGCACAATTCGAATAAATGTGGAAGCTATAAACAAAAGCGATATCAACTTTAAAATGCGCTAAATTTTGTTGATGTTTTGCGTATTCAGTTCGTATCGACATATTTTCGGCAGTACAAGAGCTGCACTTCTGAAACTTGGTACTTCAGTAGAAAAGGCCTATTCGAGACTGTCTGCAAAGTTTCGTTGCACAATTCGAATAAATGTAGAAGTTATAAAAAAAAGCGATATCAACTTTAAAACGCGCTAAAATTTGTTGATGTTTTGCGTATTCAGTTTGTATCGACATATCTCCGGCAGTACAAGAGCTGCACTTCTGATACTTGGTACTTCAGTAGAAAATGTGTCTCCGCGACTGTCTGCAAAGTTTCGTTGCACAATTCGAATAAATGTGGAAGTTATAAACAAAAGCGATATCAACTTAAAAACGCGCTAAATTTTGTTGATGATTTGCGTATTCAGTTTGTATCGACATATCTCCGGCAGTACAAGAGCTGCACTTCTGAAACTTGGTACTTCAGTAGAACAGGCCTATTGGAGACTGTCTGCAAAGTTTCGTTGCACAATTTGAATAAATGTGGAAGTTATAAACAAAAGCGATATCAACTTTAAAACGCGCTAAATTTTGTTGATGTTTTGCGTATTCAGTTTGTATCGACATATCTCCGGCAGTACAAGAGCTGCACTTCTGAAACCTGGTACCTCAGTAGAAAATGTGTCTCCGCGACTGTCTGCAACGTTTTGTTGCACAATTCGAATAAATGTGGAAGTTATAGACAAAAGCGATATCAACTTTAAAACGCGCTAAATTTTGTTGATGTTTTGCGTATTCAGTTTGTATCGACATATCTCCGGCAGTACAAGAGCTGCACTTCTGAAACGTTGTACTTCAGTAGAAAAGGCCTATTTGAGACGAACTGCAAAGTTTCGTTGCACAATTCGAATAAATGTGGAAGTTATAAACAAAAGCGATATCAACTTTAAAACGCGCTAAATTTAGTTGATGTTTTGCGTATTCAGTTTGTATCGACATATCTCCGGCAGTACAAGAGCTGCACTTCTGAAACTTGGTACTTCAGTAGTAATGGACTATTTGAGACTGTCTGCAAAGTTTCGTTGCACAATTCGAATAAATGTGGAAGTTATAAACAAAAGCGATATCAACTTTAAAACGCGCTAAATTTTGTTAATGTTTTGCGTATTGAGTTTGTATCGACATATCTCCGCCAGTACAAGAGCTGCACTTCTGAAACTTGGTACTTCAGTAGAACATGTGTCTCCGCGACTGTCTGCAAAGTTTCGTAGCACAATTCGAATAAATGTGGAAGTTATAAACAAAAGCGATATCAACTTTAAAACGCGCTAAATTTTGTTGATGTTTTGCGTATTCAGTTTGTATCGACATATCTCCGGCAGTACAAGAGCTGCACTTCTGAAACTTGGTACTTCAGTAGAAAAGGCCTATTCGAGACTGTCTGCAACGTTTCGTTGCACAATTCGAAAAAATGTGAAAGTTATAAACAAAAGCGATATCAACTTTAAAACGCGCTAAATTTTGTTGATGTTTTGCGTATTCAGTTTGTATCGACATATCTCCGGCAGTACAAGAGCTGCACTTCTGAAACTTGGTACTTCAGTAGAAAATGTGTCTCCGCGACTGTCTGCAAAGTTTCGTAGCACAATTCGAATAAATGTGGAAGTTATAAACAAAAGCGATATCAACTTTAAAACGCGCTAAATTTTGTTGATGTTTTGCGTATTCAGTTTGTATCGACATATCTCCGGCAGTACAAGAGCTGCACTTCTGAAACTTGGTACCTCAGTAGAAAATGTGTCTCCGCGACTGTCTGCAAAGTTTTGTTGCACAATTCGAATAAATGTGGAAGTTATAGACAAAAGCGATATCAACTTTAAAACGCGCTAAATTTTGTTGATGTTTTGCGTATTCAGTTTGTATCGACATATCTCCGGCAGTACAAGAGCTGCACTTCTGAAACGTTGTACTTCAGTAGAAAATGTGTCTCCGCGACTGTCTGCAAAGTTTTGTTGCACAATTCGAATAAATGTGGAAGTTATAAACAAAAGCGATATCAACTTTAAAACGCGCTAAATTTAGTTGATGTTTTGCGTATTCAGTTTGTATCGACATATCTCCGGCAGTACAAGATCTGCACTTCTGAAACTTGGTACTTCAGTAGTAATGGACTATTCGAGACTGTCTGCAAAGTTTCGTTGCACAATTCGAATAAATGTGGAAGTTATAAACAAAAGCGATATCAACTTTAAAACGCGCTAAATTTTGTTGATGTTTTGCGTATTCAGTTTGTATCAACATATCTTTTGCAGTACAAGAGCTGCACTTCTGAAACTTGGTACTTCTGTAGAAAATGTGTCTCCGCGACTGTCTGCAAAGTTTCGTTGCACAATTCGAATAAATGTGGAAGTTATAGACAAAAGCGATATCAACTTTAAAACGCGCTAAATTTTGTTGATGTTTTGCGTATTCAGTTTGTATCGACATATCTCCGGCAGTACAAGAGCTGCACTTCTGATACGTTGTACTTCAGTAGAAAAGGCCTATTTGAGACGAACTGCAAAGTTTCGTTGCACAATTCGAATAAATGTGGAAGTTATAAACAAAAGCGATATCAACTTTAAAACGCGCTAAATTTAGTTGATGTTTTGCGTATTCAGTTTGTATCGACATATCTCCGGCAGTACAAGAGCTGCACTTCTGAAACTTGGTACTTCAGTCGTACTGGACTATTTGAGACTGTCTGCAAAGTTTCGTTGCACAATTCGAATAAATGTGGAAGTTATAAACAAAAGCGATTTCAACTTTAAAACGCGCTAAATTTTGTTAATGTTTTGCGTATTCAGTTTGTATCGACATATCTCCGGCAGTACAAGAGCTGCACTTCTGAAACTTGGTACTTCAGTAGAAAAAGCCTATTCGAGACTGTCTGCAAAGTTTCGTTGCACAATTCGAATAAATGTGGAAGTTATAAACAAAAGCGATATCAACTTTAAAATGCGCTAAATTTTGTTGATGTTTTGCGTATTCAGTTTGTATCGACATATCTCCGGCAGTACAAGAGCTGCACTTCTGAAACTTGGTACTTCAGTAGAAAAGGCCTATTCGAGACTGTCTGCAAAGTATCGTTGCACAATTCGAATAAATGTAGAAGTTATAAACAAAAGCGATATCAACTTTAAAACGCGCTAAATTTTGTTGATGTTTTGCGTATTCAGTTTGTATCGACATATCTCCGGCAGTACAAGAGCTGCACTTCTGATACTTGGTACTTCAGTAGAAAATGTGTCTCCGCGACTGTCTGCAAAGTTTCGTTGCACAATTCGAATAAATGTGGAAGTTATAAACAAAAGACATATCAACTTAAAAACGCGCTAAATTTTGTTGAGGTTTTGCGTATTCAGTTTGTATCGACATATCTCCGGCAGTACAAGAGCTGCACTTCTGAAACTTGGTACTTCAGTAGAAAATCTGTCTCCGCGACTGTCTGCAAAGTTTTTTAGCACAATTCGAATTAATGTGGAAGTTATAAACAAAAGCGATATCAACTTTAAAACGCGCTAAATTTTGTTGATGTTTTGCGTATTCAGTTTGTATCGACATATCTCCGGCAGTACAAGAGCTGCACTTCTGAAACTTGGTTCTTCAGTAGAAAAGGCCTATTGGAGACTGTCTGCAAAGTTTCGTTGCACAATTCGAATAAATGTGGAAGTTATAAACAAAAGCGATATCAACTTTAAAACGCGCTAAATTTTGTTGATGTTTTGCGTATTCAGTTTGTATCGACATATCTCCGGCAGTACAAGAGCTGCACTTCTGAAACTTGGTACTTCAGTAGAACATGTGTCTCCGCGACTGTCTGCAAAGTTTCGTAGCACAATTCGAATAAATGTGGAAGTTATAAACAAAAGCGATATCAACTTTAAAACGCGCTAAATTTTGTTGATGTTTTGCGTATTCAGTTTGTATCGACATATCTCCGGCAGTACAAGAGCTGCACTTCTGAAACTTGGTACTTCAGTAGAAAAGGCCTATTCGAGACTGTCTGCAACGTTTCGTTGCACAATTCGACAAAATGTGAAAGTTATAAACAAGAGCGATATCAACTTAAACACGCGCTAAATTTTGTTGATGTTTTGCGTATTCAGTTTGTATCGACATATCTCCGGCAGTACAAGAGCTGCGCTTCTGATACTTGGTACTTCAGTAGAAAATGTGTCTCCGCGACTGTCTGCAAAGTTTCGTAGCACAATTCGAATAAATGTGGAAGTTATAAAAAAAAGCGATATCAACTTTAAAACGCGCTAAATTTTGTTGATGTTTTGCGTATTCAGTTTGTATCAACATATCTCCGGCAGTACAAGAGCTGCACTTCTGAAACTTGGTACCTAAGTAGAAAATGTGTCTCCGCAACTGTCTGCAAAGTTTTGTTGCACAATTCGAATAAATGTGGAAGTTATAGACAAAAGCGATATCAACTTTAAAACGCGCTAAATTTTGTTGATGTTTTGCGTATTCAGTTTGTATCGACATATCTCCGGCAGTACAAGAGCTGCACTTCTGAAACGTTGTACTTCAGTAGAAAAGGCCTATTTGAGACGAACAGCAAAGTTTCGTTGCACAATTCGAATAAATGTGGAAGTTATAAACAAAAGCGATATCAACTTTAAAACGCGCTAAATTTAGTTGATGTTTTGCGTATTCAGTTTGTATCGACATATCTCCGGCAGTACAAGAGCTGCACTTCTGAAACATGGTACTTCAGTAGTAATGGACTATTCGAGACTGTCTGCAAAGTTTCGTTGCACAATTCGAATAAATGTGGAAGTTATAAACAAAAGCGATATCAACTTTAAAACGCGCTAAATTTTGTTAATGTTTTGCGTATTGAGTTTGTATCGACATATCTCCGCCAATACAAGAGCTGCACTTCTGAAACTTGGTACTTCAGTAGAAAAGGCCTATTCGAGACTGTCTGCAAAGTTCTTTAGCACAATTCGAATAAATGTGGAAGTTATAAACAAAAGCGATATCAACTTTAAAACGCGCTAAATTTTGTTGATGTTTTGCGTATTCAGTTTGTATCGACATATCTCCGGCAGTACAAGAGCTGCACTTCTGAAACTTGGTAATTCAGTAGAATATGTGTCTCTGCGACTGTCTGCAAAGTTTCGTTGCACAATTCGAATAAATGTGGAAGTTATAAACAAAAGCGATATCAACTTTAAAACGCGCTAAATTTTGTTGATGTTTTGCGTATTCAGTTTGTATCAACATATCTCCGGCAGTACAAGAGCTGCACTTCTGAAACTTGGTACTTCAGTAGAAAATGTGTCTCCGCGACTGTCTGCAAAGTTTCGTTGCACAATTCGAATATATGTGGAAGTTATAAACAAAAGCGATATCAACTTTAAAACGCGCTAAATTTTGTTGATGTTTTGCGTATTCAGTTTGTATCAACATATCTCCGGCAGTACAAGAGCTGCACTTCTGAAACTTGGTACTTCAGTAGAAAATGTGTCTCCGCGACTGTCTGCAAAGTTTCGTTGCACAATTCGAAAAAATGTGGAAGTATAAACAAAAGCGATATCAACTTAAACACGCGCTAAATTTTGTTGATGTTTTGCGTATTCAGTTTGTATCGACATATCTCCGGTAGTACAAGAGCTGCACTTCTGAAACTTGGTACTTCAGTAGAAAATGTGTCTCCGCGACTGTCTGCAAAGATTCGTAGCACAATTCGAATAAATGTGGAAGTTATAAACAAAAGCGATATCAACTTTAAAACGCGCTAAATTTTGTTGATGTTTTGCGTATTCAGTTTGTATCAACATATCTCCGGCAGTACAAGAGCTGCACTTCGGAAACTTGGTACTTCAGTAGAAAACGTGTCTCCGCGACTGTCTGCAAAGTTTCGTTGCACAATTCGAATAAATGTGGAAGTTATAAACAAAAGCGATATCAACTTTAAAACGCGCTTAATTTTGTTGATGTTTTGCGTATTCAGTTTGTATCGACATATCTCCGGCAGTACAAGAGCTGCACTTCTGAAACTTAGTACCTCAGTAGAAAATGTGTCTCCGCGACTGTCTGCAAAGTTTTGTTGCACAATTACAATAAATGTGGAAGTTATAGACAAAAGCGATATCAACTTTAAAACGCGCTAAATTTTGTTGATGTTTTGCGTATTCAGTTTGTATCGACATATCTCCGGCAGTACAAGAGCTGCACTTCTTAAACGTTGTACTTCAGTAGTAAAGGCTTAGTTGAGACGAACAGCAAAGTTTCGTTGCACAATTCGAATAAATGTGGAAGTTATAAACAAAAGCGATATCAACTTTAAAACGCGCTAAATTTAGTTGATGTTTTGCGTATTCAGTTTGTATCGACATATCTCCGGCAGTACAAGAGCTGCACTTCTGAAACTTGGTACTTCAGTAGTAAGGGACTATTCGAGACTGTCTGCAAAGTTTCGTTGCACAATTCGAATAAATGTGGAAGTTATAAACAAAAGCGATATCAACTTTAAAATGCGCTAAATTTTGTTGATGTTTTGCGTATTCAGTTTGTATCGACATATCTCCGGCAGTACAAGAGCTGCACTTCTGAAACTTGGTACTTCAGTAGAAAAGGCCTATTAGAGACTGTCTGCAAAGTTTCGTTGCACAATTCGAATAAATGTGGAAGTTATAAACAAAAGCGATATCAACTTTAAAACGCGCTAAATTTTGTTGATGTTTTGCGTATTCAGTTTGTATCGACATATCTCCGACAGTACAAGAGCTGCACTTCTGATACTTGGTACTTCAGTAGAAAATGTGTCTCCGCGACTGTCTGCAAAGTTTCGTAGCACAATTCGAATAAATGTGGAAGTTATAAACAAAAGCGATATCAACTTAAAAACGCGCTAAATTTTGTTGATGTTTTGCGTATTCAGTTTGTATCGACATATCTCCGGCAGTACAAGAGCTGCACTTCTGAAACTTGGTACTTCAGTAGAAAATGTGTCTCCGCGACTCTCTGCAAAGTTTCGTAGCACAATTCGAATAAATGTGGAAGTTATAAACAAAAGCGATATCAACTTTAAAACGCGCTAAATTTTGTTGATGTTTTGCGTATTCAGTTTGTATCGACATATCTCCAGCAGTACAAGAGCTGCACTTCTGAAACTTGGTACTTCAGTAGAAAAGGCCTATTGGAGACTGTCTGCAAAGTTTCGTTGCACAATTCGAATAAATGTGGAAGTTATAAACAAAAGCGATATAAACTTTAAAACGCGCTAAATTTTGTTGATGTTTTGCGTATTCAGTTTGTATCGACATATCTCCGGCAGTACAAGAGCTGCACTTCTGAAACTTGGTACTTCAGTAGAACATGTGTCTCCGCGACTGTCTGCAAAGTTTCGTAGCACAATTCGAATAAATGTGGAAGTTATAAACAAAAGCGATATCAACTTTAAAACGCGCTAAATTTTGTTGATGTTTTGCGTATTCAGTTTGTATCGACATATCTCCGGCAGTACAAGAGCTGCACTTCTGAAACTTGGTACTTCAGTAGAAAAGGCCTATTCGAGACTGGCTGCAACGTTTCGTTGCACAATTCGACAAAATGTGAAAGTTATAAACAAGAGCGATATCAACTTAAACACGCGCTAAATTTTGCTGATGTTTTGCGTATTCAGTTTGTATCGACATATCTCCGGCAGTACAAGAGCTGCACTTCTGAAACTTGGTACTTCAGTAGAAAATGTGTCTCCGCGACTGTCTGCAAAGTTTCGTAGCACAATTCGAATAAATGTGGAAGTTATAAACAAAAGCGATATCAACTTTAAAACGCGCTAAATTTTGTTGATGTTTTGCGTATTCAGTTTGTATCGACATATCTCCGGCAGTACAAGAGCTGCACTTCTGAAACTTGGTACTTCAGTAGAACATGTGTCTCCGCGACTGTCTGCAAAGTTTCGTAGCACAATTCGAATAAATGTGGAAGTTATAAACAAAAGCGATATCAACTTTAAAACGCGCTAAATTTTGTTGATGTTTTGCGTATTCAGTTTGTATCGACATATCTCCAGCAGTACAAGAGCTGCACTTCTGAAACTTGGTACTTCAGTAGGAAAGGCCTATTGGAGACTGTCTGCAAAGTTTCGTTGCACAATTCGAATAAATGTGGAAGTTATAAACAAAAGCGATATAAACTTTAAAACGCGCTAAATTTTGTTGATGTTTTGCGTATTCAGTTTGTATCGACATATCTCCGGCAGTACAAGAGCTGCACTTCTGAAACTTGGTACTTAAGTAGAACATGTGTCTCCGCGACTGTCTGCAAAGTTTCGTAGAACAATTCGAATAAATGTGGAAGTTATAAACAAAAGCGATATCAACTTTAAAACGCGCTAAATTTTGTTGATGTTTTGCGTATTCAGTTTGTATCGACATATCTCCGGCAGTACAAGAGCTGCACTTCTGAAACTTGGTACTTCAGTAGAAAAGGCCTAGTCGAGACTGTCTGCAACGTTTCGTTGCACAATTCGACAAAATGTGAAAGTTATAAACAAGAGCGATATCAACTTAAACACGCGCTAAATTTTGCTGATGTTTTGCGTATTCAGTTTGTATCGACATATCTCCGGCAGTACAAGAGCTGCACTTCTGAAACTTGGTACTTCAGTAGAAAATGTGTCTCCGCGACTGTCTGCAAAGTTTCGTAGCACAATTCGAATAAATGTGGAAGTTATAAACAAAAGCGATATCAACTTTAAAAAGCGCTAAATTTTGTTGATGTTTTGCGTATTCAGTTTGTATCAACATATCTCCGGCAGTACAAGAGCTGCACTTCTGAAACTTGGTACTTCAGTAGAAAATGTGTCTCCGCGACTGTCTGCAAAGTTTCGTTGCACAATTCGAATAAATGTGGAAGTTATAAACAAAAGCGATATCAACTTTAAAACGCGCTAAATTTTGTTGATGTTTTGCGTATTCAGTTTGTATCGACATATCTCCGGCAGTACAAGAGCTGCACTTCTGAAACGTTGTACTTCAGTAGAAAAGGCCTATTTGAGACGAACAGCAAAGTTTCGTTGCACAATTCGAATAAATGTGGAAGTTATAAACAAAAGCGATATCAACTTTAAAACGCGCTAAATTTAGTTGATGT
The DNA here is from genome assembly GCA_963556195.1 of Sepiola atlantica. NCBI lineage: Eukaryota > Metazoa > Mollusca > Cephalopoda > Sepiida > Sepiolidae > Sepiola > Sepiola atlantica. The sequence goes on from CAUVYP010001303.1 coordinate 1,150,364, forward strand.
TTTGCGTATTCAGTTTGTATCGACATATCTCCGGCAGTACAAGAGCTGCACTTCTGAAACTTGGTACTTCAGTAGTAATGGACTATTCGAGACTGTCTGCAAAGTTTCGTTGCACAATTCGAATAAATGTGGAAGTTATAAACAAAAGCGATATCAACTTTAAAACGCGCTAAATTTTGTTAATGTTTTGCGTATTGAGTTTGTATCGACATATCTCCGCCAATACAAGAGCTGCACTTCTGAAACTTGGTACTTCAGTAGAAAAGGCCTATTCGAGACTGTCTGCAAAGTTTCGTAGCACAATTCGAATAAATGTGGAAGTTATAAACAAAAGCGATATCAACTTTAAAACGCGCTAAATTTTGTTGATGTTTTGCGTATTCAGTTTGTATCGACATATCTCCGGCAGTACTAGAGCTGCACTTCTGAAACTTGGTACTTCAGTAGAAAATGTGTCTCCGCGACTGTCTGCAAAGTTTATTTACACAATTCGAATAAATGTGGAAGTTATAAACAAAAGCGATATCAACTTTAAAACGCGCTAAATTTTGTTGATGTTTTGCGTATTCAGTTTGTATCGACATATCTCCGGCAGTACAAGAGCTGCACTTCTGAAACTTGGTACTTCAGTAGAATATGTGTCTCTGCGACTGTCTGCAAAGTTTCGTTGCACAATTCGAATAAATGTGGAAGTTATAAACAAAAGCGATATCAACTTTAAAACGCGCTAAATTTTGTTGATGTTTTGCGTATTCAGTTTGTATCAACATATCTCTGGCAGTACAAGAGCTGCACTTCTGAAACTTGGTACTTCAGTAGAAAATGTGTCTCCGCGACTGTCTGCAAAGTTTCGTTGCACAATTCGAAAAAATGTGGAAGTATAAACAAAAGCGATATCAACTTAAACACGCGCTAAATTTTGTTGATGTTTTGCGTATTCAGTTTGTATCGACATATCTCCGGCAGTACAAGAGCTGCACTTCTGAAACTTGGTACTTCAGTAGAAAATGTGTCTCCGCGACTGTCTGCAAAGTTTCGTAGCACAATTCGAATAAATGTGGAAGTTATAAACAAAAGCGATATCAACTTTAAAACGCGCTAAATTTTGTTGATGTTTTGCGTATTCAGTTTGTATCAACATATCTCCGGCAGTACAAGAGCTGCACTTCTGAAACTTGGTACTTCAGTAGAAAACGTGTCTCCGCGACTGTCTGCAAAGTTTCGTTGCACAATTCGAATAAATGTGGAAGTTATAAACAAAAGCGATATCAACTTTAAAACGCGCTTAATTTTGTTGATGTTTTGCGTATTCAGTTTGTATCGACATATCTCCGGCAGTACAAGAGCTGCACTTCTGAAACTTAGTACCTCAGTAGAAAATGTGTCTCCGCGATTGTCTGCAAAGTTTTGTTGCACAATTCGAATAAATGTGGAAGTTATAAACAAAAGCGATATCAACTTTAAAACGCGCTAAATTTTGTTGATGTTTTGCGTATTCAGTTTGTATCAACATATCTCCGGCAGGACAAGAGCTGCACTTCTGAAACTTAGTACTTCAGTAGAAAATGTGTCTCCGCGACTGTCTGCAAAGTTTCGTTGCACAATTCGAATAAATGTGGAAGTTATAAACAAAAGCGATATCAACTTTAAAACGCGCTAAATTTTGTTGATGTTTTGCGTATTCAGTTTGTATCGACATATCTCCGGCAGTACAAGAGCTGCACTTCTGAAACTTGGTACCTCAGTAGAAAATGTGTCTCCGCGACTGTCTGCAAAGTTTGGTTGCACAATTCGAATAAATGTGGAAGTTATAGACAAAAGCGATATCAACTTTAAAACGCGCTAAATTTTGTTGATGTTTTGCGTATTCAGTTTGTATCGACATATCTCCGGCAGTACAAGAGCTGCACTTCTGAAACGTTGTACTTCAGTAGAAAAGGCCTATTCGAGACTGTCTGCAAAGTTTCGTTGCACAATTCGAATAAATGTGGAAGTTATAAACAAAAGCGATATCAACTTTAAAACGCGCTAAATTTTGTTGATGTTTTGCGTATTCAGTTTGTATCGACATATCTCCGGCAGTACAAGAGCTGCACTTCTGAAACTTGGTACTTCAGTAGAAAAGGCCTATTCGAGACTGTCTGCAAAGTTTCGTTGCACAATTCGTATAAATGTGGAAGTTATAAACAAAAGCGATATCAACTTTCAAACGCGCTAAATTTTGTTGATGTTTTGCGTATTCAGTTTGTATCGACATATCTCCGGCAGTACAAGAGCTGCACTTCTGAAACTTGGTACTTCAGTAGAAAATGTGTCTCCGCGACTGTCTGCAAAGTTTCGTTGCACAATTCGAATAAATGTGGAAGTTATAAACAAAAGCGATATCAACTTTAAAACGCGCTAAATTTTGTTGATGTTTTGCGTATTCAGTTTGTATCAACATATCTCCGGCAGGACAAGAGCTGCACTTCTGAAACTTGGTACTTCAGTAGAAAATGTGTCTCCGCGACTGTCTGCAAAGTTTCGTTGCACAATTCGAATAAATGTGGAAGTTATAAACAAAAGCGATATCAACTTTAAAACGCGCTAAATTTTGTTGATGTTTTGCGTATTCAGTTTGTATCGACATATCTCCGGCAGTACAAGAGCTGCACTTCTGAAACTTGGTACCTCAGTAGAAAATGTGTCTCCGCGACTGTCTGCAAAGTTTGGTTGCACAATTCGAATAAATGTGGAAGTTATAGACAAAAGCGATATCAACTTTAAAACGCGCTAAATTTTGTTGATGTTTTGCGTATTCAGTTTGTATCGACATATCTCCGGCAGTACAAGAGCTGCACTTCTGAAACGTTGTACTTCAGTAGAAAAGGCCTATTTGAGACGAACTGCAAAGTTTCGTTGCACAATTCGAATAAATGTGGAAGTTATAAACAAAAGCGATATCAACTTTAAAACGCGCTAAATTTAGTTGATGTTTTGCGTATTCAGTTTGTATCGACATATCTCCGGCAGTACAAGAGCTGCACTTCTGAAACTTGGTACTTCAGTAGTAATGGACTATTCGAGACTGTCTGCAAAGTTTCGTTGCACAATTCGAATAAATGTGGAAGTTATAAACAAAAGCGATATCAACTTTAAAACGCGCTAAATTTTGTTGATGTTTTGCGTATTCAGTTTGTATCGACATATCTCCGGCAGTACAAGAGCTGCACTTCTGAAACTTGGTACTTCAGTAGAAAATGTGTCTCCGCGACTGTCTGCAAAGTTTTGTAGCACAATTCGAATAAATGTGGAAGTTATAAACAAAAGCGATATCAACTTTAAAACGCGCTAAATTTTGTTGATGTTTTGCGTATTCAGTTTGTATCGACATATCTCCGGCAGTACAAGAGCTCCACTTCTGAAACTTGGTACTTCAGTAGAAAATGTGTCTCCGCGACTGTCTGCAAAGTTTCGTAGCACAATTCGAATAAATGTGGAAGTTATAAACAAAAGCGATATCAACTTTAAAACGCGCTAAATTTTGTTGATGTTTTGCGTATTCAGTTTGTATCAACATATCTCCGGCAGGACAAGAGCTGCACTTCTGAAACTTGGTACTTCAGTAGAAAATGTGTCTCCGCGACTGTCTGCAAAGTTTCGTTGCACAATTCGAATAAATGTGGAAGTTATAAACAAAAGCGATATCAACTTTAAAACGCGCTAAATTTTGTTGATGTTTTGCGTATTCAGTTTGTATCGACATATCTCCGGCAGTACAAGAGCTGCACTTCTGAAACTTGGTACCTCAGTAGAAAATGTGTCTCCGCGACTGTCTGCAAAGTTTGGTTGCACAATTCGAATAAATGTGGAAGTTATAGACAAAAGCGATATCAACTTTAAAACGCGCTAAATTTTGTTGATGTTTTGCGTATTCAGTTTGTATCGACATATCTCCGGCAGTACAAGAGCTGCACTTCTGAAACGTTGTACTTCAGTAGAAAAGGCCTATTTGAGACGAACTGCAAAGTTTCGTTGCACAATTCGAATAAATGTGGAAGTTATAAACAAAAGCGATATCAACTTTAAAACGCGCTAAATTTAGTTGATGTTTTGCGTATTCAGTTTGTATCGACATATCTCCGGCAGTACAAGAGCTGCACTTCTGAAACTTGGTACTTCAGTAGTAATGGACTATTCGAGACTGTCTGCAAAGTTTCGTTGCACAATTCGAATAAATGTGGAAGTTATAAACAAAAGCGATATCAACTTTAAAACGCGCTAAATTTTGTTAATGTTTTGCGTATTGAGTTTGTATCGACATATCTCCGCCAGTACAAGAGCTGCACTTCTGATACTTGGTACTTCAGTAGAACATGTGTCTCCGCGACTGTCTGCAAAGTTTCGTAGCACAATTCGAATAAATGTGGAAGTTATAAACAAAAGCGATATCAACTTTAAAACGCGCTAAATTTTGTTGATGTTTTGCGTATTCAGTTTGTATCGACATATCTCTGGCAGTACAAGAGCTGCACTTCTGAAACTTGGTACTTCAGTAGAAAAGGCCTATTGGAGACTGTCTGCAAAGTTTCGTTGCACAATTCGAATAAATGTGGAAGTTATAAACAAAAGCGATATCAACTTTAAAACGCGCTAAATTTTGTTGATGTTTTGCGTATTCAGTTTGTATCGACATATCTCCGGCAGTACAAGAGCTGCACTTCTGAAACTTGATACTTAAGTAGAAAAGGGCTATTCGAGACTGTCTGCAACGTTTCGTTGCACAATTCGTATAAATATGGAAGTTATAGACAAAAGCGATATAAACTTTAAAACGCGCTAAATTTTGTTGATGTTTTGCGTATTCAGTTTGTATCGACATATCTCCGGCAGTACAAGAGCTGCACTTCTGAAACTTGGTACTTCAGTAGAAAATGTGTCTCCGCGACTGTCTGCAAAGTTTTGTTGCACAATTCGAATAAATGTGGAAGTTATAAACAAAAGCGATATCAACTTTAAAACGCGCTAAATTTTGTTGATGTTTTGCGTATTCAGTTAGTATCGACATATCTCCGGCAGTACAAGAGCTGCACTTGTGAAACTTGGTACTTCAGTAGAAAAGGCCTATTTATGACGGTCTGCAAAGTTTCGTTGCACAATTCGAATAAATGTGGAAGTTATAAACAAAAGCGATATCAACTTTAAAACGCGCTAAATTTTGTTGATGTTTTGCGTATTCAGTTTGTATCGACATATCTCCGGCAGTACAAGAGCTGCACTTCTGAAACTTGATAATTCAGTAGAAAAGGCCTATTCGAGACTGTCTGCAAAGTTTCGTTGCACAATTCGAATAAATGTGGAAGTTATAAAAAAAAGCGATATCAACCTTAAAACGCGCTAAATTTTGTTGATGTTTTGCGTATTCAGTTTGTATCGACATATCTCCGCCAGTACAAGAGCTGCACTTCTGAAACGTTGTACTTCAGTAGAAAAGGCCTATTTGAGACTGTCTGCAAAGTTTCGTTGCACAATTCGAATAAATGTGGAAGTTATAAACAAAAGCGATATCAACTTTAAAACGCGCTAAATTTAGTTGATGTTTTGCGTATTCAGTTTGTATCGACATATCTCCGGCAGTACAAGAGCTGCACTTCTGAAACTTGGTACTTCAGTAGTAATGGACTTTTCGAGACTGTCTGCAAAGTTTCGTTGCACAATTCGAATAAATGTGGAAGTTATCAACCAAAGCGATATCAACTTTAAAACGCGCTAAATTTTGTTAATGTTTTGCGTATTGAGTTTGTATCGACATATCTCCGCCAGTACAAGAGCTGCACTTCTGAAACTTGGTACTTCAGTAGTAAAGGCCTATTCGAGACTGTCTGCAAAGTTTCGTTGCACATTTCGAATAAATGTGGAAGTTATAAACAAAAGCGATATCAACTTTAAAACGCGCTAAATTTTGTTGATGTTTTGCGTATTCAGTTTGTATCGACATATCTCTGGCAGTACAAGAGCTGCACTTCGGAAACTTGGTACCTCAGTAGAAAATGTGTCTCCGCGACTGTCTGCAAAGTTTGGTTGCACAATTCGAATAAATGTGGAAGTTATAAACAAAAGCGATATCAACTTTAAAAAACGCTAAATTTTGTTGATGTTTTGCGTATTCAGTTTGTATCGACATATCTCCGGCAGTACAAGAGCTGCACTTCTGAAACGTTGTACTTCAGTAGAAAAGGCCTATTTGAGACGAACTGCAAAGTTTCGTTGCACAATTCGAATAAATGTGGAAGTTATAAACAAAAGCGATATCAACTTTAAAACGCGCTAAATTTAGTTGATGTTTTGCGTATTCAGTTTGTATCGACATATCTCCGGCAGTACAAGAGCTGCACTTCTGAAACTTGGTACCTCAGTAGAAAATGTGTCTCCGCGACTGTCTGCAAAGTTTGGTTGCACAATTCGAATAAATGTGGAAGTTATAGACAAAAGCGATATCAACTTTAAAACGCGCTAAATTTTGTTGATGTTTTGCGTATTCAGTTTGTATCGACATATCTCCGGCAGTACAAGAGCTGCACTTCTGAAACGTTGTACTTCAGTAGAAAAGGCCTATTTGAGACGAACTGCAAAGTTTCGTTGCACAATTCGAATAAATGTGGAAGTTATAAACAAAAGCGATATCAACTTTAAAACGCGCTAAATTTAGTTGATGTTTTGCGTATTCAGTTTGTATCGACATATCTCCGGCAGTACAAGAGCTGCACTTCTGAAACTTGGTACTTCAGTAGTAATGGACTATTCGAGACTGTCTGCAAAGTTTCGTTGCACAATTCGAATAAATGTGGAAGTTATAAACAAAAGCGATATCAACTTTAAAACGCGCTAAATTTTGTTAATGTTTTTCGTATTGAGTTTGTATCGACATATCTCCGCCAGTACAAGAGCTGCACTTCTGATACTTGGTACTTCAGTAGAAAATGTGTCTCCGCGACTGTCTGCAAAGTTTCGTTTCACAATTCGAATAAATGTGGAAGTTATAAACAAAAGCGATATCAACTTAAAAACGCGCTTAATTTTGTTGATGTTTTGCGTATTCAGTTTGTATCGACATATCTCCGGCAGTACAAGAGCTGCACTTCTGAAACTTGGTACTTCAGTAGAACATGTGTCTCCGCGACTGTCTGCAAAGTTGCGTAGCACAATTCGAATAAATGTGGAAGTTATAAACAAAAGCGATATCAACTTTAAAACGCGCTAAATTTTGTTGATGTTTTGCGTATTCAGTTTGTATCGACATATCTCCGGCAGTACAAGAGCTGCACTTCTGAAACTTGGTACTTCAGTAGAAAAGGCCTATTTATGACGGTCTGCAAAGTTTCGTTGCACAATTCGAATAAATGTGGAAGTTATAAACAAAAGCGATATCAACTTTAAAACGCGCTAAATTTTGTTGATGTTTTGCGTATTCAGTTTGTATCAACATATCTCCGGCAGGACAAGAGCTGCACTTCGGAAACTTGGTACTTCAGTAGAAAATGTGTCTCCGCGACTGTCTGCAAAGTTTCGTTGCACAATTCGAATAAATGTGGAAGTTATAAACAAAAGCGATATCAACTTTAAAACGCGCTAAATTTTGTTGATGTTTTGCGTATTCAGTTTGTATCGACATATCTCCGGCAGTACAAGAGCTGCACTTCTGAAACTTGGTACTTCAGTAGAACATGTGTCTCCGCGACTGTCTGCAAAGTTTGGTTGCACAATTCGAATAAATGTGGAAGTTATAGACAAAAGCGATATCAACTTTAAAACGCGCTAAATTTTGTTGATGTTTTGCGTATTCAGTTTGTATCGACATATCTCCGGCAGTACAAGAGCTGCACTTCGGAAACGTTGTACTTCAGTAGAAAAGGCCTATTTGAGACGAACTGCAAAGTTTCGTTGCACAATTCGAATAAATGTGGAAGTTATAAACAAAAGCGATATCAACTTTAAAACGCGCTAAATTTAGTTGATGTTTTGCGTATTCAGTTTGTATCGACATATCTCCGGCAGTACAAGAGCTGCACTTCTGAAACTTGGTACTTCAGTAGTAATGGACTATTCGAGACTGTCTGCAAAGTTTCGTTGCACAATTCGAATAAATGTGGAAGTTATAAACAAAAGCGATATCAACTTTAAAACGCGCTAAATTTTGTTAATGTTTTGCGTATTGAGTTTGTATCGACATATCTCCGCCAGTAATGAGATGCACTTCTGATACTTGGTACTTCAGTAGAAAATGTGTCTCCGCGACTGTCTGCAAAGTTTCGTTGCACAATTCGAATAAATGTGGAAGTTATAAACAAAAGCGATATCAACTTAAAAACGCGCTAAATTTTGTTGATGTTTTGCGTATTCAGTTTGTATCGACATATCTCCGGCAGTACAAGAGCTGCACTTCTGAAACTTGGTACTTCAGTAGAACATGTGTCTCCGCGACTGTCTGCAAAGTTTCGTAGCACAATTCGAATAAATGTGGAAGTTATAAACAAAAGCGATATCAACTTTAAAACGCGCTAAATTTTGTTGATGTTTTGCGTATTCAGTTTGTATCGACATATCTCCGGCAGTACAAGAGCTGCACTTCTGAAACTTGGTACTTCAGTAGAAAAGGCCTATTGGAGACTGTCTGCAAAGTTTCGTTGCACAATTCGAATAAATGTGGAAGTTATAAACAAAAGCGATATCAACTTTAAAACGCGCTAAATTTTGTTGATGTTTTGCGTATTCAGTTTGTATCGACATATCTCCGGCAGTACAAGAGCTGCACTTCTGAAACTTGATACTTCAGTAGAAAAGGCCTATTCGAGACTGTCTGCAACGTTTCGTTGCACAATTCGTATAAATATGGAAGTTATAAACAAAAGCGATATCAACTTTAAAACGCGCTAAATTTTGTTGATGTTTTGCGTATTCAGTTTCTATCGACATATCTCCGGCAGTACAAGAGCTGCACTTCTGAAACTTGGTACTTCAGTAGAAAATGTGTCTCCGCGACTGTCTGCAAAGTTTTGTTGCACAATTCGAATAAATGTGGAAGTTATAAACAAAAGCGATATCAACTTTAAAACGCGCTAAATTTTGTTGATGTTTTGCGTATTCAGTTAGTATCGACATATCTCCGGCAGTACAAGAGCTGCACTTGTGAAACTTGGTACTTCAGTAGAAAAGGCCTATTTATGACGGTCTGCAAAGTTTCGTTGCACAATTCGAATAAATGTGGAAGTTATAAACAAAAGCGATATCAACTTTAAAACGCGCTAAATTTTGTTGATGTTTTGCGTATTCAGTTTGTATCGACATATCTCCGGCAGTACAAGAGCTGCACTTCTGAAACTTGGTACTTCAGTAGAAAATGTGTCTCCGCGACTGTCTGCAAAGTTTTGTTGCACAATTCGAATAAATGTGGAAGTTATAAACAAAAGCGATATCAACTTTAAAACGCGCTAAATTTTGTTGATGTTTTGCGTATTCAGTTAGTATCGACATATCTCTGGCAGTACAAGAGCTGCACTTGTGAAACTTGGTACTTCAGTAGAAAAGGCCTATTTATGACGGTCTGCAAAGTTTCGTTGCACAATTCGAATAAATGTGGAAGTTATAAACAAAAGCGATATCAACTTTAAAACGCGCTAAATTTTGTTGATGTTTTGCGTATTCAGTTTGTATCGACATATCTCCGGCAGTACAAGAGCTGCACTTCTGAAACTTGATAATTCAGTAGAAAAGGCCTATTCGAGACTGTCTGCAAAGTTTCGTTGCACAATTCGAATAAATGTGGAAGTTATAAAAAAAAGCGATATCAACCTTAAAACGCGCTAAATTTTGTTGATGTTTTGCGTATTCAGTTTGTATCGACATATCTCCGCCAGTACAAGAGCTGCACTTCTGAAACGTTGTACTTCAGTAGAAAAGGCCTATTTGAGACTGTCTGCAAAGTTTCGTTGCACAATTCGAATAAATGTGGAAGTTATAAACAAAAGCGATATCAACTTTAAAACGCGCTAAATTTAGTTGATGTTCTGCGTATTCAGTTTGTATCGACATATCTCCGGCAGTACAAGAGCTGCACTTCTGAAACTTGGTACTTCAGTAGTAATGGACTATTCGAGACTGTCTGCAAAGTTTCGTTGCACAATTCGAATAAATGTGGAAGTTATCAACCAAAGCGATATCAACTTTAAAACGCGCTAAATTTTGTTAATGTTTTGCGTATTGAGTTTGTATCGACATATCTCCGCCAGTACAAGAGCTGCACTTCTGAAACTTGGTACTTCAGTAGAAAATGTGTCTCCGCGACTGTCTGCAAAGTTTCGTTGCACATTTCGAATAAATGTGGAAGTTATAAACAAAAGCGATATCAACTTTAAAACGCGCTAAATTTTGTTGATGTTTTGCGTATTCAGTTTGTATCGACATATCTCTGGCAGTACAAGAGCTGCACTTCGGAAACTTGGTACCTCAGTAGAAAATGTGTCTCCGCGACTGTCTGCAAAGTTTGGTTGCACAATTCGAATAAATGTGGAAGTTATAAACAAAAGCGATATCAACTTTAAAAAACGCTAAATTTTGTTGATGTTTTGCGTATTCAGTTTGTATCGACATATCTCCGGCAGTACAAGAGCTGCACTTCTGAAACGTTGTACTTCAGTAGAAAAGGCCTATTTGAGACGAACTGCAAAGTTTCGTTGCACAATTCGAATAAATGTGGAAGTTATAAACAAAAGCGATATCAACTTTAAAACGCGCTAAATTTAGTTGATGTTTTGCGTATTCAGTTTGTATCGACATATCTCCGGCAGTACAAGAGCTGCACTTCTGAAACTTGGTACTTCAGTAGTAATGGACTATTCGAGACTGTCTGCAAAGTTTCGTTGCACAATTCGAATAAATGTGGAAGTTATAAACAAAAGCGATATCAACTTTAAAACGCGCTAAATTTTGTTAATGTTTTGCGTATTGAGTTTGTATCGACATATCTCCGCCAGTACAAGAGCTGCACTTCTGATACTTGGTACTTCAGTAGAAAATGTGTCTCCGCGACTGTCTGCAAAGTTTCGTTTCACAATTCGAATAAATGTGGAAGTTATAAACAAAAGCGATATCAACTTAAAAACGCGCTTAATTTTGTTGATGTTTTGCGTATCTAGTTTGTATCGACATATCTCCGGCAGTACAAGAGCTGCACTTCTGAAACTTGGTACTTCAGTAGAACATGTGTCTCCGCGACTGTCTGCAAAGTTGCGTAGCACAATTCGAATAAATGTGGAAGTTATAAACAAAAGCGATATCAACTTTAAAACGCGCTAAATTTTGTTGATGTTTTGCGTATTCAGTTTGTATCGACATATCTCCGGCAGTACAAGAGCTGCACTTCTGAAACTTGGTACTTCAGTAGAAAAGGCCTATTTATGACGGTCTGCAAAGTTTCGTTGCACAATTCGAATAAATGTGGAAGTTATAAACAAAAGCGATATCAACTTTAAAACGCGCTAAATTTTGTTGATGTTTTGCGTATTCAGTTTGTATCAACATATCTCCGGCAGGACAAGAGCTGCACTTCGGAAACTTGGTACTTCAGTAGAAAATGTGTCTCCGCGACTGTCTGCAAAGTTTCGTTGCACAATTCGAATAAATGTGGAAGTTATAAACAAAAGCGATATCAACTTTAAAACGCGCTAAATTTTGTTGATGTTTTGCGTATTCAGTTTGTATCGACATATCTCCGGCAGTACAAGAGCTGCACTTCTGAAACTTGGTACCTCAGTAGAAAATGTGTCTCCGCGACTGTCTGCAAAGTTTGGTTGCACAATTCGAATAAATGTGGAAGTTATAGACAAAAGCGATATCAACTTTAAAACGCGCTAAATTTTGTTGATGTTTTGCGTATTCAGTTTGTATCGACATATCTCCGGCAGTACAAGAGCTGCACTTCTGAAACGTTGTACTTCAGTAGAAAAGGCCTATTTGAGACGAACTGCAAAGTTTCGTTGCACAATTCGAATAAATGTGGAAGTTATAAACAAAAGCGATATCAACTTTAAAACGCGCTAAATTTAGTTGATGTTTTGCGTATTCAGTTTGTATCGACATATCTCCGGCAGTACAAGAGCTGCACTTCTGAAACTTGGTACTTCAGTAGTAATGGACTATTCGAGACTGTCTGCAAAGTTTCGTTGCACAATTCGAATAAATGTGGAAGTTATAAACAAAAGCGATATCAACTTTAAAACGCGCTAAATTTTGTTGATGTTTTGCGTATTCAGTTTGTATCGACATATCTCTATCAGTACAAGAGCTGCACTTCGGAAACTTGGTACCTCAGTAGAAAATGTGTCTCCGCGACTGTCTGCAAAGTTTCGTTGCACAATTCGAATAAATGTGGAAGTTATAAACAAAAGCGATATCAACTTAAAAACGCGCTTAATTTTGTTGATGTTTTGCGTATTCAGTTTGTATCGACATATCTCCGGCAGTACAAGAGCTGCACTTCTGAAACTTGGTACTTCAGTAGAAAATGTGTCTCCGCGACTGTCTGCAAAGTTTCGTAGCACAATTCGAATAAATGTGGAAGTTATAAACAAAAGCGATATCAACTTTAAAACGCGCTAAATTTTGTTGATGTTTTGCGTATTCAGTTTGTATCGACATATCTCCGGCAGTACAAGAGCTGCACTTCTGAAACTTGGTACTTCAGTAGAAAAGGCCTATTTATGACGGTCTGCAAAGTTTCGTTGCACAATTCGAATAAATGTGGAAGTTATAAACAAAAGCGATATCAACTTTAAAACGCGCATAATTTTGTTGATGTTTTGCGTATTCAGTTTGTATCGACATATCTCCGGCAGTACAAGAGCTGCACTTCTGAAACTTGATAATTCAGTAGACAAGGCCTATTCGAGACTGTCTGCAAAGTTTCGTTGCACAATTCGAATAAATGTGGAAGTTATAAAAAAAAGCGATATCAACCTTAAAACGCGCTAAATTTTGTTGATGTTTTGCGTATTCAGTTTGTATCGACATATCTCCGCCAGTACAAGAGCTGCACTTCTGAAACGTTGTACTTCAGTAGAAAAGGCCTATTTGAGACTGTCTGCAAAGTTTCGTTGCACAATTCGAATAAATGTGGAAGTTATAAACAAAAGCGATATCAACTTTAAAACGCGCTAAATTTAGTTGATGTTTTGCTAATTCAGTTTGTATCGACATATCTCCGGCAGTACAAGAGCTGCGCTTCTGAAACTTGGTACTTCAGTAGTAATGGACTATTCGAGACTGTCTGCAAAGTTTCGTTGCACAATTCGAATAAATGTGGAAGTTATCAACAAAAGCGATATCAAATTTAAAACGCGCTAAATTTTGTTAATGTTTTGCGTATTGAGTTTGTATCGACATATCTCCGCCAGTACAAGAGCTGCACTTCTGAAACTTGGTACTTCAGTAGTAAAGGCCTATTCGAGACTGTCTGCAAAGTTTCGTTGCACATTTCGAATAAATGTGGAAGTTATAAACAAAAGCGATATCAACTTTAAAACGCGCTAAATTTTGTTGATGTTTTGCGTATTCAGTTTGTATCGACATATCTCTGGCAGTACAAGAGCTGCACTTCGGAAACTTGGTACCTCAGTAGAAAATGTGTCTCCGCGACTGTCTGCAAAGTTTGGTTGCACAATTCGAATAAATGTGGAAGTTATAAACAAAAGCGATATCAACTTTAAAACGCGCTAAATTTAGTTGATGTTTTGCGTATTCAGTTTGTATCGACATATCTCCGGCAGTACAAGAGCTGAACTTCTGAAACTTGGTACTTCAGTAGTAATGGACTATTTGAGACTGTCTGCAAAGTTTCGTTGCACAATTCGAATAAATGTGGAAGTTATAAACAAAAGCGATATCAACTTTAAAACGCGCTAAATTTTGTTAATGTTTTGCGTATTGAGTTTGTATCGACATATCTCCGCCAGTACAAGAGCTGCACTTCTGATACTTGGTACTTCAGTAGAAAATGTGTCTCCGCGACTGTCTGCAAAGTTTCGTTGCACAATTCGAATAAATGTGGAAGTTATAAACAAAAGCGATATCAACTTAAAAACGCGCTAAATTTTGTTGATGTTTTGCGTATTCAGTTTGTATCGACATATCTCCGGCAGTACAAGAGCTGCACTTCTGAAACTTGGTACTTCAGTAGAACATGTGTCTCCGCGACTGTCTGCAAAGTTTCGTAGCACAATTCGAATAAATGTGGAAGTTATAAACAAAAGCGATATCAACTTTAAAACGCGCTAAATTTTGTTGATGTTTTGCGTATTCAGTTTGTATCGACATATCTCCGGCAGTACAAGAGCTGCACTTCTGAAACTTGGTACTTCAGTAGAAAAGGCCTATTGGAGACTGTCTGCAAAGTTTCGTTGCACAATTCGAATAAATGTGGAAGTTATAAACAAAAGCGATATCAACTTTAAAACGCGCTAAATTTTGTTGATGTTTTGCGTATTCAGTTTGTATCGACATATCTCCGGCAGTACAAGAGCTGCACTTCTGAAACTTGATACTTAAGTAGAAAAGGCCTATTCGAGACTGTCTGCAACGTTTCGTTGCACAATTCGTATAAATGTATAAGTTATAAACAAAAGCGATATCAACTTTAAAACGCGCTAAATTTTGTTGATGTTTTGCGTATTCAGTTTCTATCGACATATCTCCGACAGTACGAGAGCTGCACTTCTGAAACGTTGTACTTCAGTAGAAAAGGCCTATTTGAGACTGTCTGCAAAGTTTCGTTGCACAATTCGAATAAATGTGGAAGTTATAAACAAAAGCGATATCAACTTTAAAACGCGCTAAATTTAGTTGATGTTTTGCTAATTCAGTTTGTATCGACATATCTCCGGCAGTACAAGAGCTGCGCTTCTGAAACTTGGTACTTCAGTAGTAATGGACTATTCGAGACTGTCTGCAAAGTTTCGTTGCACAATTCGAATAAATGTGGAAGTTATCAACAAAAGCGATATCAACTTTAAAACGCGCTAAATTTTGTTAATGTTTTGCGTATTGAGTTTGTATCGACATATCTCCGCCAGTACAAGAGCTGCACTTCTGAAACTTGGTACTTCAGTAGTAAAGGCCTATTCGAGACTGTCTGCAAAGTTTCGTTGCACATTTCGAATAAATGTGGAAGTTATAAACAAAAGCGATATCAACTTTAAAACGCGCTAAATTTTGTTGATGTTTTGCGTATTCAGTTTGTATCGACATATCTCTGGCAGTACAAGAGCTGCACTTCGGAAACTTGGTACCTCAGTAGAAAATGTGTCTCCGCGACTGTCTGCAAAGTTTGGTTGCACAATTCGAATAAATGTGGAAGTTATAAACAAAAGCGATATCAACTTTAAAACGCGCTAAATTTAGTTGATGTTTTGCGTATTCAGTTTGTATCGACATATCTCCGGCAGTACAAGAGCTGAACTTCTGAAACTTGGTACTTCAGTAGTAATGGACTATTTGAGACTGTCTGCAAAGTTTCGTTGCACAATTCGAATAAATGTGGAAGTTATAAACAAAAGCGATATCAACTTTAAAACGCGCTAAATTTTGTTAATGTTTTGCGTATTGAGTTTGTATCGACATATCTCCGCCAGTACAAGAGCTGCACTTCTGATACTTGGTACTTCAGTAGAAAATGTGTCTCCGCGACTGTCTGCAAAGTTTCGTTGCACAATTCGAATAAATGTGGAAGTTATAAACAAAAGCGATATCAACTTAAAAACGCGCTAAATTTTGTTGATGTTTTGCGTATTGAGTTTGTATCGACATATCTCCGGCAGTACAAGAGCTGCACTTCTGAAACTTGGTACTTCAGTAGAACATGTGTCTCCGCGACTGTCTGCAAAGTTTCGTAGCACAATTCGAATAAATGTGGAAGTTATAAACAAAAGCGATATCAACTTTAAAACGCGCTAAATTTTGTTGATGTTTTGCGTATTCAGTTTGTATCGACATATCTCCGGCAGTACAAGAGCTGCACTTCTGAAACTTGGTACTTCAGTAGAAAAGGCCTATTGGAGACTGTCTGCAAAGTTTCGTTGCACAATTCGAATAAATGTGGAAGTTATAAACAAAAGCGATATCAACTTTAAAACGCGCTAAATTTAGTTGATGTTTTGCTAATTCAGTTTGTATCGACATATCTCCGGCAGTACAAGAGCTGCGCTTCTGAAACTTGGTACTTCAGTAGTAATGGACTATTCGAGACTGTCTGCAAAGTTTCGTTGCACAATTCGAATAAATGTGGAAGTTATCAACAAAAGCGATATCAACTTTAAAACGCGCTAAATTTTGTTAATGTTTTGCGTATTGAGTTTGTATCGACATATCTCCGCCAGTACAAGAGCTGCACTTCTGAAACTTGGTACTTCAGTAGTAAAGGCCTATTCGAGACTGTCTGCAAAGTTTCGTTGCACATTTCGAATAAATGTGGAAGTTATAAACAAAAGCGATATCAACTTTAAAACGCGCTAAATTTTGTTGATGTTTTGCGTATTCAGTTTGTATCGACATATCTCTGGCAGTACAAGAGCTGCACTTCGGAAACTTGGTACCTCAGTAGAAAATGTGTCTCCGCGACTGTCTGCAAAGTTTGGTTGCACAATTCGAATAAATGTGGAAGTTATAAACAAAAGCGATATCAACTTTAAAACGCGCTAAATTTAGTTGATGTTTTGCGTATTCAGTTTGTATCGACATATCTCCGGCAGTACAAGAGCTGAACTTCTGAAACTTGGTACTTCAGTAGTAATGGACTATTTGAGACTGTCTGCAAAGTTTCGTTGCACAATTCGAATAAATGTGGAAGTTATAAACAAAAGCGATATCAACTTTAAAACGCGCTAAATTTTGTTAATGTTTTGCGTATTGAGTTTGTATCGACATATCTCCGCCAGTACAAGAGCTGCACTTCTGATACTTGGTACTTCAGTAGAAAATGTGTCTCCGCGACTGTCTGCAAAGTTTCGTTGCACAATTCGAATAAATGTGGAAGTTATAAACAAAAGCGATATCAACTTAAAAACGCGCTAAATTTTGTTGATGTTTTGCGTATTGAGTTTGTATCGACATATCTCCGGCAGTACAAGAGCTGCACTTCTGAAACTTGGTACTTCAGTAGAACATGTGTCTCCGCGACTGTCTGCAAAGTTTCGTAGCACAATTCGAATAAATGTGGAAGTTATAAACAAAAGCGATATCAACTTTAAAACGCGCTAAATTTTGTTGATGTTTTGCGTATTCAGTTTGTATCGACATATCTCCGGCAGTACAAGAGCTGCACTTCTGAAACTTGGTACTTCAGTAGAAAAGGCCTATTGGAGACTGTCTGCAAAGTTTCGTTGCACAATTCGAATAAATGTGGAAGTTATAAACAAAAGCGATATCAACTTTAAAACGCGCTAAATTTTGTTGATGTTTTGCGTATTCAGTTTGTATCGACATATCTCCGGCAGTACAAGAGCTGCACTTCTGAAACTTGATACTTAAGTAGAAAAGGCCTATTCGAGACTGTCTGCAACGTTTCGTTGCACAATTCGTATAAATGTATAAGTTATAAACAAAAGCGATATCAACTTTAAAACGCGCTAAATTTTGTTGATGTTTTGCGTATTCAGTTTCTATCGACATATCTCCGACAGTACGAGAGCTGCACTTCTGAAACGTTGTACTTCAGTAGAAAAGGCCTATTTGAGACTGTCTGCAAAGTTTCGTTGCACAATTCGAATAAATGTGGAAGTTATAAACAAAAGCGATATCAACTTTAAAACGCGCTAAATTTAGTTGATGTTTTGCTAATTCAGTTTGTATCGACATATCTCCGGCAGTACAAGAGCTGCGCTTCTGAAACTTGGTACTTCAGTAGTAATGGACTATTCGAGACTGTCTGCAAAGTTTCGTTGCACAATTCGAATAAATGTGGAAGTTATCAACAAAAGCGATATCAACTTTAAAACGCGCTAAATTTTGTTAATGTTTTGCGTATTGAGTTTGTATCGACATATCTCCGCCAGTACAAGAGCTGCACTTCTGAAACTTGGTACTTCAGTAGTAAAGGCCTATTCGAGACTGTCTGCAAAGTTTCGTTGCACATTTCGAATAAATGTGGAAGTTATAAACAAAAGCGATATCAACTTTAAAACGCGCTAAATTTTGTTGATGTTTTGCGTATTCAGTTTGTATCGACATATCTCTGGCAGTACAAGAGCTGCACTTCGGAAACTTGGTACCTCAGTAGAAAATGTGTCTCCGCGACTGTCTGCAAAGTTTGGTTGCACAATTCGAATAAATGTGGAAGTTATAAACAAAAGCGATATCAACTTTAAAACGCGCTAAATTTAGTTGATGTTTTGCGTATTCAGTTTGTATCGACATATCTCCGGCAGTACAAGAGCTGAACTTCTGAAACTTGGTACTTCAGTAGTAATGGACTATTTGAGACTGTCTGCAAAGTTTCGTTGCACAATTCGAATAAATGTGGAAGTTATAAACAAAAGCGATATCAACTTTAAAACGCGCTAAATTTTGTTAATGTTTTGCGTATTGAGTTTGTATCGACATATCTCCGCCAGTACAAGAGCTGCACTTCTGATACTTGGTACTTCAGTAGAAAATGTGTCTCCGCGACTGTCTGCAAAGTTTCGTTGCACAATTCGAATAAATGTGGAAGTTATAAACAAAAGCGATATCAACTTAAAAACGCGCTAAATTTTGTTGATGTTTTGCGTATTGAGTTTGTATCGACATATCTCCGGCAGTACAAGAGCTGCACTTCTGAAACTTGGTACTTCAGTAGAACATGTGTCTCCGCGACTGTCTGCAAAGTTTCGTAGCACAATTCGAATAAATGTGGAAGTTATAAACAAAAGCGATATCAACTTTAAAACGCGCTAAATTTTGTTGATGTTTTGCGTATTCAGTTTGTATCGACATATCTCCGGCAGTACAAGAGCTGCACTTCTGAAACTTGGTACTTCAGTAGAAAAGGCCTATTGGAGACTGTCTGCAAAGTTTCGTTGCACAATTCGAATAAATGTGGAAGTTATAAACAAAAGCGATATCAACTTTAAAACGCGCTAAATTTAGTTGATGTTTTGCTAATTCAGTTTGTATCGACATATCTCCGGCAGTACAAGAGCTGCGCTTCTGAAACTTGGTACTTCAGTAGTAATGGACTATTCGAGACTGTCTGCAAAGTTTCGTTGCACAATTCGAATAAATGTGGAAGTTATCAACAAAAGCGATATCAACTTTAAAACGCGCTAAATTTTGTTAATGTTTTGCGTATTGAGTTTGTATCGACATATCTCCGCCAGTACAAGAGCTGCACTTCTGAAACTTGGTACTTCAGTAGTAAAGGCCTATTCGAGACTGTCTGCAAAGTTTCGTTGCACATTTCGAATAAATGTGGAAGTTATAAACAAAAGCGATATCAACTTTAAAACGCGCTAAATTTTGTTGATGTTTTGCGTATTCAGTTTGTATCGACATATCTCTGGCAGTACAAGAGCTGCACTTCGGAAACTTGGTACCTCAGTAGAAAATGTGTCTCCGCGACTGTCTGCAAAGTTTGGTTGCACAATTCGAATAAATGTGGAAGTTATAAACAAAAGCGATATCAACTTTAAAACGCGCTAAATTTAGTTGATGTTTTGCGTATTCAGTTTGTATCGACATATCTCCGGCAGTACAAGAGCTGAACTTCTGAAACTTGGTACTTCAGTAGTAATGGACTATTTGAGACTGTCTGCAAAGTTTCGTTGCACAATTCGAATAAATGTGGAAGTTATAAACAAAAGCGATATCAACTTTAAAACGCGCTAAATTTTGTTAATGTTTTGCGTATTGAGTTTGTATCGACATATCTCCGCCAGTACAAGAGCTGCACTTCTGATACTTGGTACTTCAGTAGAAAATGTGTCTCCGCGACTGTCTGCAAAGTTTCGTTGCACAATTCGAATAAATGTGGAAGTTATA
The DNA here is from genome assembly GCA_963556195.1 of Sepiola atlantica. Taxonomy (NCBI): domain Eukaryota; kingdom Metazoa; phylum Mollusca; class Cephalopoda; order Sepiida; family Sepiolidae; genus Sepiola; species Sepiola atlantica. The sequence goes on from CAUVYP010001303.1 coordinate 1,170,404, forward strand.
AACAAAAGCGATATCAACTTAAAAACGCGCTAAATTTTGTTGATGTTTTGCGTATTGAGTTTGTATCGACATATCTCCGGCAGTACAAGAGCTGCACTTCTGAAACTTGGTACTTCAGTAGAACATGTGTCTCCGCGACTGTCTGCAAAGTTTCGTAGCACAATTCGAATAAATGTGGAAGTTATAAACAAAAGCGATATCAACTTTAAAACGCGCTAAATTTTGTTGATGTTTTGCGTATTCAGTTTGTATCGACATATCTCCGGCAGTACAAGAGCTGCACTTCTGAAACTTGGTACTTCAGTAGAAAAGGCCTATTGGAGACTGTCTGCAAAGTTTCGTTGCACAATTCGAATAAATGTGGAAGTTATAAACAAAAGCGATATCAACTTTAAAACGCGCTAAATTTTGTTGATGTTTTGCGTATTCAGTTTGTATCGACATATCTCCGGCAGTACAAGAGCTGCACTTCTGAAACTTGATACTTAAGTAGAAAAGGCCTATTCGAGACTGTCTGCAACGTTTCGTTGCACAATTCGTATAAATGTATAAGTTATAAACAAAAGCGATATCAACTTTAAAACGCGCTAAATTTTGTTGATGTTTTGCGTATTCAGTTTCTATCGACATATCTCCGGCAGTACAAGAGCTGCACTTCTGAAACTTGGTACTTCAGTAGAAAATGTGTCTCCGCGACTGTCTGCAAAGTTTTGTTGCACAATTCGAATAAATGTGGAAGTTATAAACAAAAGCGATATCAACTTTAAAACGCGCTAAATTTTGTTGATGTTTTGCGTATTCAGTTAGTATCGACATATCTCCGGCAGTACAAGAGCTGCACTTGTGAAACTTGGTACTTCAGTAGAAAAGGCCTATTTATGACGGTCTGCAAAGTTTCGTTGCACAATTCGAATAAATGTGGAAGTTATAAACAAAAGCGATATCAACTTTAAAACGCGCTAAATTTTGTTGATGTTTTGCGTATTCAGTTTGTATCGACATATCTCCGGCAGTACAAGAGCTGCACTTCTGAAACTTGATAATTCAGTAGAAAAGGCCTATTCGAGACTGTCTGCAAAGTTTCGTTGCACAATTCGAATAAATGTGGAAGTTATAAAAAAAAGCGATATCAACCTTAAAACGCGCTAAATTTTGTTGATGTTTTGCGTATTCAGTTTGTATCGACATATCTCCGCCAGTACAAGAGCTGCACTTCTGAAACGTTGTACTTCAGTAGAAAAGGCCTATTTGAGACTGTCTGCAAAGTTTCGTTGCACAATTCGAATAAATGTGGAAGTTATAAACAAAAGCGATATCAACTTTAAAACGCGCTAAATTTAGTTGATGTTTTGCGTATTCAGTTTGTATCGACATATCTCCGGCAGTACAAGAGCTGCACTTCTGAAACTTGGTACTTCAGTGGTAATGGACTATTCGAGACTGTCTGCAAAGTTTCGTTGCACAATTCGAATAAATGTGGAAGTTATCAACAAAAGCGATATCAACTTTAAAACGCGCTAAATTTTGTTAATGTTTTGCGTATTGAGTTTGTATCGACATATCTCCGCCAGTACAAGAGCTGCACTTCTGAAACTTGGTACTTCAGTAGTAAAGGCCTATTCGAGACTGTCTGCAAAGTTTCGTTGCACATTTCGAATAAATGTGGAAGTTATAAACAAAAGCGATATCAACTTTAAAACGCGCTAAATTTTGTTGATGTTTTGCGTATTCAGTTTGTATCGACATATCTCTGGCAGTACAAGAGCTGCACTTCGGAAACTTGGTACTTCAGTAGAAAAGGCCTATTCGAGACTGTCTGCAAAGTTTCGTTGCACAATTCGAATAAATGTGGAAGTTATAAACAAAAGCGATATCAACTTGAAAATGCGCTAAATTTTGTTGATGTTTTGCGTATTCAGTTTGTATCGACATATCTCCGGCAGTACAAGAGCTGCACTTCTGAAACTTGGTACTTCCGTAGAAAAGGCCTATTCGAGACTGTCTGCAAAGTTTCGTTGCACAATTCGAATAAATGTAGAAGTTATTAACAAAAGCGATATCAACTTTAAAACGCGCTAAATTTTGTTGATGTTTTGCGTATTCAGTTTGTATCGACATATCTCTGGCAGTACAAGAGCTGCACTTCGGAAACTTGGTACTTCAGTAGAAAAGGCCTATTCGAGACTGTCTGCAAAGTTTCGTTGCACAATTCGAATAAATGTGGAAGTTATAAACAAAAGCGATATCAACTTGAAAATGCGCTAAATTTTGTTGATGCTTTGCGTATTCAGTTTGTATCGACATATCTCCGGCAGTACAAGAGCTGCACTTCTGATACTTGGTACTTCAGTAGAAAATGTGTCTCCGCGACTGTCTGCAAAGTTTCGTTGCACAATTCGAATAAATGTGGAAGTTATAAACAAAAGCGATATCAACTTAAAAACGCGCTAAATTTTGTTGATGTTTTGCGTATTCAGTTTGTATCGACATATCTCCGGCAGTACAAGAGCTGCACTTCTTAAACTAGGTACTTCAGTAGAAAATCTGTCTCCGCGACTGTCTGCAAAGTTTCGTAGCACAATTCGAATAAATGTGGAAGTTATAAACAAAAGCGATATCAACTTTAAAACGCGCTAAATTTTGTTGATGTTTTGCGTATTCAGTTTGTATCGACATATCTCCGGCAGTACAAGAGCTCCACTTCTGAAACTTGGTACTTCAGTAGAAAAGGCCTATTGGAGACTGTCTGCAAAGTTTCGTTGCACAATTCGAATAAATGTGGAAGTTATAAACAAAAGCGATATCAACTTTAAAACGCGGTGAATTTTGTTGATGTTTTGCGTATTCAGTTTGTATCGACATATCTCCGGCAGTACAAGAGCTGCACTTCTGAAACTTGGTACATCAGTAGAACATGTGTCTCCGGGACTGTCTGCAAAGTTTTGTAGCACAATTCGAATAAATGTAGAAGTTACAAACAAAAGCGATCTCAACTTTAAAACGCGCTAAATTTTGTTGATGTTTTGCGTATTCAGTTTGTATCGACATATCTCCGGCAGTACAAGAGCTGCACTTCTGAAACTTGGTACTTCAGTAGAAAAGGCCTATTCGAGACTGTCTGCAACGTTTCGTTGCACAATTCGTATAAATGTGGAAGTTATAAACAAAAGCGATATCAACTTTAAAACGCGCTAAATTTTGTTGATGTTTTGCGTATTCAGTTTCTATCGACATATCTCCGGCAGTACAAGAGCTGCACTTCTGAAACTTGGTACTTCAGTAGAACATGTGTCTCCGCGACTGTCTGCAAAGTTTTGTTGCACAATTCGAATAAATGTGGAAGTTATAAACAAAAGCGATATCAACTTTAAAACGCGCTAAATTTTGTTGATGTTTTGCGTATTCAGTTAGTATCGACATATCTCCGGCAGTACAAGAGCTGCACTTGTGAAAGTTGGTACTTCAGTAGAAAAGGCCTATTTGAGACGGTCTGCAAAGTTTCGTTGCACAATTCGAATAAATGTGGAAGTTATAAACAAAAGCGATATCAACCTTAAAACGCGCTAAATTTTGTTGATGGTTTGCGTATTCAGTTTGTATCGACATATCTCCGGGAGTACAAGAGCTGCACTTCTGAGACTTGGTACTTCAGTAGAACAGGCCTATTCTGAGACGGTCTGCAAAGTTTCGTTGCACAATTCGAATAAATGTGGAAGTTATAAACAAAAGCGATATCAACTTTAAAACGCGCTAAATTTTGTTGATGTTTTGCGTATTCAGTTTGTATCGACATATCTCTGGCCGTACAAGAGCTGCACTTCTGAAACTTTGTACTTCAGTAGAAAAGGTCTATTCGAGACGAACTGCAAAGTTTCGTTGCACAATTCGAATAAATGTGGAAGTTATAAACAAAAGCGATATCAACTTTAAAACGCGCTAAATTTTGTTGATGTTTTGCGTATTCAGTTTGTATCGACATATCTCCGGCAGTACAAGAGCTGCACTTCTGAAACTTGTTACTTCAGTAGAAAAGGCCTATTTGAGACTGTCTGCAAAGTTTCGTTGCACAATTCGAATAAATGTGGAAGTTATAAACAAAAGCGATATCAACTTTAAAACGCGCTAAATTTTGTTGATGTTTTGCGTATTCAGTTTGTATCGACATATCTCCGGCAGTACAAGAGCTGCACTTCTGAAACTTGGTACTTCAGTAGAAAAGGCCTATTCGAGACTGTCTGCAAAGTTTCGTTGCACAATTCGGATACATGTGGAAGTTATAAACAAAAGCGATATCAACTTTAAAACGCGCTAAATTTTGTTGATGTTTTGCGTATTCAGTTAGTATCGACATATCTCCGGCAGTACAAGAGCTGCACTTGTGAAAGTTGGTACTTCAGTAGAAAAGGCCTATTTGAGACGGTCTGCAAAGTTTCGTTGCACAATTCGAATAAATGTGGAAGTTATAAACAAAAGCGATATCAACCTTAAAACGCGCTAAATTTTGTTGATGTTTTGCGTATTCAGTTTGTATCGACATATCTCCGGGAGTACAAGAGCTGCACTTCTGAAACTTGGTACTTCAGTAGAAAAGGCCTATTCTGAGACGGTCTGCAAAGTTTCGTTGCACAATTCGAATAAATGTGGAAGTTATAAACAAAAGCGATATCAACTTTAAAACGCGCTAAATTTTGTTGATGTTTTGCGTATTCAGTTTGTATCGACCTATCTCAGGCAGTACAAGAGCTGCACTTCTGAAACTTGGTACTTCAGTAGAAAAGGCCTATTCGAGACTGTCTGCAAAGTTTCGTTGCACCATTCGAATAAATGTGGAAGTTATAAACAAAAGCGATATCAACTTTAAAACGCGCTTAATTTTGTTGATGTTTTGCGTATTCAGTTTGTATCGACATATCTCCGGACGTACAAGAGCTGCACTTCCGAAACTTGGTACTTCAGTAGAAAAGGCCTATTCGAGACTGTCTGCAAAGTTTCGTTGCACAATTCGAATAAATGTGGAAGTTATAAACAAAAGCGATATCAACTAAAAAACGCGCTAAATTTTGTTGATGTTTTGCGTATTCAGTTTGTATCGACATATCTCCGGCAGTACAAGAGCTGCACTTCTGAAACTTGGTACTTCAGTAGAAAATGTGTCTCCGCGACTGTCTGCAAAGTCTCGTAGCACAATTCGAATAAATGTGGAAGTTATAAACAAAAGCGATATCAACTTTAAAACGCGCTAAATTTTGTTGATGTTTTGCGTATTCAGTTTGTATCAACATATCTCCGGCAGTACAAGAGCTGCACTTTTGAAACTTGGTACTTCAGTAGAGAATGTGTCTCCGCGACTGTCTGAAAAGTTTCGTTGCACACTTCGAATAAATGTGGAAGTTATAAACAAAAGCGATATCAACTTTAAAACGCGCTAAATTTTGTTGATGTTTTGCGTATTCAGTTTGTATCGACATATCTCCGGGAGTACAAGAGCTGCACTTCTGAAACTTGGTACCTCAGTAGAAAATGTGTCTCCGCGACTGTCTGCAAAGTTTTGTTGCACAATTCGAATGAATGTGGAAGTTATAGACAAAAGCGATATCAACTTTAAAACGCGCTAAATTTTGTTGATGTTTTGCGTATTCAGTTTGTATCGACATATCTCCGGCAGTACAAGAGCTGCACTTCTGAAACTTGGTACTTCAGTAGAAAAGGCCTATTGGAGACTGTCTGCAAAGTTTCGTTGCACAATTCGAATAAATGTGGAAGTTATAAACAAAAGCGATATCAACTTTAAAACGCGCTAAATTTTGTTGATGTTCTGCGTATTCAGTTTGTATCGACATATCTCCGGCAGTACAAGAGCTGCACTTCTGAAACCTGGTACTTCAGTAGAAAATGTGTCTCCGCGACTGTCTGCAAAGTTTCGTAGCACAATTCGAATAAATGTGGAAGTTATAAACAAAAGCGATATCAACTTTAAAACGCGCTAAATTTTGTTGATGTTTTGCGTATTCAGTTTGTATCGACATATCTCCGGCAGTACAAGAGCTGCACTTCTGAAACTTGGTACTTCAGTAGAAAAGGCCTATTCGAGACTGTCTGCAAAGTTTCGTTGCACAATTCGTATAAATGTGGAAGTTATAAACAAAAGCGATATCAACTTTAAAACGCGCTAAATTTTGTTGATGTTTTGCGTATTCAGTTTGTATCGACATATCTCCGGAAGTACAAGAGCTGCACTTCTGAAACTTGGTACTTCAGTAGAAAATGTGTCTCCGCGACTGTCTGCAAAGTTTCGTTGCACAATTCGAAAAAATGTGGAAGTTATAAACAAAAGCGATATCAACTTAAACACGCGCTAAATTTTGTTGAGTTTTTGCGTATTCAGTTTGTATCGACATATCTCCGGCAGTACAAGAGCTGCACTTCTGAAACTTGGTACTTCAGTAGAAAATGTGTCTCCGCGACTGTCTGCAAAGTTTCGTAGCACAATTCGAATAAATGTGGAAGTTATAAACAAAAGCGATATCAACTTTAAAACGCGCTAAATTTTGTTGATGTTTTGCGTATTCAGTTTGTATCAACATATCTCCGGCAGTACAAGAGCTGCACTTCTAAAACTTGGTACTTCAGTAGAAGATGTGTCTCCGCGACTGTCTGCAAAGTTTTGTTGCACAATTCGAATAAATGTGGAAGTTATAAACAAAAGCGATATCAACTTTAAAACGCGCTAAATTTTGTTGATGTTTTGCGTATTCAGTTTGTATCGACATATCTTTGGCCGTACAAGAGCTGCACTTCTGAAACTTTGTACTTCAGTAGAAAAGGTCTATTCGAGACGAACTGCAAAGTTTCGTTGCACAATTCGAGAAAATGTGGAAGTTATAAACAAAAGCGATATCAACTTTAAAACGCGCTAAATTTTGTTGATGTTTTGCGTGTTCAGTTTGTATCGACATATCTCCGGCAGTACAAGAGCTGCACTTCTGAAATATGGTACTTCAGTAGAAAAGGCCTATTCGAGACTGTCTGCAAAGTTTCGTTGCACAATTCGAATAAATGTGGAAGTTATAAACAAAAGCGATATGAACTTTAAAACGCGCTAAATTTTGTTGATGTTTTGCGTATTCAGTTTGTATCGACATATCTCCGGCAGTACAAGAGCTGCACTTCTGAAACTTGGTACTTTAGTAGAAAATGTGTCTCCGCGACTGTCTGCAAAGTTTCGTTGCACAATTCGAATAAATGTGGAAGTTATAAACAAAAGCGATATCAACTTTAAAACGCGCTAAATTTTGTTGATGTTTTGCGTATTCAGTTTGTATCGACATATATCCGGCAGTACAAGAGCTGCACTTCTGAAACTTGGTACTTCAGTAGAACATGTGTCTCCGCGACTGTCTGCAAAGTTTCGTAGCACAATTCGAATAAATGTGGAAGTTATAAACAAAAGCGATATCAACTTTAAAACGCGCTAAATTTTGTTGATGTTTTGCGTATTCAGTTTGTATCGACATATCTCCGGCAGTACAAGAGCTGCACTTCTGAAACTTGGTACTTCAGTAGAAAAGGCCTATTTATGACGGTCTGCAAAGTTTCGTTGCACAATTCGAATAAATGTGGAAGTTATAAACAAAAGCGATATCAACTTTAAAACGCGCTAAATTTTGTTGATGTTTTGCGTATTCAGTTTGTATCGACATATCTCCGGCAGTACAAGAGCTGCACTTCTGAAACTTGATAATTCAGTAGAAAAGGCCTATTCGAGACTGTCTGCAAAGTTTCGTTGCACAATTCGAATAAATGTGGAAGTTATAAAAAAAAGCGATATCAACTTTAAAACGCGCTAAATTTTGTTGATGTTTTGCGTATTCAGTTTGTATCGACATATCTCCGCCAGTACAAGAGCTGCACTTCTGAAACGTTGTACTTCAGTAGAAAAGGCCTATTTGAGACTGTCTGCAAAGTTTCGTTGCACAATTCGAATAAATGTGGAAGTTATAAACAAAAGCGATATCAACTTTAAAACGCGCTAAATTTAGTTGATGTTTTGCGTATTCAGTTTGTATCGACATATCTCCGGCAGTACAAGAGCTGCGCTTCTGAAACTTGGTACTTCAGTAGTAATGGACTATTCGAGACTGTCTGCAAAGTTTCGTTGCACAATTCGAATAAATGTGGAAGTTATCAACAAAAGCGATATCAACTTTAAAACGCGCTAAATTTTGTTAATGTTTTGCGTATTGAGTTTGTATCGACATATCTCCGGCAGTACAAGAGCTGCACTTCTGAAACTTGGTACTTCAGTAGTAAAGGCCTATTCGAGACTGTCTGCAAAGTTTCGTTGCACATTTCGAATAAATGTGGAAGTTATAAACAAAAGCGATATCAACTTTAAAACGCGCTAAATTTTGTTGATGTTTTGCGTATTCAGTTTGTATCGACATATCTCTGGCAGTACAAGAGCTGCACTTCGGAAACTTGGTACCTCAGTAGAAAATGTGTCTCCGCGACTGTCTGCAAAGTTTGGTTGCACAATTCGAATAAATGTGGAAGTTATAGACAAAAGCGATATCAACTTTAAAACGCGCTAAATTTTGTTGATGTTTTGCGTATTCAGTTTGTATCGACATATCTCCGGCAGTACAAGAGCTGCACTTCTGAAACGTTGTACTTCAGTAGAAAAGGCCTATTTTAGACGAACTGCAAAGTTTCGTTGCACAATTCGAATAAATGTGGAAGTTATAAACAAAAGCGATATCAACTTTAAAACGCTCTAAATTTAGTTGATGTTTTGCGTATTCAGTTTGTATCGACATATCTCCGGCAGTACAAGAGCTGAACTTTTGAGATTTGGTACTTCAGTAGTAATGGACTATTCGAGACTGTCTGCAAAGTTTCGTTGCACAATTCGAATAAATGTGGAAGTTATAAACAAAAGCGATATCAACTTTAAAACGCGCTAAATTTTGTTAATGTTTTGCGTATTGAGTTTGTATCGACATATCTCCGCCAGTACAAGAGCTGCACTTCTGATACTTGGTACTTCAGTAGAAAATGTGTCTCCGCGACTGTCTGCAAAGTTTCGTTGCACAATTCGAATAAATGTGGAAGTTATAAACAAAAGCGATATCAACTTAAAAACGCGCTAAATTTTGTTGATGTTTTGCGTATTCAGTTTGTATCGACATATCTCCGGCAGTACAAGAGCTGCACTTCTGAAACTTGGTACTTCAGTAGAACATGTGTCTCCGCGACTGTCTGCAAAGTTTCGTAGCACAATTCGAATAAATGTGGAAGTTATAAACAAAAGCGATATCAACTTTAAAACGCGCTAAATTTTGTTGATGTTTTGCGTATTCAGTTTGTATCGACATATCTCCGGCAGTACAAGAGCTGCACTTCTGAAACTTGGTACTTCAGTAGAAAAGGCCTATTGGAGACTGTCTGCAAAGTTTCGTTGCACAATTCGAATAAATGTGGAAGTTATAAACAAAAGCGATATCAACTTTAAAACGCGCTAAATTTTGTTGATGCTTTGCGTATTCAGTTTGTATCGACATATCTCCGGCAGTACAAGAGCTGCACTTCTGAAACTTGATACTTAAGTAGAAAAGGCCTATTCGAGACTGTCTGCAACGTTTCGTTGCACAATTCGTATAAATGTATAAGTTATAAACAAAAGCGATATCAACTTTAAAACGCGCTAAATTTTGTTGATGTTTTGCGTATTCAGTTTCTATCGACATATCTCCGGCAGTACAAGAGCTGCACTTCTGAAACTTGGTACTTCAGTAGAAAATGTGTCTCCGCGACTGTCTGCAAAGTTTTGTTGCACAATTCGAATAAATGTGGAAGTTATAAACAAAAGCGATATCAACTTTAAAACGCGCTAAATTTTGTTGATGTTTTGCGTATTCAGTTATTATCGACATATCTCCGGCAGTACAAGAGCTGCACTTGTGAAACTTGGTACTTCAGTAGAAAAGGCCTATTTATGACGGTCTGCAAAGTTTCGTTGCACAATTCGAATAAATGTGGAAGTTATAAACAAAAGCGATATCAACTTTAAAACGCGCTAAATTTTGTTGATGTTTTGCGTATTCAGTTTGTATCGACATATCTCCGGCAGTACAAGAGCTGCACTTCTGAAACTTGATAATTCAGTAGAAAAGGCCTATTCGAGACTGTCTGCAAAGTTTCGTTGCACAATTCGAATAAATGTGGAAGTTATAAAAAAAAGCGATATCAACCTTAAAACGCGCTAAATTTTGTTGATGTTTTGCGTATTCAGTTTGTATCGACATATCTCCGCCAGTACAAGAGCTGCACTTCTGAAACGTTGTACTTCAGTAGAAAAGGCCTATTTGAGACTGTCTGCAAAGTTTCGTTGCACAATTCGAATAAATGTGGAAGTTATAAACAAAAGCGATATCAACTTTAAAACGCGCTAAATTTAGTTGATGTTTTGCGTATTCAGTTTGTATCGACATATCTCCGGCAGTACAAGAGCTGCACTTCTGAAACTTGGTACTTCAGTGGTAATGGACTATTCGAGACTGTCTGCAAAGTTTCGTTGCACAATTCGAATAAATGTGGA